>QLOH01000134.1:1200000-1791653 GCA_026901365.1 Sesbania bispinosa
TACATGGAGCGTCGTAGTACACGCTCCAGGATTAGTCTAGGATTCCCTGCGCTCATTACTACTTTGTGCCGATCTCAGGGGGTTGCTGTACACCCCACTGCTCCCATCAAGACCCCTATGAGCAAGGGGTACATTGAGGCCCACTGCATATCGGATGAGGAGTTGGACCCACCTCCAGATACCAGGATGCACCAATGCAGCCACCACCAACTAGCATTCCACAACACCTGTGGAATGAGCACCTATGTCGTCAGAACATAGCTTCTCATAGAGGGATGTTATACATGCAGCAGATTTTGTACCACAACCTACAAGGCCCCTTCCCCGTCATGCCACCAGACTAGTTTCAAGATTATGGTAGTGGCCTGGGGACAAGCCTGTTGTTCCGGGTGGGGGTGGAGCAGCAGCAGTTGGAGCAGATGATGAGGACCTGCAAGATGCAGTGAAGGATGATTGATTTCTTTTTATTTTTATTTTCATGGGTGTTTTTCTTTCCTTTTTCTTTTTCCTTTTTCTTTTCTTTCCTTTATTTTCTTTTATTACCTTTTCTTTCATTTGATCTGTACTGTATTTTGGGATTTATTTTTGCCACAGAATTTATCCTGGTTCACTCACTACCACTTATGAGCTACGTCCAGTCCCAATGCCAACTAGCAATTGGATTTTCTCTTAATCTCCCAAGATTACAAGTATTCTTTTACAGTCAAGCCTCTTCAGGCTCTACAACCAAGTATTCTTTTTCAGACAAGCCTCTCCAGGCTCAACAACCAAGTATTCTTTTTCAGACAAGCCTCTCCAGGCTCAACAACCAAGTATTCTTTTTCAAGCAAGCCTCTCCAGGCTCAACAACAAATACAGAGAAAGGAAAATGCTTAAGCTCACAAACTATATCAGTTTTGAGACTTAAACAATTACAGATGTACAAAGATTACTGAGGTATGCTCAAGATAATACAATATGTGTGTACAAAGATGATAAATTCTATCAGAGTGTTGCAGCTAAAAACTTGCAGAGTTTTTGTTCTTTTTCAAAAATTCTTCTCTCTGTGAGGTCTTCAAGGTTGGGGGTATTTATACCCAAATGATTGGCCCCTTGAAGAAAATCATTGCTTGTGAAAACGATGATAGCCGTTGTGAGACAGCCTGCTGCAGTACAGAATATTCTCTGACATATTCTGATATTCCCTGAAAATCCTGACATTCTTTGACACGTTACAAGGTTTGCTCTTGCCAAAAAGGTGCTTTTTGTTGTTGTTGCAATTGCTGCGTAGCAGAGGACGTGTTGTGGCAGAGAACGTGCTTAAAATGCAATACAAGGTGCCAACTGTTGTAGCAGAGAACGTGCGTGAAACAAAAAGGTACAGATGGGTCTTCACAACTTCAGACAAGAGATGCCATGTCATCAAGAGACTTCAGACAGCCTTGATGTATCAGACGGGTTGAACTTCTTCAGACAGCTTCTGCTTCTTCAGACAGTTTCAACACTTAGTCTTTTTAATTATGCTTTTGATGGCTCTTGCTGAAATCATAGATAAAAGATTGAGTTAAATATGTATCTATGATAAATATTTTAAGTTAAATTTGTTAACCATTAAAACTTGGGAATATTTCTGTCTTTAAAACATCATAAACCTCTTTATGAAATTTTTGAGACTCAACATTCTCCCCCTTTTTAATGATGACAAATTTTCTTAAAATATACAAATCTGTAATAAGATTAAGAGATAGAAACAGATCCCCCTCAGATACACATATCCCTTAACAGATTCTGTTCAATGTATATGTTACTTAAAAAGCTTAGCGCTTGTGGACTATACTCCCCCTGAGTCCTATAATCCCTCCAGATTTTGTTAGTTTTAATACTCCCCCTTGTGTCATCAATCAAAAGGGAAAATCAGAGCAAAAACAGTAACAGTGCAATACATATATCAGACATATTAAAAAAGCAAAGAGCATGCACTCAAAATATGATATAAAACACTAATTGTATTTCATGGATATATATATATAAAACTGACAATCAGTCACTTGCCAAAAGAAATGAAAATAAACATCAGACAATGGCAAGGCAGCTTAATCCTTTTTCTTCAGCAAGGCTTCAGACAGAAAAGAAATCAATTCTTCCTTGGCCTTGTTTATGGCTGCTTCCACTGATAACTTTAGCTCTTGTTGCCCAGATCTGATAAGCTGCTGTTCATGAAGAATTTGCTCCATGCTTGGACTTTTCCTCTTGTGCTGCATACTTTTTCTCAAGATCCTTGACCTTGGTCTTCAGCTTGAAGTTCTCCTCAGTCAAGTCTTGCTCAAATTCAAATAGAATGATTTGAATGTAAGGGCAAACGAATCTTAGAACTCCAAAGCCTGGTCTCGAACCATACACAGAGGGTTGAAAAACTGGCCAAAAGAAAGTGCCAACAAATTTCACCAAAACCCAGTCTTTATTGAAGGAGTCAGCAGGTGGGGGAAAGTAATCCTTCAGATAATGGTACTGGACATTTGTAGATTTTCCAAGTCCCACTTCTGATTCAGCATCTGGACCAGATGATCCAGAAGAAGATCCGGCATCTTCTCTGATCTTCCAGTAAGAATCCCACATCCAATCTTGCAACAAGTGGTTCAAGCCTCCTCCCTGAGAGTTGATAAAATCTGGTAAAGCATCCCACTCTGATGTAGTCATAGCTTCAGACAGGGGTGCTGATACTGAGTAGACTTTAGCTCCTTTGTACTTTTCATCCTTGCCTTCCTTCAAGGGATACCTAGGAACAATTTTATCAGGCTTCACCAAGATTTTGGTTGAGGGCCTGATGGAACATGTTCTAGGGGGCCTATAGCCCATCATCCCAACTCCCCTTTCCAGATCTCTCTGAAACAGTTCAGACTCTCTGTTGAGCTGTCTCACAAGATACCATTCTTCATTGCTCAGCCTCCATGACTCTTCAGAAAATGGGTTGATAGGTTCCCATATATGTGAAGGAGGGACAACACCCTTCCTGATCTTCTCTAGGCCACCTGATTCAGCATTAAACTTTGATCTCTCTTCAGCCATAGTTGTTCTGATGAGACCATGGTGTAGAGAAATAGCATGGTGCTGATCTGAAGTGTTGTAACTCTTCAGACAAGTTGCCAAACTTGGGCAATGGACAAGGATCAATGGAAATAAAAGACAACTGAAGAACATTTGTAAGGTTTTGCTCTTCTTCATGGGAAAGCTCTTCTTGCAAAGAAGGTGGAGGAGATGAAGGTGGTAAAGGTGTGTGAGGTGGGGATGATAAAGGTAAGGGTATAAGGGATGAAGTTGATGGTTGAGGTTGAGGGAGTGAAAGTACAGATGATTGGATAGTTTTAGGCGATGAGGGAACTGATGGTGATGGTGATGGTTCAAGAGGTTGGTTTTCTTGAGGTGAGGGGGGATCAGACAACTGATTGTCTGATGGTATGACTGGTGATGGTGCAGAGGGTTCAGAAGAGATGGATGGTTCAGATGCTATGGTTTCTGTTTGTAAAGGTGGTGATGGTTCTGAGGGAGATGGAGATGGTTGTTTTCTGGTGAGATAGGTTTAGGTGAAGATTGAGGTGAAGGTTGAGGTGAAGGTTGAGGTGAGGGTTGAGGTGAAGATTGAGGTGAAGGTTGAGGTGGTTGCTTTTCTGGTGATGATGGAGGTGAGGGTGTAACATTGTCAAACCTCACTCTGATCCTTTTGTAGGGAGACTTTGGTGTCTCAGCTACTTCTGTTTCCTTTTCCTTAGCCTCTTTTTCAGCCTTCTCTCTTTCAGCTTATTTTCTGCCCTTCTTCTTTGAAGTACTCTTGGGCCTTGATGTAGTTTTGGTACTTTCCTGCTTCATCTTCTTCCTCAAGTTGAGATGCAAGTACTCCTTGTCATCCTAGGCTCAATGACAGATTCAAGCAGCTTGCTCTTGGTTCTTCTCCTCTGTTTACCACTGAATCTCTTCCTTTTCCTTGAAACTTCAGACCTAGATTCCTCCTTATCATCTTCAGCATAGGCCAACTGAGATGCAATAGCAAGAGCTCTATCAGTTCTTTCTTGCTCTTCTTTCTTCTCCAACTCCTCTTGCTCTAAAGCAGTAGCCAAAGCTGCCACCTGAATAAGTTAAGGATCAGATGGGCATGCAGCTAAGGGTTCTGCTGCAACTGCATCAGTTGCCACTGCTTCTCCAGCCTGTCCTTCCATTTCAGAAGTAGGCTGTGGAGTTTGTACAGGTTCAGACAGCTGACCCATAATTTCAGACAACCTTTGAGAAGGTTTCTGAACAGGTTCAGACTCCTGAGTCTGCACAGATGCAGAGGCTACCTTAGCAGAGCTCCTTACATGAAGCTTTTTCAGCTTGGATTGAGGATAGGGCTTGGAGGGCTTGAACTCATGTCTTCTAATATCACCCATGAGCTCCTTCTCCAAATCTGCATGGTTGTATCTCTTCTCTGAGCTTTTTCCATCAACAAGCTTTCCTTCATGGTAGGTGAAGGAGGTTTTGGAGTTAGCTTCACTTTCATGCTCTTGAGGTTTGATTCACCAAACACAGGTAGTGAATGATGATCAAAAAGTCTCTTAATGGGGACTTTGAAGTGCAACAACACCTTAGTGATGATGGTGTTGTGAGGGAAGCTCCCAGCAGAGTCTCTATGACGCTTCTGCAAATGGTACATGATGATGTTGGGAAGGTTGACCTTTTTCTTCTGCAAAAGATGAATGAGGCAGAACCTTTCTAATTCAGACACATGATTTCTGCTACTTCTCTTAGGGATTACAGAGTTCCCTAGAATAGCATGCAAAACCCTAGCTTTGTCTGACATATATATGGCATCCAAGCTCTTTGGTTTGGAAGTGCCATAGAGAAACTCAGTGAACTTCTATTGTCCACCATTTCTTGATTCCCAACCAGAAGAAAAGGTAGCTCCTTCAGCTTTAACATCAAGAATGTGAGCAAGTATAGCTTCATCAACAAAGATAGGGACACCACGTACCGTAGCCGTGATGCTGGAGTAGGAACCTTCCATATTAGGGATACCTCTAGCTGTAGCCCAGAAATTCAGCACACTCTGTTCATGCCATTTTGTTCTGTTGTTGTTAAAATACTGAGTCCATCCAGCTGCATTGAACTCTGGATATAAATCCATTCCCAGAGCTTCAAGATCCTCAAGATGAACACCCTTGGTCTTCACAATGTTGTCCCCAGCAGATTTCTTTGGTGCCATTGTTGAAGGTTTGAAGATACTTAAGAGAAAGGTTGCTTGAAGACGAAGAGAATCAAGGGTTCTGTGAGCAAATAATGTGGTAAAACTATTCTAACCCACTACCTTCTGTATATATAGACCTCTGAAGCAATTATGGCACGTACTGGCTGCGCAGTCATAGGGAAACGTGCGAAGTGGAAGAGACAAAATAAATGAAACTAAACTGTCCCTTATTGCCACGTAATTTGTTCATTTCAGACAAGTGATAGATTTCAGACATCCATATAAATTTCAGACGACCCAAATTTCAGACAAGTCACTTGTTTCAGACAAGCTGAAATTTCAGACACATCAATTTTCATACACAATCAAAATGCATGAATGTTCAATTTATCTCTGATGAACTTAAATCTATCTTCAGTTAGAGGTTTTGTGAATATATCAGCCCATTGATGCTCTGTATCAATAAACTGAATATCAAAAAACACCTTTCTAAACATAGTCTCTAATAAAATGATGTTTGATTTCTATATGCTTAGCCCTAGAATGTTGAATGGGATTCTTAGACAGATTAATAACACTAGTATTATCACACAACACAGGTATAACAGATATTGAAATATTAAAATCTTCAAGCTGATACTTCACTCATAGCATTTGTGAACAACAACTGGCTGCTGAGATGTATTCTGCTTCTGTTGTAGATAATGTAATTGTGCTTTGCCTTTTGCTTGACCAACTAATCATATTTTCTCCAAGAAATGACATCCACCACTGGTGGTTTTTCTTTCAACTTTGTCTCCAGCAAAATCAGCATCACAGTATTCTACTAGCCTGCAATCCTTACTTTTCTCATAGCATAGACCAAGATTAGTAGTACCCTTTAAGATATCTGAAAATTCTTTTTACAGCTTTGTAGTGAGTAATTCTTGGATCAGATTGGAATCTAGCACAGAGGCATACACTGAACATAATGTCAGGGCCTGCTTGCTGTTAGATACAATAATGAACCAATCATTCCTCTATACAAAGTTTGATTCACTGGTTCTTCATTCTCATCTTTATTTAAAGATGCAGAAGGGTGCATTGGAGTTGTCATGGGTTACAATCACTTAAGTTGAACTTCTTAAGCATTTCTTTTGTATATTTTTCTTGATGGATCCATATACAATCAGAATCTTGCTTAATTTGAAGTCCTAAGAAAAATTTAGTTCACCCATATAAACTCATTTCAAACTCAGATTGCATTAACTTAGAAAACTCTTTGCACAAGGAAGAATCAGTTGAACCAAAGATAATGTCATCAACATATATCTGGACAAGTATAAAGATCTTTGTTAGACTGTTTTCTAAAAAGGGTTGTGTCTACTTTTCCTCTTTCAAAACCATGGTTATAAGAAAACTACTCAATCTATCATACCAAGCTCTTGGGGCTTGTTTTAGACCATAGAGAGCTTTCTTAAGTTTAAAAACATGTTCAGACAAGCTACTTCTTCAAAACCAGGGGGTTGTCTAACAAAAACTTCTTCTTTCAATGAGACCATTGAGAAAGGCACTTTTAACATCCATTTGATATAGCTTGATGCCATTATTTACAGCATAAGATAAAAGAATTCTAATTGCTTCTAACTTGGCCACTGGAGCAAAGGTTTCAGTGAAGTCAATACCTTCTTGCTGGTTGTATCCTTGAGCCACTAATCTTGCCTTGTTTCTGACTACTTTGCCTTCTTCCGACAACTTGTTCTGAACACCCCATTTGGTTCCAATAATTGTTTTCCCATGGGGTTTAGGAACAAGGATCCAGACATCACTCCTAGCAAATTGATTCAGCTCTTCTTGCATGGCTAGGATCCACCCTTCATCATGCAGAGCTTCATCAATGTTCTTTGGCTCAATTTCAGACAGGAGAGCAAGTGAATTCAGATTCTTGAATTTTGATCTTGTCTTAACTCCTTCTGAAGTGTTGCCAATGATTTGCTCTTTAGGATGATGTGATTTGTATCTCCAATCTTGTCTTTGAGGAGGTATCAAATCTGTCTGAGACTCAACATTTGTCTAAGAGGTTCAGTAACAGTAGGTACTTCAGACAGTTGTTCATCCTTCAAACTGTTGTGATCATTTAGCTCCATTCCTGCAAAATCATCCTCTAGATCTGATAGTTCTCTATCAGTCTCTTTGTTATCATTGAATTTTACATGAATAGTTTCTTCAACAGTTAAAGTTCTAGAGTTATACACTCTATAGGCTTTAGATGTTTCAGAGTATCCAATGAAAATCCATTGTCTGATTTTGCATCAAACTTTCCAAGATCATCCTTGGTGTTAAGTATAAAACAATCACATCCAAAGGTGTGGAATATGATATGTGGGTTTCCTTCCTTTCCACAATTCATAGGGAGTCTTTTCAGAATTGGTCTTACCAATATTCTGTTTTGAAGGGTAACAAGCTGTGCTAACAGCTTCTGCCCAGAAGGTTCTTGGTAACTGCTTGAGTTGAGCATGGTTCTTGCCATCTCTTGCAAACTTTTGTTCTTTATCTCAACAACCCCATTTGTTGAGGTGTTCTAGCCACAGAGAATTGTGAGATCCCATTCTCATCACTGAACATTTGAAAGTTTGCATTCTCAAACTCTCCACCATGATCACTTCTTATGACAGAAATACAGAATCCTTTTCATTATGTACCTTCTTACAGAATACTGTGAAATTCTTAAAGTCTCATCCTTGTTTCTAAGGAATATTACCCATGTAAATCTAGAATAGTCATCAACAATGACCAACCCATATTTTTTCCCACTAAGACTTTCTGTTCTAATAGGACCAAACAAGTCAATGTGTAAAAGTTCTAGTGGTCTGCTGGTTGAAACAACATCCTTACTCTTGAAAGAGTGTCTTGTTTGTTTCCCTTTCAGACAGCTTTCACATAAAATGTCAGATTTGTATGAAAGCTTGGGCAGTCCCTTAACAAGGTTGTGTTTTTGCTAATCTTGAGATTAATATCAAGCTGGCATGCCCAAGTCTTTGATGCCAAATATGTTTTTCATCTTCAACAGAAATGAAGAATTTTACATTTTGACTTGCTAGATCCTCTAGATCAATTTTGTACACATCGTTGTGTCTCTTAGCAGTAAAAAGGGTTTGATCAGAGGAGTCTTTGACTATGCATCCTTCCTTAGTAAAGGATACTACATAACCACTGTCACATAATTGACTTATGCTCAGTAAATTATGTTGAAGTCCTTCCACGAGAAGTACATTCTTAATAAGGGATGAAGGAATTATACCTACAGTCCCTATACCCGTGATCTTCCCTTGTTGATTTCCACCAAAGTTGACCACTCCTCCTTCTTTAGGTCTATAGGTTTTGGAACAAAGACCTTCTCCTGTCATGTGTCGCGAGCACCACTGTCAGGTACCATTTTTGGGGTTCTCCTTTATCCTGTTAAACACATCTGCAACAGGAAAAATTAAGTTCTTAGGGTACCCATGTTCTTTTGGGTCCTGTTTTGTTAGCTTTGGGTCTTGCTTTTCTCTTGTGTTTGCACTGAGTCACATTGTGTCCAGGCTTAATCACACGTGAGAACACCCAGTAACCTTCTTTTTGCCTTTAGAAAAATTTAAGTCAGTAGGAGGTTCAGACATGTTATAATCCCAAAAGCCTAGTCCACTTTTTTCAAGAGAATGCCTTTGATTTCCAAGCATTATGTTCAAGTTTTTTGTTCCTTTGACAAATTTGGCTAGATCTTTTGTCAGTCTTCAACCTGCTTCTGAAGTTTCTGATTTCTTCAGACACAGCTTGTGAACTGCAAGTGTTTCAAGCTTCAAGAGCCTTTTCCTTGAGCATAATATGTTCTATCTCAAGTGCCTCATACTTATTACACATTTCTGTGTGGGCTTTGGATAGATTCTTATACTATTGGAAAAGTTCCTTGGAACTTTCCACCAGATCATCATACATTTCTTGTAAGGTAAGAGGGAATACCTCAGCTTTAGAGTTGTCTGAAGATGGTAGACTGGCCATGAGACACAGATTTGCCTCTTCTGAAGTATCTTCCTCCTCTTTTGAGGTTGTCTCATCAAGGTCTTCCCATGTTGCCATGAGACCTTTCTTCTTTTGAAAAATTTCTTCTTCTTGAAGTTGTTTTTCTTCAGTCTTGGGCAATCAGCCTTCATATGTCCTGGTTGCTTACATTCAAAGCAAATTATTTTATCAGAGTTAGACTCTTTACCTGTCTTACCTGATTTAGATGATGAGGGCTGATTCTTTCTGAACTTTCCTCTATTCTGCAACATTCTTTTGATCTTTCTGCTTAGGAGAGCAAGATCATTATCATCTTCTGAGCTATCTTCAGAGTCTTCATCTGCCTCTGAAACTTCCTCAGCTTGCATAGCCTTGAAGTTGCATGCCTAGACGTTTGGCCTTAGAGTTTAGAGCTAGAGACTTTTTCTTGTTGTCATCTTCTCCAAGCTCAAGCTCATGGACTTTAAGAGTCCCAACAGTTATTCCACTCTAAGAGAGTTCAAATCTCTTGCCTCTTGAATGGCAGTTACTTTGGGTCTCCAGGACTTAGGCAAACTCCTTAGAATTTTTTCTGTTGTTATCTCCAGAATTATAAGTTCTGCCTAAGGACCTGAGTCCATTGGTTATGGTCTGAAACCTTCCAAACATCTGGTCAATGGTTTCAGATTCTTCCATCTTGAACATCTCATACTGATGTATAAGCATACTTATTTTAGATTGCTTGATAGTCTCAGTTCCTTCATGGGCTGCTGCAAGAGTATTCCAAATCTCCTTAGCAGAGGTACATCCATGAACCTTCTCATATTCTGATTTATTCAAGGAACATATCAGATAGAGTTTGGCTTTAGCATTCATCTAGACTCTAGCCTTCTGCTCCAAGGTTCATTCAGTCTCAGGTGTAGGCACACCATTTTGCATAGGCACATAGTCTCCATCAGTGACCACATCCCAAACATCAATGTTGGTGCTCTCAATGAACGGCTTCATTCTATCTCTACAGTAGTGGTAATCCTCTCCATTGAATGCTGGGGGTTTGTGATAGAGGCTCCTTCTGTGATGTATTGCTTGTTGCTGTTAGAAGCTTCCATAGGATCTTTCAGTCCTCAAACACTTGTTAGGTGCTTCAACCCTGAGTTTAGCTCTGGTACCAACTGTAGGAAACACAGGGAAACACTAGAAGGGGGGTTGATAATAGTGTTTCTGAATATTTTAGAAAGCTTTTCGCAAACAGGTTCTCAAAGCAAAGTTTCAGACAGACTCTTGGAGGGCTGTCTGAAGCTTTTCAGACGGCTCTGTGTAAAAATGATTTTAAAAGATGTTTTGCCTCTTTTTAAAATATTAGATAAATACTCAGACCCCTTGATTAGTTTTAAAACTGAATTACAAGAGATAAGGGTAAGAAGACTTAGCCACAGAATTATCCTGGTTCACTCACTACCACTTGTGAGCTACGTCTAGTCCCAATGCCAACTAGCAATTGGATTTTCTCTTAATCTCTCAAGATACAAGTATTCTTTTCCAGTCAAGCCTCTTCAGGCTCTAAACCAAGTATTCTTTTCAGACAAGCCTCTCCAGCTCAACAGCCAAGTATTCTTTTTCAGACCAGCCTCTCCAGGCTCAACAACCAAGTATTCTTTTTCAGACAAGCCTCTCCAGGCTCAACAAACAAATACAGAGAAAGGAAATGCTTAAGCTCACAAACTATATCAGTTTTGAGACTTAAACCATTACAATGTACAAAGATTACTGAGGTATGCTCAGAATAATACAATATGTGTGTACAAAGATGATAATTCTATCAGAGTGTTGCAGCTAAAAACTTGCAGAGTTTTTGTTCTTTTTCAAAAATTCTTCTCTCTGTGAGGTCTTCAGGTTGGGGGTATTTATACCCAAATGATTGGCCCCTTGAAGAAAATCATTGCTTGTGAAAACCATGATAGTCGTTGTGAGACAGCCTGCTGCAGTACAGAATATTTTCTCTGACATATTCTGATATTCCCTGACAATCCTGACATTCTCTGACACGTTACAAGGTTTGCTCCTGCCAAAAAGGTGCTTTTTGTTGCTGTTGCAATTGCTGCGTAGCAGAGGACGTGTTGTGGCAGAGAACGTGCTTAAAATGCAATACAAGGTGCTAGCTGTTGTAGCAGAGAACGTGCGTGAAACAAAAAGGTACAGATGGGTCTTCACAACTTCAGACAAGAGATGCCATGTCATCAAGAGACTTCAGACAGCCTTGATGTATCAGACGGGTTGAACTTCTTCAGACTCTTCTGCTTCTTCAGACAGTTTTCAACAACTTAGTCTTTTTAATTATGCTTTTGATGGCTCTTGCTGAAATTATAGACAAGAGATTGAGTTAAATATGTATCTATGATAAATATTTTAAGTTAAATTTGTTAACCATTAAAACTTGGGAATATTTCTGTCTTTAAACATCATAAACCTCTTTATGATATTTTTGAGACTCAACATTATGTACCCTAGCCTTGTAAATGATTATATCCTGTCCCTACACACTTAGGGATAGAGAGCATAGGTGCAATTTATTCAATAAGAATGGGTATGAGTTGGCTGACTGAAATTTGGCAACAAGCAGATATACTGAGTATTGGAATTCACCCCCCTTATATAAAAAAAAGGTGTATAGTTATATTTAAAGTTAAATAAAAGGGAGTGAATTACAAAAAAGAGGCCGATTGTGTATAAATGCTCAAAGTCAAGAATGATATGGTGGATTAAGAGTAACTTAGAATACCGGTTAGATTGTAATATGCTCTCTTTTCTTAAAGTTGTGTATTTTGAATTATCCAGAAAACCATGAATTCTTGATAGCACAACTTCATTATACAAATTGAGAAATACCTTTGATCCATGCTGACCATGTCCTCTGATTATTAACTGGAAACGATTAACAATTTTAGTTGTTCGACTGCAGTGAAAAATTTGAGGGAAACACTCACCCGTGAGAATGAGAGAAATTCTTTGATTTATCACCTGTTGTTTTGATTCGTGCTCTGAAAAATTTGAATGCATTTTTATCTTGTCTGATTGATGATTGGAGTTGCCACTTGGTTCTGACTATTAATCTGAAATTTGGAAAGTGACAGTTGTCTAGGCAAAGAGATATTGAATTTGTTTCCTTATTAGTCAAGGTCCAAAATTGGGGGATTGAAGTCAACTGTCTGTATGATATTTTCTTGCTTGAGGACGAGCAAGAAGCTAATTTGGGGGGGAATTTGATAAGTGTTAAAATTACGTAAAATTCCTATATAATTACAACACTTAATGATGACAAAATGCTGAATTTATAACCCAATTCACCCCCTTTTAGCTTAAATTGCAGCTCTGGTATTTATTTGAACCAAATTTGAATTTGATGCTATTTTGATAAAGAATCTGTTGATTTTTACAGATAAAAAGCAAAGTTTAATTGAAGCATCAAGATAGCAGTGAGCAAGGATAGGAATAGCATAAAACAAGCTTAAAAAAGAACAATTCAGGAAAATCAGTTGTTGGAGCACAGGAATGTTTGTTCAGTTTCCCGCGCTTCACCTACGCTGAGTACAAGAAAGCGCAGGAAATGTAACCTAATTGTTAATGGGCTGCAATCAGAGTCTCAAAAGCCCGTCATAACAGTTTATAAAGGACTTTTAGGGATTGAGAAAGGCAGCTAGAGACATATGGAGTTTTGAGCAGATTTGGAGCTGGAGAAAAGTGTGACAGTTTCTCTAGTTGGTTTGTAATGGCTACCATGAGTAGTTAAACTTTCCCTTAGGATTGAACGTAGTCAATTCAATCCCCAATTGTATTTTGGATCTTCTTTGTTATTTAGGGAATCTCTATTTTATAATTTGGGTGTTTTTTATTCTGTTCTTAATGCCTAGCTTCCGTCTTTGTACCGGAGTTATGATATGATCTTATGGGGATACGCTGGAAGCGGTTTCGTGAATCAGGTGCGAGTTCTGATTTGGGTAAAAACACTCGATAGGTTGAATGCCTAGGAATAGGTGTACAATTTATTGATAGCTATTAACAACGAATCTTAAAGCTAGGACAATTTGTTAGGCAGCCAAGGGAATTGTGTTTAGGGAATTGATTCTAGAATTTCATATTGAGGGATCTTTATGAATAAATTTTATTTGGGCTTCAATATTTATAATTATAAATTCCTAGATTTCATTGGTTTCCAAATACAAGAGGGGTGCGATAGACGAAGTTCAATCCTGTTTCCTTAATTGCTTAATCTTATCCATATTCTCTTTGCCTCATCTTTTATTTTATTTACTATTATAATTTTCACAAATAATCATTCAAAATTCCTCTTACTCAATAAGTGTGAGCACTGAGAATTTATTTGTACCGTTCCTCGTGGTATAATAACCCTTTTCTTACTATTATACTGTTGCTATATTAGTACCTTCCAAGATCTCAACAGATCCCCCGGTCTATATGAATGCAAAACAATTAGCCAACCTTTCATGATCAAAAAATATAAATTAAGTGTAATGTTATATTTAGTTTTTTTTTCTTCTCATTTTCCTTTTTTTTCCCATTTACGAACCTTTGGTACTAGGGTTGTCAATACACACATACTTGAATACACAAGTCATGCACGGTGATTATGAAAAGAGTTTTCCTTTTGAAAATTGTCATACGAGGAAAGCTGATAATTTATTTTAAGCTTAACGTACGCCTCTTAAAAAAAATTAAACAAATTCTAAAAAGTACATTAAAGTATTCTCAATTTTAATTATGAACTATGAGAGAAAACAAAAAGAGGAAAAAGAGGGAAGATGGAGAGAGAAGCCTAAAAAGTTGGTAGAGTCCTGGACTCCCCCCTCGACAGAGAATAAAGAATAAAAATAATTGAAATAGAAAAAAGAAGATAAAAAAATATAAAATTTAAAAAAGTAATTAAAATCCTAAATATATTCATGCCCATGAATTTAAGTTCTTTAAGAAAAAAAATGCGGATTCTTTTGTCAAAATAAAAAGGTGTGCTTCGCTAATATCAGGGTGAGCAAAACCTGACCCGTCTCGTCCCAACCTAAGTTACTCGGGTCAGGTTAGAACCTATCCCACATGAAAGATTAGGGTTTAGATCAGTCTCGTTCAATAACCTAGTAACGATTGAGGACGGGTTCAAGTTAATCTTCCGGTTACCCAACTCGTCCCATAGATGTATATATATAATATTTAATATTTATAATTTTATATTACGTTAAAGGCTTAACATCATTTAACTTTTGGGGGATTTTCTAAGTTTAACTTTCCTATATGATAGAGGCTCTGTCTACTTTGAAATCACATTCCACCATAAAGTTGTATAATGATATAGTGATATTTTTTCTCTTAACAATATTTAAAAGTTAATAAGAAAGTAAAATTTAGGATTTAGGGTTTGTGGACGAGTTTTTCGGGTTGTGGACGGGTTCAGGTTTTAATTAGTCTTGTACATTGTTAGGTTTCTTTGGGTTTGTGGACGGGTTCGGGTCTGAAAATTTGACCTGATAAAATATTAGGGACGGGTACGAGACATACAAACCCGTCCACGCTCACCACTAGCTAATACACTCCTTCAATAAATAATGTGGGAGTACATTAGCATATATATAATATAATATATATATAAGGAGGGTTCAAATTATACCGTTGTAAGTTACACCAAGTGTTACAACACCCGCTGAATAATTTTTTAACAGATCATTGTATTAATAATCCACTGTTGGATCGAAAGTTACCATCATGTAGATCATATATATAAAATTTTACATTAATCCGAAATTATTTGATATGTCATTGAGATGTCTCAAGATTAACGTTATATATACATTTGAATATATAAAAAAATCCAATCATTTGATTATCAAGTTATTAGTGTCAAAATTTTACGAATTTGACCACATAATCATGATGATGAAATAAATATAATTCAACGGTTGGATTACTAAAAAAACATATTCGATTTATAGTTATTAGTGGGTGTAATACTTGATGTAACTTACAGCCGTATAATTTGGAACCCCCTCCTCCCTCCCTCCCTCCCTCCCTCTCTCTCTCTATATATATATATACTCGTGCTCAAAGATTATGTTAGGTTTCATTTCTAGGGCTTTATTCATACTATTGCTTATAACAAATGTTTAATACTCAAACCATGTTTCAAGATACTATGTCCATGTACAATGATTAATCACACTCGGCTTCGGTCGTATGAATCTTGGACTACAAAGAAAAACATGAAAATTGTCTTTAAATGTCAAGGTTAATTGCTAATAAAATACCACGTTAATGGCAAGGTCTTTAAATCATTTTTTAATTATATTTTTAATAAAACCATGTTTTCTAAGCATGATATTCATTTTTGAAATCGCACTGCTCAAGTATAATTATACTAAATCAGTAAATGTTTTTTTTATTAAATTTCACCAATATGGTAAATTTAAAAAGGAAGTTACAACCACTTTGGTACATTAGCCTTAAAATACATGAAGATATTCCTTAGGAAGAGTTAATTCATTTGTACTCAGTCAAATATAAGAGACAATAAAAATGACAATAATATGTGAACAACATCTAGCTTGTGAATTTTTTTAAAAATACTATTAAATGATCTCATCTATTAAATCATTTTATGCTGTAATTAAAAACTACAAAATTATATAGGTGGATGAATCTAAGGGTGCTTATGGATTGTATTGGATCAATTTTGAAGATAAAAAAATACAATCTTATCATATAGATTTCTACTTATCATCAAATCAGTTTAATTTTAATTTTAAATCTGATCCGATTCTATTTAATGTGATTGGATTGGATTCATTTTCATTTTTTATTATTTTATTTATGAAATATTGATCAAAGAGTCCGGATCCGTTGACACCAGGTGTCAAACTTCAAGGCTTACACCTCTTGATAACTTACATCTAAATAATGAACATATAATAAATATAAAAAGAGGAGGGTTATAATTACACCGGTGTAAGTTACACCAAGTGTTACACCGCTAATAACTACAAATCGAATATGTTTTTTAGTAATCAACCGTTGAATTATGTTTGTTCATCATGATTATTATATGTGCTAAATTTGGTAAATTTTTTACACTAATGAATTGGTAATCAAATGGTTGGATTTTTCATATATTTCAAATGTATATATAACGTTAATCTTGAGACATCTCAATGGCATATCAAATAATTTCGAATTAATGTAAAATTTTAAATGTATGATCTATATGATAGTAACTTTCAATCCAAACGGTGGATTATTTAATACAATGATCCATTAAAAAAAATATTCAGCAGTGTAAACACTTGGTGTAACTTACACCGGTGTAATTATAACCCTCCTCATATAAAAAATATAATTTAAAATTTCAAAAATCTCATCTAATAAATTAATTATTATAAACCTATAATTAACCATTTATTTTAAATAAAAAAATCTATGCAATATTACAAATAATATTCTAAAAAGTAAATTACTTGTTTATTAAAGTTGTGTTTTATTTTATGATTTTATTAATGCTATTTTATTTTATTTTATTTTATTTTCTATTTTACACATTTTTGTATTAATCAATATAAATATAAAACTACATAAAAAATAAAAAAGAGACATGAAAAATAATTTAAAGTTATTATAATTATAAGAATATTAAAATGATAGTATGTAAGTTAAATAATAGAATCACAATATCTTTATCTTTATATATATAAATAGAGATGAGTCTGAAATTTATTTTGCCGCCAAATAGAGGGCAATTTTGGCAAAAAAAAAGCAAAATTCGTTTTCAAATTTCAAATCAGAAATCTTGAAGTTTTAATTATATATAAATATGCATCAGATTTAGAGAGATAATATTTTGATTTTATTTGAATATATATCGATATGTTTTATAACTCTGATTTGATTCTAAAGCTTATTTGCATTGAATTAAAAGTTGAATATAGTGTATTTCTAAATTTGATTCTAATTTTGTATTAAAATAAATTAAAATCATGGATAAAAGCAATAATTTGATTTGAGTATAGATAATTGATTTCACTTTATGTGTATAGACCTGTTCTGATTCTAAATCTGATTTAATGTGAATATAAATACATAGGTTTCTAAATTTGGTTTGATTTGAATATAGATGAGTATTCTAAGTTTGATTCTAAATATGATTTGATTCTAAATTTGTATTATAATAAATTATAATCAATGATTTGATCTGAAAATTTATAGATTTGCTTTTAATTTGTTTGTATAAATCCCTTCTCATTCTAAATTTGATTTTATTTGAAATATACATAGGTAGTTTTTCTACATCTGATTTGATTTTTAAAGCTTATTTGATTTGAAGTTAGATAGGTGTTCAAAATAAAGATTGTAAATTTCGATTTGATTTAAATTTTGATTATAATAAATTAATATATGCAGAGTGTTTTTGTCAATAGGTTAGAGAGACGTGATTTAGATTTAGAGAGACAGTATTTGATTTTATTTGAATATAGATCGATATGTTTTATAAATCTGATTTGATTCTAAAGCTTATTTGATTTGAATATAGTTGTATTTTCTAATTTGATTCTAATTTTGTATTAAAATAAATTAAAATCATGGATAAAAGCAATAATTTGATTTGAGTATAGATAAATTGATTTCACTTTATGTGTATAGACCTGTTCTGATTCTAAATCTGATTTAATGTGAATATAAATACATAAGTTTCTAAATTTGGTTTGATTTGAATATAGATGAGTATTCTAAGTTTGATTCTAAATATAATTTGATTCTAAATTTGTATTATAATAAATTATAATCAATGATTTGATCTGAATTTTCTGATAGTGGATCATTATTTCAGATTTTAATTTATGTACCTGCTTAATGCTTTGATTATAATCAATAGGTTAAAGAGACATGATTTAGATTTAGAGAGACAGTATTTTGATTTTATTTGAATATAGATCGATATGTTTTATAAATCTGATTTGATTCTAAAGCTTATTTGATTTGAATATAGTTGTATTTTCTAAATTTGATTCTAATTTTGTATTAAACTAAATTAAAATCATGGATAAAAGCAATAATTTGATTTGAGTATAGATAAATTGATTTCACTTTATGTGTATAGACCTGTTCTGATTCTAAATCTGATTTAATGTGAATATAAATACATAGGTTTTCTAAATTTGGTTTGATTTGAATATAGATGAGTATTCTAAGTTTGATTCTAAATATGATTTGATTCTAAATTTGTATTATAATAAATTATAATCAATGATTTGATCTGAAAATTTATAGGTTTTCTTTTAATTTGTTTGTATAAATTCGTTCTCATTCTAAATTTGATTTTATTTGAATATAGATAGGTAGTTTTTCTACATCTGATTTGATTTTAAAGCTGATTTGATTTGAATTTAGATAGGTGTTCAAATAAAGATTGTAAATTCGATTTGATTTAAATTTTGATTATAATAAATTAACATATGCAAAGTTGTGTTTTTGTCAATAGGTTAGAGAGACGTGATTTTAGATTTAGAGAGACAGTATTTTGATTTTATTTGAATATAGATCGATATGTTTTATAAATCTGATTTGATTCTAAAGCTTATTTGATTTGAATATAGTTGTATTTTCTAAATTTGATTCTAATTTTGTATTAAAATAAATTAAAATCATGGATAAAAGCAATAATTGATTTGAGTATAGATAAATTGATTTCACTTTATGTGTATAGACCTGTTCTGATTCTAAATCTGATTTAATGTGAATATAATACATAGGTTTTCTAAATTTGGTTTGATTTGAATATAGATGAGTATTCTAAGTTTGATTCTAAATATGATTTTATTCTAAATTATATTATAATAAATTATAATCAATGATTTGATCTGAAAATTTATAGGTTTGCTTTAATTTGTTTGTATAAATTCGTTCTCATTCTAAATTTGATTTTATTTGAATATAGATAGGTAGTTTTTCTACATCTGATTTGATTTTAAAGCTGATTTGATTTGAATTTAGATAGGTGTTCAAATAAAGATTGTAAATTCGATTTGATTTAAATTTTGATTATAATAAATTAATATATGCAAAGTTGTGTTTTTGTCAATAGGTTAGAGAGATGTGATTTAGATTTAGAGAGACAGTATTTTGATTTTATTTGAATATAGATCGATATGTTTTATAAATCTGATTTGATTCTAAAGATTATTTGATTTGAATATAGTTGTATTTTCTAAATTTGATTCTAAATTTGAATATAGTTGTATCTCCTTACCATGTATATATATATATGCAATGTTGAGTTCACTTTGTCAGATTTTTCATAGGCTATTTGGAAAATATCTAACCAATACAAGTATGTTTTTTGATTATGCAACAGTCCTTTGAGAAAATTCTCTTCTTCTTCTTTGTTATCAGTACTCTTTTCTTTTATTAAATTCATCTAATGTCATGCTTTCTTTACTTTTTTTTGTTAAGTTTTATGACCTGATTTTTGTATTAAATTCTCTAACCTTTTATCTGTTTAAGGATGAATTGATGGATTTGATTTTTTTTGTATGATAAATTCTGTTTTTTCTTTCCAAAAAATCTGTTTCGTTTTGATAAATTCACATGATAACATAATCCTATTTCAAAAAAAATATGTGAAAAAACTATTTGTCCTTCTTCTCTATTATTAGTCCTATTTTCTGTTTTCATAGTTATCTTTTAAATGTTTTCTTAACTTATTGTTGAAATGAAAAATTCACATCATTTTATGTTGAGTTATCAATTATGAAAAATTCACATCATATTTATTTATTTATTTATTTGATTATTGTGTTTGAATAAACAAATAGGGGAGTCGTTATGTTAAATTAGCCTCTACCCATGTTGAATTGAGATATTTGAAAAATACCACCTGTGATTGAATTCGTTTGTCTTTGACATAATATTAGAAGTAAAAATATCAGAGTTTGGAAACTAATAAATATGCATGTAAAAAAAGGGGCTAATTTTGTTTATGCATCATATTTAAATATCGCTGATAAAAAATCTGTTTTATAGTGTATGTAAAATTTAAATTCTGTTTTATAGCGTATGTAACATATTTAAAACCTGCCCTTTATTTTCTCTAATATGCATCATATTTAAATGACCCTTTTTACTTATTCAGTGAATAAAATAAAAAAAGTGAACAATAATAAAAATATTATTCACTGTTTACAAATTATATTATTATATTATTTTGTAAAAGGAATATGTTTGACGATATCTATATAATATCATCATGGATAAATGTTCTTTTACATTTCTTTTATAAACATTGTTTTTTTATTGTAGAATTTTATCATATTGTAAGATTCATTTTTTGATTTTGTATTAACTATAATTTTTAAATTTTTATTTAATTTTTTTTCTGAATACTAAATTGATTTTTGTTATCTATTAGAGAAGTATAAAATTCAAAATGTCTCGAATTGATGAAAATAAAAGAAAACGAAATGAGGTTGGATTGACTACTCAGACCAAAGGGTTCTGAATGATAATGACAACATAAATTTTGAGGATGGAAGCTCAAATGAAGTTAATAGTAGATATGTTTGTCGACCAGAGAGTTCCAATGTCCATCATTACAAATGGTATGTCATATCGAACCGTGCACCGTAAATTATGTGATCTTAATTAATTTATGAATTTAATTGCAAACATGAAATCCCATACATTTTTTTATGCAGAAAATTGTGTTCCTCCTGTTTTGACTTCTAATAGTACAGGAATCAATGACTTTTGTACCCCACCTTCACGCAATATAAGAAGAACTCAGACCACTCCATCGTCTGATGTTACAAATGGTAAAAATTTATGATATTCCAATTAACTAATGAAATTTTTTATTACCATATATTTAATATTTAATATCACTCATACTTATTGTAACTTATTTTTTCTGTTTTAAATTATAGTTATGGAATGTATGTGCAGAGAAGCCGCTTAGAAACGTTGGCCAACTATCAACTGGCTCATCATCCCATAAGTCAAGAAGTATTGGTCATGACAATGGTTTTCGTACAGGAAAATTTGTGCTAAAATCAAGGCTTACACCACAGCTGACTATGCTTGAAAACATTACTCAACAATTCAGCACAGTCTCAAAACATGTTGATGTCATTATGTTGAGTGATAATAAAATTATCAGGCATTTTAAATTTATTTTAATGTTTAAATATTTTCCAAACTATGAAGTTGCATTCCTTTCTTATTATAAATATGTTTTATTTTTTTATTATGTTTTAAATATGAATTGATTTTTTTTATTTTAATCTTTTTTTTTCAATAGATGATGATGAACCATCAATACTCAAAATGCTATCGCATCAGATAAGGACTGTAAATAATGTGACATATCCTACCTTCAAAGATGCTTGCTATGCTATGGGTCTTTTAGATGATGACAAGGAGTACGTTGATGCAATTAAAGAAGCAAGTCATTGGGGCTCAACAACATACTTGAGAAGGCTATTCACAACATTGTTGTTATCAAATCAGCTTTCAACTCCTGAATTTGTTTGGAACAGGACTTGGGAATATCTGAGTGATGACATTCTTCATAGACAAAGATCACTTTTGCAACGAATGGTATGTTAACTTCATCTAACTTATTATCTTATGCCGGAAACATTTTTCACATATTTTTAATCTATGGTTATATCTGATATTGTTTTATGTATCGCAGATTTAATCCTTACTGAGGATGAGCTCAAAAATTTGACCCTTGCAGAATTAGACAAATTGTTGCAGAGTAATGGTAAGAGACTATCTAATTTTGCAACAATGCCACAACCAGATTTCATATCTCTTAATCAATCAATGAATAGGTTGATTTTTGATGAGTTAAACTACGATAGACAAGCATTGGCTAATGAGCATGACCAGTTATTGTCTAAAAATGACTTCTGAGCAACGGGAAATTTATAATAAAATCATGACATTTGTGTATGACAACAAAGGAGGATGTTATTTCTATATGGATATGGAGTGACTGGGAAAACTTACATTTGGAGAACCATTTCAGCTACTATTAGATGCAAGGGAGAAATTGTGCTTAATGTGGCATCAAGCGGAATAGCTGCTTTACTAATCCCAGGTGGTAGGACAGCTCATTCAAGGTTTTCTATTCCGATTAATATGGATGAGCACTCTACTTGCAATATTAAGCAAGGAAGTGATTTGGCAGAGCTAATTGTCAAAGCAAAATTAATTATTTGGGATGAAGCACCAATGGCACACAAGCATTGTTTTGAAGCGGTAGACAGAACATTTCGTGACATAATGCGTTTTTTCCAATGAAAATAGCTTAAATAGACCTTTTGGTGGTAAAGTGATTGTATTTGGTGGAGATTTTAGACAAATACTTCCTGTAATACCGAAAGGATCAAGACAAGATGTTGTTCATGCCAGCATTAATGCATCATACCTTTGGAAGCATTGTCAAGTCTTGACATTAACAAAAAATATGAGGCTTCAAACTGGCTGCTCTGATCTGGATGTTGAAGAAATAAGTTATTCTCAGAATGGGTGCTTAGCATTGGAGATGGAACCATTGGGAAACCAAATGATGGAGAGGTCAGTATTGAAATTCCCAATGATTTGCTTATATCAGATACTGTTGATCCTATTGCTTCAATTGTGGAAAATACTTATCCATCATTATTACAAAACATGCATGATCCATTATTCTTTCAACATCGAGCTATTTTAGCTCCAACAAATGACATAGTTTTCAACTTGAATGAATATATGTTGTCATTGCTTCCTGGAGAAGAAAGAACATATCTCAGTTTTGATAGTCCGTGTACAGAAAGTATTGATTTCAATTCTGCAGATGATATTCACACTCCAGAATTTTTGAATACAATTAATTCATCTGGTCTTTCCAAATCATGTCTTAAAGTTGAAAATTGGTGCGCCAGTAATGTTGTTGAGAAACATTGGTCAGTGTTCAGGTCTCTGCAACGGTACAAGGATCATTATTACTCGGTTAGGAGCTTATGTATTAGAAGCAAAAGTCATCTCTGGAGTAAATGTGAGGCACAAGGTATTCATTCCTAGACTGTCATTGACTCCTTCAGATAATAGAATTCCTTTTAAGTTCCAGAGAAGGCAGTTCCCTATCATTGTGTCGTTTGCAATGACTATCAATAAAAGTCAAGGTCAATCTTTGAAGCATGTTGGAATTTACTTGCCAAGGTATGTTTTCTCCCATGGCCAATTATATGTCGCAGTTTCCATAGTCACCAACAGAGGAGGATTAAAATTACTCATAACTGATGATGAAGGACATGTTTCAGATTCAACTTCAAATGTTGTATACAAAGAACTCTTCCAAAATTTACAATAGGTTTGAGCTTAAATCTTTTCAATAAAAATCATTATTATTATCATTGTTGTTGTTATAATTATTATTATAATCATTAATTATTATTTTTAAATTATTAATATTATTCTTATTATGATAAAGATATGATATGATTATGATTATGATTACTTTTTTTATTGTTCAAATATTTTTATTTCAAATTGTCTTCGATTTATGACTATCATATACTAATTACCTTTATAACTTTTCAACCTATTTTTTGCAGGACATCCACGAAACTTCTTATGTCTACTTACTATTTTTATGTAGTGGGAAACTACATATTTTTGGACCAATATTGTTTTATATGACAAATGTTATGAAAAGCTGTTTACCTGAAATTTTAGTTAATAAGTCTTTTCAATCAAGTTTACTATTAATATTAATTGTTATTATTAATTGATCATGTATTCTTAGATAAATCTAACACTCCACTCTCAATCATTTCCGTCATATTCTCGCCCCGTGCATCGCATGGGTTCCCCACTAGTAGTATATTAATATAAGTAAATTCATAAATATATATTTTTACTTATACAAGTAAAAATATGTAATTATTTTCTACACAAAATAATATATATGTATATGCATTTGGTTTGAGTTGGATTGAATATTTGAGTTAGTTTTTTAATATAAAATCAATTTGATCCAATAAAAAATTTCAGAACCCGTTAGTTTAAGTTTTTAAAAATAATTTTTCATTTTTAAAAATAAAAAATTGAAATACTTGCTTCATAAACACATTTTAAATACAGTTTTGAAAACTATGATTACATTTAATTTTTAAATATTAAAAATTTAAAACTACCCTAAAATATTTTGAAAAACTTGTATTTTTTTCTATTTTTTTGTGATAATATCATAAATAAATCATTTCATTTATAAAATAATTTCTTAAAAATATTTTATAAAAGATTTTTTGAAACAAACTGGCCCCTAGAGTCTAGACGATCCCATTCCCATGCCCGGTGTAGTTGAATAAGATGCATGGAGGTCATTCTCAAGTCACTAGTTTTTCAATCCAAGTAATTAGACTCTTGGATTTTACAAAGACTGAAATGGGGGGTGGACATATATGATATATGAATGAGACGTTAGCTGTCCATCTAGAAGTAGAAGTAGAAAAATGAAACGAAAGGTTGATGGAGAGAGTCGCCATGTATGACCAAACCTGAGGGAGGCTAGGGAGGGGAATGGAAAATATGGAATGGAATGGACCAATTTCTCTTCCACAAAATAGACCCCATTCCGTTTACACCCAATCAAAACCAACCCACCCCATTCTCTACCTCCTTACCATTTCTCGTGCTCCATACCACCCAAAACTAAAATCACCCTCCTTAGAAATTTTGTATTGTTTCACTTGATCAATCTATCTATTTTTTTTTTCCTCAAGAAAAAAAATCTATCTATCTTTTTTACCAAACCTGAATTTGTGAGAAGAGCTCTTGAGTTTGATCCCCACAAAACACATGGAAGTGATGATGAATCTTATCTGTGACTAAAACAAAAAAATCTATGGTGAGAAGCTCCTGAGTTTACAAGATTATCACGAGTAATAGGAAATACCTATGGTGAAAAAAAAATCTATCCATCTTTTTATATTAATTTGAGTTCTTATTCTTTTGCATTTCATAAAACTAACTTATATCTTGGTTTTTATAAAATGATAATTCTTTTTTATCTTCTAAATTTTTATATTAAATTAAAATTAAACTAACATTGTTTATCTTTTTAACTAACAATTCAATCAAAAGATATTGTTAATTTCATTATATCTTTATAAGTATTTAAATTAGTCAATTAACATTCAATAAAATGATATATTTGTAAATTATTATAAACTTATTTTTTATTAATTAATTTAAACTTATTTTTTCAAATTAAAAGTTTTAAATATTTTTTATATATTTATATTTTAATTTAATTTATATATGTTACAAATATAATACACGAGATACTCTATAGAATATAGATGATATTAATTTATTGTTAATTGATTAATTAAAGTTTCCACGAAATTGTATTAAAAGAAAAGTTTCCACGAAATTTATTTAATAAAAAATGTTTAAAAAAAAAGAATGGCACCGCGATTAAGCAGAGAAATTGGGTGCTAAACCCTCTCTTCTCTCTCTATCTGAGCTGTACAAAGCCGTCATTACATAAACAATTCAAAGATCTCCTCCTCCTCTCTCTCTGCGCTGCTTTGCTTCTTCTTCCTATTTTTTTTCTTTGTCAATTTGGTTTCCGTTTCAGTTATGCGTGTTTGATCTCTCTCTCTCTGGAATTGAAACTGAAAGCTGCGGAAGTTGAAGACTCCAACTGTTTCTTCTGGTCAGTTCCTAATTCCATTTCCTCAATTTCTTAGGGTTCACTTCACAACATCACCACCACCTTCTCCTTCTTCTCCAATCTTGCAAAACTCTCTGATTCTCAGATCTGCTGTTTTCCCTTTCCCGTTCACTTTGCCACGGAAAATTGTTGGCCAAGAAATACACGATCAATTTCTTTTCTTCTTTTTTGCTAATTTTTGGTTTGGATGCATGATTTTGGACTTGGAATTGACTCGTTCGCATGCGGTTTTTTCAGTTTATTTTCTTTCCCTAGCTCTCGGCGCAATCGAATTGCGATTGAATGTTATGATTCGAGTCACGTTTAGATTTTGAAGTACAGAGCTAGTTGGTGGAAATGGCGAGTCGGCTAAGGGAAGACGAGAAAAACGAGCGCGTGATTCGAGGTCTCCTCAAGCTTCAACCGAATCGCAGATGCATTAACTGCAACAGTTTGGTAAGATGCTCCGCAAGTTTATGCGAGTGAATGCTTAGATTCACCTTCGTTCTTTGAGCGTTTAAATGTAGCTACATAAAATGGATTGCTAGAGAGTTGGAACAAAATGGTTGGACTTGGACCGAACAAATAATTCATAGTATGACAGCTTTGAGGGAAGACCATTGAAATTAATGACATGCTAATCTTTTCCAGTTATGTAAAAGTACTAGGGTGTGTGGCAGTGGTAGACACAAACAGTGAAGCTGACAGAGTCTTTCCATTTAGGGGTAAATAAACGGTTGAAAATTGGAGTGGGGGGGTTAAGGATTTTACTCTTCTAAAGCGAGGAGTTATATTCATTGACTAGAAAATCAATGGTTGAGATTCAAACAAAGTCATAATTTGTTATACATTTTTATACATATTATCACAATCTCAACTGTTGTTTTTTCCAATCATTGATTAGAACTCCTTACTTTTCCTAGGATTATATATATATATATATATATAGTATTTAAAAAAAAATTGTGAGGCTTCACTTGAATAAAAACATAATTTCTGTGCATGGGATTTTCATATTGGATTTTGGGAGTGCTCGGTGTGCTCCTTTATATCATTAATCCCTGCTAGCTTCTAGCAAATCTACAGGTTATATATGACACTTAAGTTTCATGTATTTGTGCTGGGTGACTTGAGCTTACCTGTTCTGTCATTTGAAACCAGCTGAATAACACTTGATTATTGAAGCACTTTAACTTAAAGATCAATAACTGATACTGTCACCTTATGCCCTTTCCTTATTTTACATTGCTAGAAATGTTCCTATTGATGATACTATTAAGGTTATTGATTTAATTTTAAGAACCTTCAAGAAAAAAGACTGCTATAAACATTTTTGGGAAAGCTCTTCGCATTGGCTATGTAAATAGGCTTTTTACTAGCTATAAGTGATTGTTTAGCATCATAATAATGAGGATTTATTTTTGTGTTTGGGTAATTTTGTTAAAATTGCTGGATGAGCTTATTATTGCTCATATTGACAATAAATTATGTGTTTGGATGACATTATTGAAAATAACTTATGGACTAAAAATTAGCTATTTTGATGTCGGATTTGTTGTTATTATTGAGATGAATAGTCGCTCAATTTCAAGGGTTTGTATTTCAAAAAGCTAATTTTCTACTAAATTACAAAGCCTTTGAGGAAAGCTTAAAATTTGTAGTTCACATTGGGGGATGTTTATAGATAATTTAAGATCGAATATTAAGTTATTTAAGGACATGCTTAAGTTGTGTGATCCTTTGATTTTAGGACTGATGTGAATGAATAGCAAGGATTTAATAGATTTAAAATATAAGGCCATTGGCGTGTTTGAGGGTTCAAACTTCCTTAATTATACAAATTTCTTACCACCCATGGCTTAAGGCAGATAAATTTGACTTGAAATAGAAACATGAAAAGTGTATTTGATTAATTAAGAATAACAGATACAACACACATATATATACATGCTATGACAGAATCAAATCCCTAGAGTTTTGGGATTAAGATCAACCTAAATAAGGAAACTATACAATAAATCAAGGGAGAATAAACTGTTATATCTAACAGAATATACAGAATATCTCTACATATCTCAACACTCCCCCTCAAGCTGGAGCATACATATCATAGGCATCCAGCTTGTCACATATATAGGTTATCCTAGGACCCCGCAAAGATTTAGTAAAGATATCTGCAAGTTGATCCTTGGAGCAAACTGAGGAAGTTTTGATGACACGGAGAGAATCTTTTCTCTGATAAAATGACAATCAATCTCTATATGCTTTGTCCTCTCATGAAAAACCGGATTAGAGGAGAGGTATAAGGCTGACTGGTTATCACACATTAGTTCCATAGGACCAACCTTGCAAAACTGCAACTCTTGAATTAAAGACTTTAGCCACAAAAGCTCACATGTGGTGTGAGCCATTGCACGATACTCTGCTTCTGTGCTCGATCTGGCAACAACACTTTGCTTTTTACTCTTCCATGAAACAAGATTACCTCCTAAGAAAACACAATAACCTGTTGTTGACCGTCTATCACTTGCATCACCTGCCCAATCTGCATCGGAATACCCACCAATATCTGTATGTCCTCTATCACTGTAAACAATTCCCTTTCCAGGTGATCCTTTGATATATCTGAGGATCCGCACAACTGCATGCCAATGGCTCTCACAAGGGGAGTTAAGGAACTGACTTACAACACTGACAGGAAAGGATATATCAGGTCTGGTCATGGTGAGATAATTCAACTTGCCCACTAGTCTTCGATACCTCCCCGGGTCAGAATAGGGCTCCCCCTGGTTAGGTAGAAGCTTCACATTGGGATCCATTGGGGTGTCAACTGGCTTACAATCTGTGAGTCCTGTCTCCTCCAGAATGTCAAGAGCATATTTTCTTTGAGAAATAGCAACACCGGACTTTGACTGAGCAACCTCAATCCCAAGGAAATAGCGCAGGGGACCTAAATCCTTAGTTTGAAAGTTCTCAAACAAGTGTTGCTTTAGAGCCTTGATGCCCTCCTGATCATCACCTGTAATTACAATATCATCCACATAAACCACAAGATAAATAAATTTATGTGTCAGTGAGCGTTTAAAGAAAACAGAGTGGTCTGCCTCGCAGCGGATCATTCCAAACTCCTGTATGATTTTGCTAAACCGACCAAACCAAGCTCGAGGTGATTGTTTAAGGCCATACAAGGACTTCCGTAATTTACACACAAGGCCAGACTCCCCCTGAGCAACAAACCCGGGGGTTGCTCCATATAGATCTCCTCCTCCAAGTCACCATGTAAGAAAACATTTTTTATATCCAATTGAAATAAGGGCCAATGTCTCACAGCAGCCATGGCCAAGAAGAGGCGAACTGAGGCCATCTTCGCAACTGGAGAGAAAGTGTCACTGTAATCCAAACCATATACTTGTGTATATCCCTTAGCCACAAGACGAGCTTTCAATCGATCCACCTGTCCATCAGGACCCACTTTAACATTAAAGACCCACCGACATCCAACAACGGATTTTCCAGACGAAGGTGGAACAAGTGCCCAAGTATGGTTAAATTCTAAAGCTGTCATCTCATCAATCATAGCTTGTCGCCATCCTGGATGGGTTAAGGCTTCCTGTACTGTCTTGGGAATGGTAATAGAGGAAAGAGCAGAGACAAAAGCATAATAGGTAGGAGACAAACGATGACATGAGAGAAAGTTATAAATGGGATGAGGATTAGAAGTAGAACGTTTACCTTTACGAATAGCAATGAGCAAGTCAACTGAGACAGATGGAGCCGGAGTAGGTGAAGAGACTGGAGCCGAAGCAGAATCACACGGTGCACTGGTAGGAGGAACAAGAGTATGTGACCGACGCTCATAAGTTACCCTAAATCGGTGTGGGGGACAGTTAGACCCTGGGAGAGGTGGAGGACTTTCTGGAGAAGGCAGTGGTGGAGGACTCTCTGGAGAAGGCTCAGGTGCCTCTAAAGTAGCATGTGTAGACTTAACAGAATTAAGATGGGGAATAGGCAATACCTGAGAATAGAGGTCTGAGTCAACTGGAGAGACATCTGAGGTAGTGAAATATGGTGTGTCCTCAAAGAAAGTGACATCTGCACTGGTGTAGAATCGATGTGTAGTGGGAGAGTAACAATGGTACTCCTTTTGGACACGAGAGTATCCCAAGAACACACATTTGATAGCACAAGCAGACAACTTGTCACGTCCTGGAGAAAGATCATGGACAAAACAAGTACAACCAAAAACACGAGGGGGAACAGAGAAAAGAGGGTCCGACGGGTATAATAGGGAATGAGGAACCTGATCATTCAAAACAGAGGATGGCATCCTATTTATTAAGTATCCTGCAATAAGGACAGCAGGCCCCCACAACTTTGGAGGTGCGTTGGCATTCAATAAAAGAGTGCGAGCAGTGTCCACAATATGTCTATGTTTTCGTTCGGCTACACCATTTTGTTGAGGTGTATGAGGACAACTAGATTGATGTTGAATGCCATGGGAAATCATAAATGAATTGAAGCAATCAGAGAAATATTCTTTAGCATTGTCACTTCGTAGAATACGAATTCCTTTGCCAAACTGAGTTTTTATTTCTGAATAGAAACTTTGAAAAATATTGAATAACTCTGAACGATTTTTCATTAAAAATATCCAAGTGCATCTAGAAAAATCATCAATAAAGGTGACATAATACCTATGCCCTAAAATAGAGGGAACACGACTAGGACCCCAAACATCAGAATGAATGACATCAAAAGGAGAGACAGCTCGACTATTAATACTACTAGGAAAAGAAGCTCTAACATGCTTACCTAATTGACACGACTCACACTCGAAGGACTCCAATCTTGAGAGATGAGGTACCATTTTCTTTAATTTATTCAAGCTGGGATGACCAAGACGACGATGGAGTAAACCAGGAGACTCAATGGATGCACATATGGTAGAAGTAGAAGGCTGAAGGTAGTAGAGGCCATGTGATTCAGATCCGGTTCCAATCGTCCGTCCCGTACTCCGGTCCTGTATCATGAATGAATCAGAAGTGAAGGTTATGGAACAGTTTAGTGATCGAGTCAACTTGCTTATAGAAATTAAATTGAAGGGACATCTGGGAACTAGTAAAACTGATTTCAATGATAACGAGGAAAGAGGTGAAACTTGCCCAATACCAGTGGTTTGGACTTTTGACCCATCTGCAAGGGTGATATGATGTGGAGTTTCGGGTGATGATAAATTAGAGAAAAAGGAGACATTACCAGTTAAGTGATCAGAAGCACCGGAATCCAAAACCCATGATCCAGTAGGCGTAGAGTGTGAGAGACAGATTGTAGAATTACCAGTGTGAGCAACAGTGACTGAGGAAGAAGGCTGTTGAGTTGCTTTCAGTTGAAGGTACTCTTTATAATCATCGGCAGATATAACAACCTTGGGAACATCCGCCATGAGAACAACAACTGATCAACCAGAAACACCACAAAAGACCAACAGAAAGCAACAAAAACGTCCAAACAGCCACCAAAAACAATAGGCAGCAACGAGAACAACCAAACAGCCACAAAAAAAAAACAGTCTGGCAGCAACAAAAAAAAAACAACCAAACAGCAACAAGAACACCAGAAAGCTGTCTTGCAGAAACGGAAACACCAAACAGCAACCAAAAGACGATCTTGCAGCGACCGAAACCACCAAACAGCAACAAGAATGACCGAACAGCCACCGAACAGTAGCAAGAACGGTTTGGCAGCAACCAAAAACGACCGAACAGCCACCAAAGAGTGTGACCCACGACCTGAAAGTGGTCAAAACAGACAGAGGAAGAGCCGACGAACTCAACGGAACAAGCGGCGTCGCGAACGGAGGCCGGAAGGGCGGCGCGTGGACCCCACGCGCCGGCGAGCAATTTGCAGAAAAACGGCGCGTGGCGGCGCGTGGCGGAGGAGGCTGAGGCGGCGCGCGGTGGGGTGGCAGATCGGCGACTTCTGAACACTGTGGCGGCGTCCACACAGACAACCGTTGAAAAAAAAAGATGACCTAGGTGGGTGACCGGAGTATAAACGGTTCCCTGGACCAAAAGAGCTCTGGTACCAACTTGAAATAGAAATATGAAAAGTGTATTTGATTAATTAAGAATAACAGATACAACACACATATATATACATGCTATGACAGAATCAAATCCCTAGAGTTTTGGGATTAAGATCAACCTAAATAAGGAAACTATACAATAAATCAAGGGAGAATAAACTGTTATATCTAACAGAATATACAGAATATCTCTACATATCTCAACAATTTGATTTCATCCTTAACAGACAGATCAATGTTTTCATTTGTACTTATTTAATGTCATCGCTTGGCTGTAACCTGTAGACTACAAAAATCACAAGGATGACAACTGTGCACAGCACCTGTTGATCACTCTCTAGATTCCATGCAAAATCAGGATCCTTCATAAAGAGATAAATTTGAATCTTTGCTTGAATTCTTTTTTAGGCATATTTATAATCATTTTGTAGACTTTGATTTTTAAGTGTTTTTAATTTCTAACCAGCTTTTATAACATTTTGATTGCATTGTTCAGAACCTAGCAAGGAAATTATTGCATTTGATATTGTGCAGGTTTGTTACATTAATTATTTTCTTTTATCTTTTTGAAGGGACCACAATATGTGTGCACAAATTTCTGGACGTTTGTTTGCACTAACTGTAGTGGAATACAGTAAGTCCTTAGAAGATTTTTGCTTTTTGTAGTATCTATATGCCTACACTGTGAAAAGTTGAATACATGATTTTATGGTTCATGATGGGCTGCTTTATTGATCAGTCTTGCTGATTTTATTAATTTTTCCATTTGCTTTTGTTTACTAGCTTTGCACATGTTTTGCTGATGAACATCTACTCAACAGTGAAGCTTGAAACATCCTTATATTGCAAATTGTGTACTTTCTGTAATTTTTGGTAGTGTTGTTTGTAATGGATTGGAGTTGATAAAATTGTACACCTACAAAGATCTGATTTTCCTTTGGCAGCTATTAAATCTCAAATAAGTCAAATAATGTGTTTGTTCTCATATGCTTGTGTGTATAAACTGTATTTTGTTTAAAATATATTGTCCTGTACTGGAGATAGGAAATAGCATTTCCATCTTACTGCAATCTTTTCTTTAAAAGTCAATTGCTTTTTTGTTAATTTACAGCCGGGAATTTACACATCGAGTGAAATCAATTTCAATGGCAAAATTTACTTCACAAGAAGTTAGTGCACTTCAAGAAGGAGGAAATCAGGTATACATGCCTGTCTGTGCCAAAACTCATGCTAGATATATTTTCAGTCTGCCTGATGTCATATATTTCTTAAGTTGATTTCTGTGTTATCTAATACTTGCAGCGTGCAAGAGAAATTTATTTTAAAGAATGGGATGCAGAACGTCATTCTTTCCCTGATAGCAGGTAACTAATTGCTTGTAAGTTTTATGTATAATTGTCGGGTCCATTATTCATTTATTCTGATTGGTTCTATGCCAGTAATGTAGACAGGCTCCGAGACTTTATTAAGCATATTTACGTGGATAGAAGATTCACTGGAGATAGGACTTATGACAAACCACCAAGAGTAAAGGGGGTAAGATGTCTGTTGTCCCCTTTTGGAATCACTGTTTTAAGTATATATTTGACAGTTCGATATAAGTTTAATTTCAACTTGTACACTTTGTTTTTACTTTAGAATTGCTTTAACCTACCAGCTAAATCTAACTCTCTAGTCTCTTTGTTGCATGTTATACAGGGTGACAAAGATGATTCCTATGAAAACAGGAGAGTTGAGGCGTATCAAGGAGGATCGAAAAGCCCTCCATATGAGGACACATATGAACGTCGTTATGGTGACAAGTCTAGTCCAGGTGGCAGAAGTCCTGGATATGACCAAGAAAGTAGGCAATATGGTGATTATAAGAGAAGTCCTGGTCGCCCTCCAATTATCAATGATTGGCGTCGTGAAGATCGTAGAATATCAGATAGAGATCATAAGGTGGAAAGCCAATCTCCTGAGCGAGCTAAAGACCTGGATTCTTCAAGCCCGCCTGTGGTCCAACCTGTTAGAGATATTTTGGGAGAAAATGTAGTACTGCTTCGGATAAGTGAACCTCCCAAACCAAACAGTGGAAGGGTTGCTGATGGCACAACATTGACACAGGTGAAATCATTATTAAATATGATGTTCCATATATGGTTTGTTAAAGATATAATATATAAACTATTCATTTGTCTTTTATCTTCACCTAATAATTTAAGCTTTTCGGATAGTTGTTCATGACATAATACCTGTTAGAATTAGTCACATGTTATTTTTAATTAGTAACGGTTAAATAATAATTAGCTGTCAATCCCTAATTAGTTGCTAATTAGGATTAGATTTAGCAATCATGTTCTTATGTATTTATTGCATACATATTATAAATATAGCATGTGTGGTCTGAGTAAGACACACAAAAACACACAGAATTTCAAACTCAACATGGTATCAGAGCGGTACCATCCACCATGACCTGTGCCATCGCTTTTCCGCTGCCTAGTTCCAAGTATGGAATGGAACTTTGTTCAGGTTTAAACCCTTTTCAGCCGTTGACCCCATTGTCCAGTTGCTGCTAGTGCCGTTAGTCGCTCCCCTCCGCTGTGCAGTCTTTTCCAGCGCATTTTTCGACATTTTCCAGACGTTTCTATGCTATCTTCAGCCGCTGCCGCCGTCTACTGCCATTGGAGACGGCAACGATTCCGACCAGTCGCCCCTCTGAGACGATTCTAACACTGCCAGAACCGCCTCGAATGGCGCTCTGACGCGCTCACACGCGTCCTAGCTTTTGCCGACGCGTTTTTTCTGTTGCCAGCCGCCGTCTGCCACGCGTTGCGACGCGTCCGGCCACCTTTCTGGCCGATCTCACCACCGTCGGACTCTCCCTTCCGTCTTCTATCCCGATCTGGGCATCGTTTGTCTTGTTCATGTCCGGTACTTGGGTCCTTTCTATTTTGGATGCATTTTCTCTCCCATTTGCAGTTACCCATGGTTTTTCAAACCTAGAAATGTATCTCGAGGCTACCCAGAGCAATCTTCCTGACCCGTGGCTTTCCCAGTGCAATCTTCCTGACCCGTGGCTTTCCCAGTGCAATCTACCTGGCCCCACGGCTTCCTAGTGCAATTTACCTGGCTCTACGGCTTTCCAGTGTACTCAACTTGGGCCCGCGATTTATTATCTTCACTTTTGCTAACATGGGTATATTTGCAACAAGCTTAAAGCTTAGTAAGCTTTAGCTTGAGGGGGAGTGTTAGAATTAGTCACATGTTATTTTTAATTAGTAACGGTTAAATAATAATTAGCTGTCAATCCCTAATTAGTTGCTAATTAGGATTAGATTTAGCAATCATGTTCTTATGTATTTATTGCATACATATTATAAATATAGCATGTGTGGTCTGAGTAAGACACACAGAAACACATAGAATTTCAAACTCAACAATACCAAAGCTTCTATAACCATGTACTCTGCGGCATGATCCATGCCACTCCTTTCTTTTAATTAAAAATTGAATTTTGACACAAATTGGTGGATCTGTACATTTTTCATGCTTCAAGGCCAAACAACTATTGCTGAGGGGGTGTGTTAGAGATATAATATAAAATCCATTAAATATATCTTCATCCAGCAGCTTAAGCTTTTGGGATAATTAATTCATGACATGATTCAACCACTTGGGTCCTGAATCTTGATGCTATATGTAAAAAGGTATATTTGCTGAATGTGTTGTGTGTCTAGTGCAGAACACACATGTATGTATTTATAATATTTACAGAATCAATTACAATAAATGGTGAGCCTACAAATCAGTAAGCAATCATCCTAATGAATCTGTAACAGCTAATAATGAATCTGTAACAGCTAATTCTAAAAAGACATGTGACTAATGTGATTAATTCTAACACTCCCCCTCAAGCTGGAGCATATATATCATATGCACCAAGCTTGTTACAAATATTTTCAACCCGAGGTCCCCTAAGAGACTTAGTAAAAACATCAGCCAACTGATCATTAGAGCCAACAAAATTAGTAGTGATTTCTCCTGAAATAACTCTCTCTTACAAAATGACAGCCAATCTCTATGTGCTTAGTTCTTTCATGGAAAACCGGGTTGGAAGCAATATGTAGCGCTGCTTGATTGTCACAAATTAGTTTCATCTCCTTGAAATCTCCCAATTTGAGTTGTTGGAGTAATTGTCTCAGCCATGTAAGTTCACATGCTGTTGCTGCCATAGCACGATATTCTGCTTCTACACTTGATCTGGCAACTATATTATGCTTCTTACTTCTCCATGAGATTAGATTACCTCCAACAAAAACACAATATCCTGAAGTGGATCTTCTATCTGATGGTGAACCTGCCCAATCAGCATTTGAATAGGCAACTACTTTGGTGTTACCTTTGTTCTCATAAAGTAATCCTCTACCTGGTGCACCCTTGATATACCTTAAAATGCGAATGACGGCGTCCCAATGACTATCACAAGGAGCATTTAGGAATTGACTTACTACACTTACAACAAAGGTAATGTCTGGTCTGGTTACTGTAAGGTAGTTAAGTTTGCCGACCAGACGTCGATATCTACCTGGGTCTTTCAGTGGCTCCCCCTGACCCGGTAGTAACTTGACATTGGGATCCATAGGAGTATCACTTGGTCGGCAATCTAGCATCCCGGTTTCCTCAAGTATATCAAGAGTATATTTTCGCTGGTTGATAGCAACACCTGTCTTCGACTGAGCAACCTCAATCCCCAAAAAATATTTCAGAGGACCCAAGTCTTTCGTCTGAAAGTGGGTGGACAAATGTTGTTTAAGTCGATGGATGCCAACCTGATCATTACCTGTAATGATAATATCATCAACATAAACAAGTAGGTAGAGACAAGTGGTTGGTGAGGAATGCATAAAGAAGACGGAGTAGTCAGCTTCACATCTGGTCATGCCAAACTGTTGGAGAACAGTGCTAAACCTCCCAAACCAAGCACGGGGAGATTGTTTCAAACCGTAGAGTGAGCGGCATAGGCGGCAGACTAAGTCAAAAGCGCCACTAGCAATGAAACCTGGTGGTTGTTCCATATACACCTCCTCTTGTAACTCACCATGTAAAAAGGCATTTTAATATCTAATTGATGGAGAGGCCATTGATGGATAGCAGCCATAGCAAGGAATAGTCGAACCGAGGCAATCTTGGCTACTGGAGAGAAAGTATCGCCATAGTCGAGACCAAATATTTGTGTATATCCTTTGGCCACTAAGCGGGCTTTTAAACGGTCAACTTTTCCATCAGGTCCAATTTTGACTGTATAGACCCATCGCACAACCAACTGTTGTTTTGCCATCAGGTAAGGGAACCAAGTCCCAAGTACCACTTGAGTGTAAAGCAGCCATTCATCCACCATTGCCTGTCGCCAGCCCGGATCAGACATAGCTTCACCTGTAGTTTTGGGAATAGACACAAAATCCAAAGAGGACACAAAAGCAGAATAGGAAGGAGATATCCTATCATAATTCAAATGACAAGCATAAATAGGATTAGGATTCCGAGAGGACCTGGTACCTTTGCGCAATGCAATGGGAGGTTCCGGTGCAGGATGCGGAGCAGGAGAGTCCGGTGGAGCCTCTGATACCATGTAAAAAGGTATATTTGCTGAATGTGTTGTGTGTCTAGTGCAGAACACACATGTATGTATTTATACTATTTACAGAATCAATTACAATAAATGGTGAGCCTACAAATCAGTAAGCAATCATCCTAATGAATCTGTAACAGCTAATAATGAATCTGTAACAGCTAATTCTAAAAAGACATGTGACTAATGTGATTAATTCTAACACTATAAGACCTGCCTTTATTGTTGATTTACTTCATCGTTTATCTATGATATGTATAATTATTGCTATGCTATCACGAATTTACTGTGTATTGTCAGTCAAAGCAAATGTTTCAATGTTATGACTTTTGAGATGTTTTTTGTTTAACATACTGTTTTTAATTTGCTGGTGAATTATTATTATTGTTGATTTTTTGTTTAACATACAAATGAACACTAACTGCTCATCAGAGTTTTTTTGGTAATTTTCTGCAAGATGTGACTCAGTGGCTACTGTTAACTTTGTTTAGCATGAATTATTTTGACAGACATCACTCTTCACTCTATTTAGTTTATTAAGGTAGCCAAACTTGATTTTGAACACAAATTATACACAACAAAAACCAACTGTTTTTATAATTTCAGAGAACTGCTTCCTCTGGTAGCTTGGCTTCCAGCAACGAAAACCCAGTGGATGTTAAGCTTGAGACTACTAAGAGCCTTATTGATTTTGATGCTGATCCTGTACCTATTGCTCTAGCAATTCCTCAAGCCCAACAAACTTCTGTGCCTCAACCTGTTGTGCAGCCAGCAAATTCCAGTGATGACAATTGGGCCTCTTTTGATGTTGCTCCTGAGGCAAAAGCAACTCCAAGCCCTTCAAATTTAAATCCACTTGAATCTGTACTATCCCAATTGTCTGTGCCAGCATCTTTACCTGCTCATGTATCTGGAGTCCAAGGTGATCCACATGTTGTAACAGGTATTTCTAAAGGCAGTGTGATAACATTACCAAGAACTGATGACCCATTTGTCTCACCTGCAGGACCTATTCCAGCATCAGCTCCCACTTCTGCTTCTGGAGCTGCAAGTATTAGCGATTTCTCAGCTTTCCCACCCAGTGGTGCTTCAGTACCATCTACTGGATTGGCAACAGTATCGCCTCTTAATAATGTAGGACAGTGGGCCAGTTTGCAGCATCAGCAACCATTGTTCCCTACTGCAGTTAGTCAGTCTACTACTCAACAATTTGCACCACCAGTGGGTAGTGCTGTGAATAATCAGGTTTCTCTAATGGAGTAGTCATCTCAAATGTTTTGTGTGTTTATTTCCAATGTAGTTTTTTTTTAACCAGTTCTTCAAAATATCTTGTAGCCATGGGGTGTACCTTCTGTACCCACAGCACAAGGGCGTCCAATTACACCAATGCCACATGCACATCACCATGCTTCAAATCCTGCCAATGAGGCTATAAGCAGTGTTGTTTCTCAACCTTCTGCTGTAGAAGTAAAACCAAGTGGAAGAAAAGAACTTCCTGAGGTATTCTATACTCCTTATTTTACTTCACAATCTCTATATTATGTGCACACTTGCATGTGTAGATTGTTTGTCTTACAGTTGTGATTGATGCAGGATCTGTTCACTGTAAAATACTCATCCTTCCCTGCTCCAGTTCTAGGTTGGCAAATGGGTGTTCCTCATGGCATGGGTATCTCAATGCAATATAATAATGTGGTGGTACTGTTACATTCCAGAATGATTAGCTTACCAGATTATCTTAGTATGTGTTTGGATTAGCTTGTTTTTGTGTTCAAAAGAGCTTATGATTAAAGTTCACAGAGAGTGCTTTTTTATTTTGAAAAAAAGGCAATTTTTCCCCATAAATAGTCAAACCAAACTCGTTTTTTTAATCTGTGGCTAGTACAATAGTGTGAGCATTTCTCTTATATAAATCTGTCCCCACTGTTGCAGCCCATGCCGAGTTTTCCGCAGCCATCAAAGTCAACGAATCCATTTGATGTTAGCAGCAAACCAACCCCAACTGTACATGACTTTCGTTGATTTAAAATATTAGTGTGTACTATTGCCAATAATAGTTAATACTTTTTGCTCTTGTTAATGTTGGTGGATAATGCATGAGTACTGTATTAAACCATTAATATTTAATATAGCTGAATGAGGATTTTTCTCTTCTAAAGTGCATTATTTGTGCAAGATAAATGATGGGGTCGGATTTTGTCCACTATTGAGTCATAAGCTCATGATTTGTTTATTTTTTTATTTTTTTATTTTCATCATTTGTTACTTAACTGTACATTACTGCCTGAAGTTTGCATCTTGCACTTTAGCTGAACTATATCTATTTAGAATAATGGGTATCTGGAAAAATGCTCTCTTTGTTTTCTTATGGTCTCCTCACGCTGAAAAGGCTGAACTTTAAAGTGTGACATACTGACTTTTTAATTCGTTGTTAATACAAACTTAGTATATAGCCCATCTTATTCTGTTAGGGAGGAAAAAGATAACTGTGGTTTATGATTTTCTGGTTGGTTTTCCTTGGATGCAGTTTCCTTCCATGTCATCCTTGCAAGGTTCCCTGCCTAGTGTACCACCTTCAGGCGCAATGCAGCCTTCAAACCTGGGCCATCCACCACATGCCTGGACTCCAGCGCCGTCAACCTTGCAAGGTGCCCTGCCTAGTATACCACCTTCAAGCGTAATGCACCCTTCAAGTCTGGGCAATCCATCACATGCCTGGACTCCACCCCTGTCATCATCGTATGTATCAGTCCTGCCTGCACAAGCACAGCCTCATGCATCAACATCGGGACCAAGTATATTATCCTTTTAATCGTCAAGTAATTGATGTATCATGTATGCCTAAGGTCCTTTGCTATTTATCTGTATCCTGAACCATTTGAATATTTCAGGGGCATACATGGGGCAACAAATGCCAAGTAACATACCGATGCCAAGGTAAACTATTCTTTAACCATCATGATATTTATTTTTTGCTTAGGCTGTTTTAGGTTAGATTGTATCCTTGCTCTTGGAAACTCATATTTTGGGTCCAACCCTTCATCTAGTTTCCCAAGCCATGCTGCATAACATCAACTTCATTGTTATAGTAATCCTTTGTGCATATAATTTAGGTGCGATTACTGAGAACTCTCAAGTCTCAAGTTTTTAGTTGTCTTAGTTTTTGAAGTAATTTGCGCAAGGAGCAACTAATTGCAAATTTGCACTTGTATAGTATAAATTGATGATTATTGGTTTTTGTTAAACATTACATAGCTTTCCAGTTGCCACTGAGAGATTTTAACTTGAATGTGTAGGCAAGAAGTTGGGAATCTTGGTACTGAGGGAGCCCTTTTTGGGTTGGCAAATTCAGATCAACAGCTGGCCAGTAGGTTTTCAAACCACTGCCACCCCTAACTCCTTCCCTTCGGGAGGGAACCCATTCGGATAATGTGAAGAATTGTTCATCTGGACTTGTAAAGTCAAGCATCAACTTGTTGCTCCCTGTACAAATATCTGTAAGCTTCGGTTTCTATAGCTTGTCAGTCAAAGTTATACACTTACGCTACGCATAATGAGAGATTTGTGGTAACCCCTGGGTGGAAGTCAAATATTTGCAATTGGCCGTGTAAATCGTTTATTGCTATAGGAAAATGGAAGGCAAAATCTGCCTTCTTGGAAGAGGAGGGGCGTTAGCGGACTGGGATAAAGAGCGAATGAATGAAGGGGGTGCAGAGAACCCTTCAATTTTTCTTTTGGGTGCACCCGATATGTTCACTTGTATTTGTAGTGTAGATTGCGTGATGGTGTCTGCTTATTTGGTGCCCCTTGGTTGTATTCTTTGTTTTTTGTTTTACTATTTTGTATGATCTTGTAATCTCGCAATTTTGGCAAAGTCTTCCTATTTGTGGGAGGTACATGAAATCAAACTCACTGCTACTATGGCCAAGGTAGTTGTATGCCACTTTCTGCTTACTGAAATAATGTGTGATACAATTTGATTTTCCTTTTCTATCCCATTGTATACGTCAAACGTGGTACACTGGCAAGGGCATCCATCGAACATCCCGATAGAACCGATAGAACCATCTGATCTAATACCATTACACAATAAGGGGAAGCCTAAAGATGCGAGAAATCTATCGATGAGTTTAAGCAACGGACCACTATGGCTTGATATCACATCTTAACCTGAAATCTCAAGCTAATGAGTATATGAGTCTTTTATATTGTACTTATTTAAACCATTCTTAACTAACGTGGGACAATAATAAAGTGTCTATTTTATAAGGCATTTTTCAATTGATGAATAACATGAGCTTAGCACGTAGCATGAGCAAATTTTCTAGTCCTACATTTTTTAAAAGTAGTGGGTATTTTGTTTATTCAATGGTTGTACACAAACATTAATATTAAATTAACTTGTTTGAAACTAAGGTAGTGTAGTATTTGGTAGATGAATAGAATAAGATTATGTGTACAATTAGTATATATTCTTATCTTATTAAGTATTTAATTGAGCATTGAAAAAATTGAACATGGAGTGTCGGGTTGTGGTAGAAGGTGTCAGACTAGGACAATGGTGGAAGGTGTCTGATGGCAGTGGCGGCGATTAAGCCTGTCAGGCAGTGATGGTAGGGGTGTCGAGCAATGATGGAGGGCGTTAAATTATGGTAATAGTCGTGGAGGGTGTCGAGTGGTGAACGAAGACAATGGTTGAGGGTCTTCAATGATAATAACGACAATTAAGGGTGTCAAGTAGCAACGACGGTGGTGGTGGTGGGGGTGTTAAATGATAGTGGAAGTGATGGAGAGTGTCAGGTGGCAACGGTAGTAGTGGCGATTGATGATGGTGAACAACAATATTGATGGTGGTGGTAGAAGATGTGAAGCAGTGATGACAGTGATCAAAGGTGTTGACAATGGTAATGGTTAAGGGTGTCAAGCAGTGACAATGGCGATGATAGCGAGTAATAATGGTGGTGGTAGAGGGTGTTGGGTGGCAATAGTAGTGAGAGAGGTAATTACAATTTTGGGAGAGAGGTTAAGAGAGAATGCTAGTATTTTAAATAAAAAATATAAGGGCCTGTTTGGTTTACGAAAACATTTCCTGTTTCCATTTCCTCTTTTCACTCTGTTTCCTGTTTTCTGAAATTTTACAAAGGAAAAACTGGAAATGCTGGAAACAACAAATTTTTGTTTCCAGCATTTCCAGTTTTTTCCTTTGTAAAATTTCAGGAAACAGGAAACAGAAAATGGAAACAGGAAACGAAAATGCAAACCAAACAGGCCCTAAGATGTCATGTTTTGTTCTCTTTGGTTCCGCTCATTTTCAAGGAACCAAAGTGTACCATTTTTTTAATCATTTATTTTGTTTTATTCCATTTAAAATACATCAAACATAGAATAAAATCTATATATCCCGTTATGTCTCATTCTAAGAGGTCCACCGGGCATTACCTAATATATTTGTTAGAAATTGATTGAAAAAGTCCCTTTCTTTATTTTAATCGATTTGGGAAAAATAACAGAAAATTTTACATTTAAAATAAAATAATTAAATGAAAATCTATTTAACTTATAGAAGGTAATTTTTTTTAATTGTCTACTATAGAAACATTTTTATTTTAAAGTAAGTTTTATATATGTATACTGAAATGAGTAGAAGAATACCAACAACATCAATAATTAAAAGGTTTTCCCATAGGTGGGATTTGTTATATGAATTAAATAATGCTATAATGTTTTTTTATGAATAAGTCTAATGATAAATCATTTAAATCCAACTCTCTTTTAATGGTTTAGTCTATAGTTTTCGCTAGACTCTTTTTACCTCATTATTGGATTATCCTATATTTGATCTACCTTTCTTACAAGTGTTTCTCTAGGTCTTCTCCATATATGTGTTGGCATGTGCACTATACACCTATATGTTTTGAATATGTGTCTTTTGTAAAGGCATTACAATTTTATTATACATCTCTAAAGAGTATCACAAAGTCCTTAGAATGGTAAACTTAACTTTATAGGACATTGAGTAGATGACTTGATCGTTAAATCCTATGAAGAATCATTTAGGACAATTTGATGCATTAAAACTAGTATGTGAGTGAATTGATGATCATATCTCATAGATTATTGATATGAGATATTAAGTTCTAACATAAGTACATGTTAAGAGTAATGATGTACTAAATTGACCCAACATGAGAACGTAGCATGATTGTTATATAAGTGTTATGATTGATTGAAATCTTTTGACTAGAAATCACTACGGTTCCTACATACGGATTCTATATTTTAATACCATCAAATATCACATGTAACAAGGTGATTATAAAATTGGTTGTTAGATGTACAATAAATTATGCGGTGGAATGTGAGTGACCTAGATGAGAATTTTCCCTCCTATGTAACAAGAGTGATATATGTGGGCCTCTTGATAAATTTAGATTATAAGATGTATAGCCATGCTTAGAAGCATAAACATAAGATATTTAAATTTTGTAAAGTCTGCTTGGGTATTAAGAAACATAAATTAAACTATATAAAGATGACTCATTCCATACCTTGTGTTCAATTAGATATCTGGACAAAGGGAAAAGTCATACAAAATATTATGACAAAATAGAATATGTCAAATCACATACATTCTCGATATTTGGATATTAGTGATGCATTGTTAGATACCACTTACTATTTATGATATTAAATATAAATGTTTTATATTTAATATTATAACCTAATATTAAAAGGGGTAAAATATGTTTTTGGTCCCTGTAAAATTAGCGAGTTTTGCTTTTAGTCCTTATAAAAAAAATTTGTTAAAGCATCCTTCCAAATTTTTTTTTTGCAATTAGTCCCTCCCCATAATTAGCGTGTATCAGGTGCTGATATGGCACGTTTTCTCAGTCATACATGGCAATTATTAAATTTTTGGCGGCCTTAAACCGCAAGAAAAATAACTTTGGCCGCCACAAAACCCCCACCATTTTCTCCACCCTCTTCTCCCCTTCCCCAAAAACCACCCACTCCTTCTTCTCCCCGATCGTTGAACCCACTCCACCCCTCTTTCCCCCTCCAACCAGTGGGGCACCAGTCAACAAATTGGATTATGCACTTGGTCTTGATAGATGATGATGGGAGGTTCAAGAACTGCCACCTACACACAACTCAACACATCACAAAACATCTTCTTTCTTTGGATTCAAGAGCTTCTTTTTCTGATTACTCTTTTCTTCACCAATTAGAGAAAATTAACACAAGAAACAAAGAGAAAACATGGGAGGTTCAAGAGCTGCCAGAATGATGAATCCAATTACTTTTTTTGTTTATCTTTGCCGAGCACAAATGTTTAATTGATCTGCTACAGTGAATGGATTTTAGGCTTATTTCCAAAGGCAAGCTAGTAAGTCAATTAAAAACAAATTTACCAAGCTAATTGACTAATTTAATATATTAACTAATTTAATTAGCTAATCTGGAGCAGTGGTGTTCGGGTTGGAGCATTGAGTTAGGAAGCTGCCCTGGAGTGATAGAAACCCTACACTTATGTTATCTACACGTAAAGGGCTTCCTCATTTTATTTCCCCTGACCTTTTTACTTCTCTCCCTTCACCTGGTTCTCATCTCCTTCAAGTTTCTCCACTCCACTTGTAAGTTGTAATACTAATAGTAATAGTAAGTTGTAATCCTCACAATCTAATACTAATAGTATAGTAATCATCTTCATATCATTCACATTATTGTTATTTTTTTGTCTAGTTTGAAAGGACTTTCTCCAAACACAAAATCAAAAATAGGAGGTCTTCACCAAATGTTTAGTTTGCAAACAAATTGGTATTGGTGCGGACCACACTTGAAACAGGGAAAAGCAAGAAAATCATATTATATTATTTATTGCAATGCATATTGTTCTGGATTAGAACTCGAACCTGGGTCTGAGTCAACAGGATAGAAGTCGGATTCGAATCCGAGTAGTGTAGGCTTGAATCCGAGTTGAACCCTGGGGGGGTGTACCTGCAAAGGGACTCCGACGCCCAAGTTAGATAAGTAAACATTCAAATTGATTGACTGAGAGAGATTGTGTACCTAGTGATCTGTAAATCTTTCCTATTTATAGAGGTTTTCCCCGTATAAATATGGTAAGTGGGCATTTATGTGAAAGGGGTAAGTCTGCAGGTAGGATCATATAATTGTAGATAATATAATTATATTTCATATATTGGAGGATATCATAATTATATGTAGTATAATTATGGATATGATTATATTGCACATAGATATTATATCATATAATTATAGATGTGATAATTATATTGTACATAGGCCATTTTGGCTGTTGGGCCTTATGTTTAGACCGTAACAGAAGCCCCCCCAGCTCTGGTTAACTTTGATGAAGTCGACCTTGAGCTCAGATATGGAATGCTGTTGTATCCGAGATGATCCTGTTGGACCGGGACAGCTCTGGCGCTTTAAGCTTTACTGGGAATTGACGTTCGAGACGTGATACGGTTTTGAACATCCCTTTATTGATATGGCGGTACGAGATGGGTTTGCTAACGTATGTACAAGTTCGAGATGTATTTCATTTGTGATGGTCCGAGATGGGATCCTGATTGATGTGTTGATATGACGTCTCGTTGTTTCTCAACTGTTCTTTGAAACGTTTCATCTTCTCGCGACGTTTCATCTCCCTCGTGACGTGTCGCTTTATTATAGGGTCGCGACGGTTCGACTTCCTGGGCCGTGGGAAATTATGGGCCTTTCCGGCCCTATAAATAGGGGACGAAGTTTTCTCATTTTGTCACTTTGCTTTGGATTATCTCTCTGTTTCTCTCATTGCGAAACTCTTCTCGAACCCAGAACCGGCTTTCGCGTAGTGAACTGAACTCAGGATCCAACTATCAGGTATTTCTTTTCCTTTTCTTTCTTCCTTTTACGCAAATGAGTGATAGTGAGTCCTTGGAGGCTTTGTCCGGGAAACCTGAGTCGTGGGTATCTCGGAGCCGATCATCTTGTGAGGATAATGATGGTTTTAGTCCTGAGGTAGCCGAGGTGTTGAGGCGGAGGAATATGACCTCTGGGAAGGTTGTTCGAGCCGAGAATGATAAGGCTTTAGTGAAATCTGAGACGGATTCGTATGATAGTGTTTTTGATGAGTCAGGTGCTAGTAGTCTCGGTTCTGATGAGGGTAGTTGTTATACAGCCTCTGCAGGTGCTGAAATGGCCGAGGTTCGTGACAGAGATTATTTTGTGCCTCTATGGGCTGATAGGTATAGGTGGGTGGATCCAGAGGTTCTTGTTACCCTGCTCTGTGTATAGACCTGGCTGTCCGGAGCATTATCAGGAGCGTTTGTTTGATTTGGAGGTGTTTGGCTCAGCTGAGATGAAGGAGAAATACTATGTGGTGATTCCTCCCCGAGGGGGCCGTGTTTGTCATTGGTCCGAGACCAATACTCCGTTTTTGTACACTTATGATTTTTTTCCACTCTAAGGTGAAATTGAGGCTTCCGTTCACCGACTTTCAAGAAATGATGCTTATGTTTTTTAGGTGTGCTCCCTCGCAATTGCATCCTAATTCTTGGTCTTTTATACGATGCTTCGAGCTGATCGTGACCGAGTTTGGCTTTACTCCATCTGTAAGGTTGTTCTTTTATTTTTTTCATAGTATTAAGGAAGCATCCTAAGGGGAAGAAATCTGAGACGTTGAAGAGTTGGATTTCTTTTAGGGGACATAAGGATCGTAAGATTCTAACCCCTTATGCTGAGTCGGCCGAGAGGGGGAGCCTTACCTTTAAACAAGAGTTCTTTCAAGTTCAAGCGGCCGAGGGTGTGAAGCCGTTTTGGGAAGAACGATCTTCCAACACTCCACGTTTTCCTATTTACTGGAGTGATAGGCACTACGAGATGAAGACGTCTGATTTTGAGGTCCTTGAGTCGGCTCTTTCCCCACAAGATGCGGCGGTGAAGACGTTGTTGATAAAGTTGGTTGAGGAGTGTGGGGCTTTTTTCTTCTAACAAAATTTTAGATGGTCCGACTCACAGTGTCGGTTCGAGAATTGGTGAGGCTTGTATTTTTTACATGATTTTTATTAGTACTTCTATCCCGGCTAACCCTTGTTTTCCTGTTTGTAGCTTCCATGGCCAATGTTGCACTCAAGCAACTAAGGGCTCTGAAAAATGCCCAGAATGCTAATGTCGGCTCTAAGGACGACGTGCATGTTGACATTGATTTCACTCAACAGGATGGTGGGAGTGGGGTTGGGCAGACAACTCTTTGTGGACAACCCAATTAGGATGCAGGGGACAAGGTTAACAATGAGCAGCCTCACCCTCAGAAGAAGAAGAAATCTGCCAAGGCCAAGAAGAGGCCCCAGGTTGAAGAGTCTTCTGGTGAGTCGGGCCTTAATCTGTATGACTCGGAGGAGGATCTAGACACTTCAGAGGTGGATCGCATTCTGCATAACCCCTTCCTCAGGTTGGTTCATGATAATGTGTCGATTGTCGACCATTTGGGCGATGTGGAGCGCCAATGCCTTCAACATGCTGCGTTTCTGAGGCACATGCGGCAGGATGTCGTGCCAACGTTTGACCGAATTAACTCGGATTTAGATGCTCGGATGGCGGAGAGGGACACGACGTTAGTGGATCTTAAGGCTGCTCAAGAGGCCTTGGAGAACGAGAAAAATGAGAGGTTGAAATACAAGGGGTGGCTCAAGTCGGCCAAGGAAAAGAACATGACTCTTGAGGCTGAGATGAACAAGTTGAAGGCCGACTTGGAGTAGTTGCAGGTGGCTCCTCTGACGTCCGGCATGACTGAAGAAGTCGTGACTGATCTTGTGAGGAAGAATTTGCAAAAAGATCAGGCTAAGTTTAATGAAGAAAAAAACTAGCCTCGTGAAGCTTTCCGAGCAGATTAGCAAAGCTTCTTTTGGGAATGCCGTGGCGCAGTTGGGAATACTCAATCCCGGTTGAAGATTGATGGGTCTTCATCCGAGTGTGAGGTTTTCCAGGGGAGGATTTGTCGGGTCGACATGGAGAAGGTGTATGTTGATGCTGCTTCTGGTGAGGAAGTCGGCCCGTACGGAGAATGACCTCCCCTTGTTTTTTAAACTTGTAATTTTTTGTGAAATTGTATATTTTGTAATGACAATGGCTAGTTCAGAACATCACCAAGTTTCCTGTGTTTCGCTTTTCTCATCTCGGTTGTGTTTTATTATTGTGTGTTATGCTCGTGAGTACGCTTTGATTTGTCTTTTGACGTTAGTATGTGTTAGGATTTGATTTTTAATTATTTCGAATTCCTTAATTGATGACATTTCAATTATTTCGAATTCCTTAAGTCATGGCATTCTGAAGCCATTTCGAATTTTCAGAAGAAGAACAATATTATCTTATTTCGAATTCTGATTGAAAATCTTGTTAACTTAGAAAATACTTGAAGCAGAGTTAATATAGAAACTTTGGAAATTCGGAAGAGAAGATATATTGTGAATTCGAAAATGTAAAGAGATGTAAATGAAAGGTATTCCAAATCAGGTAAAGGACAATTCTTTTATTCAAGTCCAAAATTCGAATTACATGTTGTTCGAATACATTGGAAATACACTTAGATAGGAAACTGTCCTAAACACCTAGAATATTAGAAAAGAAACTATCCTAAGGTATACTAAATACTTCATTCTTGTCTTCCATGCCTTTTCTTCTTCTTTCATCCAGCACAGGTCTGATAAAACCTACATTCTTTCGAATCTCCTCGCACCTGAGGAGGAAGATCGAAGTCAACATGGAAATAAAAAATGAATCTATTTTGGCTATTACGTTCAATCCAATATAAAACTTTCGAGAAGAAAGATTGAGAAAGCCAATGACTTAGGCTATTACGTCAATCTTATAAAAAATGAAGTCATTCCAGATTAGATTAAACGTAACAGCCAAAGAAATTAACTTCTTCATATTCTTTGAAGAAATTCTATGAAGAGATTTCGAAAAGATGAAGAGAAGAGAAAAGGAGAAGAATGAAGAAGTTTGAATGAATGAAGTGTAAAATGAACTCCCATTTATAGGAGTTAAAAGAGCCAAGAGCCATTAATGTGCCACTGTAACGTCCAATAAGAAAAAGCACATGTAAAATGAGAGGACGGTGGTCGGTGGTCTTCACAACCTTTGTAATGACTAATAGAAATATGCCACATAGCCTAAAAGAAAGAGAAAGTCAAAATTCGAATCAACATCTTTGCATTCGAAAAGCTTGAAAGGTACAGAGTCAAGATAAAGGAATTCGAAACAGTCAGAAAGCAGAAAGTCGAAGACACATCTTTGAAGACTTAGAAGAATTCTGAAGAAAACAGAAGACTCATTTTCGAAAAGACAGAAGACTCATTTTTCGAAAAGATAGAAGATATCAAGAAAACAGTTATTGGAAGTTATGAAGATCAAGACAAGTGTCACCTAGTTAGTGGTTGATTTTCAAAATTTGTAATTAGTTTTCTGGATAGCAGAAACGTGGCAAACATCTACGCTGCCAACACATAGGGTTGCTGATGTGTTAAGCATGCATTAGTTAGCCGTTAGGATTGGAATCTATAAATACTAGAACCCACAATGTAATAAGGGTTGGCAAATCACTCACTCAATTCTCTGAAACACCTTAACGTCCAAACTCACAGTGACAAACAGGTTACAAGGAGAAGAGCAGTACGTGATGAACCCATCCAAATTTATCTTAATGCAATTGTTCTTACAATTCAATTTTTCTTTTGTTTTGTTTACATTCTGCAATTTACATTTTGCAATTCATTTCTTGTACAATTTCTTACTCAAAACTTTTACTGAAGTTTCTCAAAATCAGTTTCTGAAAACTCATGTTTTAAACTTGATAGAATTCTGAATCAAGCAATTTTATGGAAATTAAGTTCTTTGATGAAATTCTGAATCAAATCTTTTTAGAACTTATTGTTTCTGGATTTCTAACGTTTAGAAAATTAATTGGTGAAATTCTGAACCATTTAGTCTAAGTTTCTAGAAAATTCATTCTTTTGATCATTTGAACACATAAACCTACTTTTTTAAAAGAGTCCCGTAAGAGGATTTGATTCTAATCCCCAGATTGCTCGTAGAATCAAAGTGTTAAAATTCATTCTTTTCGAATTTGAATTTTTCACCACAAACAAATTGGCACGCCCGGTGGGACAAATTGCCAAAAAGTAGTGTGTGTTACGATTTTATGAATAGATTTGTTCTTGTTCTTGTATGCGTTTGAGAAGTGGAAGGACAATTTCTGTTCAAATGGCTAATAGTGGTAGACAAAATGCAAATGGAAATAACAATAGGGATAATGCTAATATCACAAATTCTGAGAATTCTTCTCCTCCAAGGAATGAGTCTGTGAATAATAATGATAATGGGGTCGATGGGAATAATAGTGTTCATAGAAACCCATCAACAAATGTGACTACAATCACAAATGTTGTGACAGATCCAGTGGTTAGTCAAATTGGTTCTACTATCCCTATGCCCAGTTTTATGTGTATGCCTCAAAATGGACAACCACAATATGGTTTACCATTTGGGTTTGTTCCAAATTCTGGAACAGCCCCACAAGTTATATCAACAATGGGTCCTTCAGTTGTTCAAGAACCCATGTTTAATCCTTTTGTAGGAAATTCTTCTTCATCTATTACAAATTCAACGTTGCAAACTCTAAGGCAACAAATGGATGAAAGTAACCATGAAATGGTGAACATGTTGACAACTCAAATGGCCACAGTGTTGATCCCCTAGTACAAACAACAAATGCAAATTATAACTTGTTGGCTAGGCAAATGGAAAGGATTGCGGATGTGTTTGGAGCACCCACAGATCCTATAGTAAGACAAGTGGCTAATATGAATCCTCCTGTAAATATGGGAGATCAGAATAATCAAATACCAAATCATGTGAATCCTGTTGAAAATAGAGAAAACAATGCTCCTAGAGTTATTCTGAATAGAAATCAGAATGCTGATGAAATTCTCGAAAGGATAAGAGCAAATAACTTAGGGGGGCAACAAAATGTTGTTGGAATAGTTGAACAAGTCCTGAATAGACATGGATTCAATGTAGGATTTGCAAATCATCCTTATGTAGTTTCTCCTTTTACCCAAATGGTTTTGCAAACTGAATTACCAAGGTGATGGAAAGTTCCCAAATTTACTAAGTTTGCTGGAGAAGTAGGAGAATCCACTATCGAACACATTGCTCGATATCAAATCGAAGCAGGTGATTTGGCAAATAATGAAGAACTTAAAATGAAGTATTTCCCTAGTTCTTTAACCAAGAATGCTTTCACTTGGTTTACAACACTTCCCCCAAATTCGATTCATTCATGGAATCAATTGGAAAGAAGTTTTCATGAACAATTCTTTCGAGGGGAAACCAAAGTTACTTTAATGGACTTAGTGAATATTAAAAGGTCTTCGAACGAATCCATTGATGACTATTTGAATAGATTCAGGCAAATGAAAGCTAGATGCTTTACCTCAAATTCCTGAATATGAGTTAGTCCAAATGGCTGCAGGAGGACTAGATTACTCAATTCAAAAGAAATTGATTAATCAACAACTTAGAGATATGGCCCAATTGGCTGATAAAGTTAGGCAAATTGAACACTTGAAAAAAGAAAAAGAGAGATTCCGAAAACCTGATAAACTCTTTCGAAAAGACAAAGTAGCATATTTGGAAGTATCTGATGATAGTGATTTCGAATATGATATGGAGGATAATGATGTTCATGTAGCAGAACTTAAGCCTGGACCTCCTTATGTTTGTCAATCTTTGAAACCTAGTGGAAACACTAGTAATGATAACAAAGATAGATTTCCTAAGAAAAACTATGGTTTCGATATTTCGAAAGCATATCAAACCTTTGATATTTTAGTGAAAGACAAACAAATAACTCTAAGTGATGATCATAAAATCCCTTTTCAAGAATAGAGAAGAGGTAGGAAATACTGTAAATATCATCATACTTATGGTCATTGGACTAATAGTTGTGTTCGTTTAAGGGATATTATCCAAGAAGCGATTAAACAAGGAAGATTGAAATTTGAGGAAAAAGCACCAATGGCAATGAAGATTGATTCAGATCCTCTTCAGGTGAATGCCAATTATGCTGAGCCAGTTAGTATTAACATGGTTGAAGTTGAAGACTTGAATTCTGTGGGTCAGGCTGTGGAAATGGCCTTAGACGGAGACCAAGAAATACATGATGTTTATCCAAAAGGAGGAGAGTCTCTTTTGGAATTTCTGAACAGAAAGAAGGCAGAAGATGCCTCAATAGATCTTTTCCCAAGATGTCGTGCTGTGTTTGACAAGTCTGCAGCAAAGGTTTTTCGAAATTCAGACATGAAAGTACATTATCAACAGGTTACTTCCCATCAGAAGCAGGCTGAGAAAAGGCAGAAGAAGCCTCATCCTTCATATGGAGGATGGATTTCGAGATCCGAATCCATCTCTGGGGGAAATACTCCTGTGAATAGGAGTAGGTTTGATAAGGGAAAGCAACCTATGACTCAAAGGTTCCAAGAAAATTGGAAACCAAGAACTTTTGTTCCTCCAACATCTGTGCCTCCGAATCAAGGATTCGTCCAGGTTTCGTGAAGCAGCACAATCATTTCCAAAGTCAGTATCAGAAACCTTACTTTGGGAATAGGCAACAAATGACTAAGACTCAATGGAGAAGGACACAGAGGATGAGGAAGACAGCTTTCGAAAATCAAGCAAAAAGGGACGTTGATACTGAAGGAAATAAGCAGCAATCCAAGCCAATTCAAGCAAAGAATGCCCAAGTCATTCAGGTGCAGGCAAATTCAAGTAATCCATCTTATGCTCAGATGGTTAAGAAGAAGCCGTCGTTCCAAGTAATTGGAGGTTTCAATGAAAGTGAAGATGACTTGTTAACAGAAAATTTCGAAACTGGATTTGCAGATGGTCTGGACGACATCTGTGCAGTTGTTTCTGTTTTGCCTGCAGAATATGCTGAAGAGCTTGAAAGAGGTTTGGAAGATGAAGATTTCGAGGATGATGAAATCGGAGAAGACCCAGTTTGCTACACCTATATTGGCAAACAAATCTGTCAGAATACATCAGCAGTATTCGAAAGGCCATTGGAAGAAATGCAACTCCACATGAAACCTCTGTTTATCAGAGCTATGGTTGAGGATGTGAATATTGGTAAAGTTCTGGTGGATTCAGGAGCGGCATTGAACTTAATGCCGAAGTTTATGATGAAGACGTTGATGAAAACTAAGTTTGACTTGTTGCCACACCAAATGGTGATTACTGATTTCAGTGGTAGAACTTCCAAGTCTGAAGATGTTCTATGTTTAGAATTAACCGTTGGAACAATCATGAGACCTACCATGTTTGTGGTGGTGGATTCGAAAGCAAATTATAATTTGTTACTTGGAAGAGAATGGATTCATGGTGTGGGTGTTGTTCCTTCATCAATGCATCAGAAACTCTGCATGTGGACCAAAGAAGGAATTCCCATTTATGTGGATGGTGATAAAAATTATTTCAAGGTGGAGGAAGATGCAGTGGATGTTAGGAGCACTGAGAAAAAGTTATGAAAACTAGACCTTATGAAGTTATTGATAAGTATTCATTGATGCCTACCAAGGTACCATATTCCTTGAGGATAAATCCAAACTATGGATTTATGATACAATGTGATGTTGGCCCCTGTGAGGCCGCAGAAATAGCTGAATGGTCAGATCCGGAATAGATTCGAGCTTTTGGTCTCGAATTTCGGCCTATATGGCCGAAAAAAGGGTTGAAACGGATCTCGAAGCCGAGTTCAATGAAAATAAAGAAAATAAAGTACAAACGGCCCCTAAGGCCGAGTGGCAAGAAGGAAGAATACTCAGTGAGGAAATAATAGAAGAGGAAAATTCACTCGAAACAGAAAATGATTCTTCTCAAAAGGTTAAAACTTCTGTTGAGAAAAACAAAGATTCTGAAAAGAAGTGCTTTGAGCAAATGATGAAAAGAGTTGAGACTTATGTTCAGGAAACTCAAGAGTCTGAGTTCAAAAAATTAGATTGCATATATGATGACTCTCCCTTGGGTTTCGAAGGATTTTTGTCTCAAGGTATCAAGAAGATGGAAGCTCAAGACCCTTTAGAAGAAATAAACTTGGGTGATGCAAATGAAAGGAGACCCACGTTTATTAGTCAGAATCTCGAAGGTGAGTTTAAAGAAAAAGTCATTGACTTGTTAAAAGAGTATAAAGATTGTTTTGCTTGGGATTACCATGAAATGCCTGGTTTGAGTCGAGAACTGGTAGAGCATAAGCTTCCAACGTTTCCAGAAAATAGACCAGTGAAACAGGCTCCAAGAAGATTCGCTCCAGAAATTGTTTCGAAAATCAAAGAAGAAATTGAGCGTCTTCTAAAGGCTAAGTTCATTCGAACTGCCAGGTATGTTGATTGGATTTCTAACATAGTACCTGTTATTAAGAAAAATGGATCTTTAAGAGTATGTATTGATTTTCGAGATCTTAATAATGCAACTCCTAAAGATGAATACCCAATGCCAGTTGCTGATATGTTAATTGATTCGGCAGCAGGAGAATGAATTATTAAGTATGTTAGATGGGTATTCAGGATATAATCAAATTTTTATTGCCGAAGAGGATATTTCGAAAAACAGCTTTTCGATGTCCTGGTGCAATAGGTACTTATGAATGGGTAATGATGCCCTTTGGCTTAAAAAATGCTGGTGCAACTTATCAAGAGCTATGAATTCGATTTTCCATGATTTAATAGGAAAATTCATGCAAGTGTATATTGATGATGTTTTAGTTAAGTCTGAATCAAAAGACTTGCATTTGAATCATTTAAGACAAGCTTTCGAAAAAATGAGAAAGCATGGTTTGAAAATGAATCCTATTAAATGTGCTTTTGGTGTATCTGCAGGCAATTTCTTAGGATTTCTTGTCCATAAGAAAGGTGTTGAGATTGACAAGAATAAGGCTAAAGCTATTCTAGAAGCATCTCCACCAACAACCAAGAAACAATTATAGTCTTTTCTGGGAAAAGTTAATTTCCTTCGAAGATTCATTTCGAATTTATCAGGAAAGACAAGAGTGTTTTCCCCTTTGCTGAAATTGAAGAAAGAAGAAAATTTCAAATGGGAAGATGAACACCAACAAGTCTTTGAGGAAATCAAGAAGTATTTAACAACTCCTCCGATTATGACTCCTCCCTTGCCAGGAAAACCCTTAAAGTTGTATATTTCTGCTTCAGAAGCCACAATAGGAAGTATGTTGGCTTAAGAGGACGAAAATGGTGTCGAAAGAGCTATTTACTATTTGAGTAGAGTCCTTAATGATGCAGAAACTAGATATTGTGCTATTGAAAAGTTATGTTTGTGTTTGTATTTCTCTTGTACTAAACTTAAGTACTATGTGAAACCACATGATGTATTTGTAATCTCACACTTTGATGTAATAAAGCACATGTTAAAACCTATATTGCATAGTAGAGTTGGAAAATGGGCTTTGGCTTTAACTGAGTTTTCCTTAAAATTTGTTCCTTTAAAAGCTATGAAAGGACAAGTAGTTGCTGATTTCTTAGTTGAACACCCACCAATTCCAATTGAAGAATCAGTTTATGTTGGTTTAGAACCTTGGAAATTATATTTGATGGGTCCAAACATAAGAATGGATCAGGAATTGGAATTTTATTAATCTCGCCCAAGGGATTTCCAACTCGAATTATGTTTGAAATAAAACATCATTGTTCGAATAATGCAGTAGAGTATGAAGCTCTTATTGCTGGTCTCGAAATATTAGTTTCTCTGAATTCGAGAAATGTTCATATTCGAAGAGACTCTCAATTAGTTATCAAACAGGTAACTAAAGAGTATAAATGTTTAGATCCAAAATTGGCTAAGTATTTAGTTCAAGCCAATAAGCTTTTGGAAATGTTTGACGAGGTAAAGATTGAACATATTCCAAGAGGTCAAAATTTCGAAGCCAATGAGTTAGCTCAAATAGCTTCTGGATATAGAATTTCCATTGGAACTCTTAGGAAGATTAGTGATATTCGAAGAAGATTTCCAATGAAAGGTTTCGATATTCATAATGTAAATCTCTTAGATCAGAATGATTGGAGAAGCGAAATTGTGACTCTTATCCAAAATCCTTCCCTGATAAATAAAAAGCATTTGAAATACAAAATTCTAAATTATTGTATTTTAGGTGAAGAACTTTATAAGAAATCCGTTGATGGAAACTTACTTCGATGTTTGGGAGAAACTGAAGCTTATTTAGCTTTAGTAGAAGTTCATGAAGGAGCTTGTGGTGCTCACCAGGCAGGAAGAAAAATGGAATGGATTTTGAAAAGAAAATTATTCTTTTGGCCTTCAATGTCCAAAGATTGTCACAATTTTTCAAAATCTTGTGAGGAATGTCAAAAGCATGGAAATGTACAACAAGTTCCTGCAAGTGAATTACATTCAATCATAAAGCCTTGGCCTTTCCGAGGATGGGCTTTAGATTTAATTGGAATGATACATCCAGCTTCTTTCGAAAACCATAAGTTTATTTGGTGGGAGTTGATTATTTTACCAAATGGGTAGAAGCAATTCCTTTAAGAGAAGTTACTCAGGAAGATATCATTCGTTTTATTGAAGAAAATATTATATTTCGATTTGGCTTACCGGAAACCATTACTACAGATCAAGGAACAATGTTCACAGGGAGGAAGATGGTTAGGTTTGCTGAATCAAAAGGAATAAAATTACTTTCTTCTACACCTTATTATGCACAAGCAAATGGTCAAGTTGAAGCAGTTAATAAAACCATTATTGCTTTGCTTAAAAGACATATTGGACAACGTCCTCGAAATTGGCATGAGACTTTGAATCAAATTCTTTGGGCTTATAGAAATTCTCCAAGAGAAGCAACTCGAACTACTCCTTATAGATTGGTATATGGTCATGATGTTGTGTTACCAGTTGAGGTGAACTTACAATCATTAAGAGTTCAAAAACAATATGAGTTACCTTCTCAAGATTATTGGAATTTGATGTTCGATGAATTAAATCAACTTGATGAGAAAGATTGACTGCTCTTGAAAATATAATTAGACAAAAAGAGCAAATAATGCGTTGTTATAATAGAAAGGTCAAGAAAAAAGAATTTCAAGTTGGTGATTATGTTTGGAAGTTAATTTTGCCAATTGATAAAAAGTCTAAGAAGTTTGGAAAATGGTCACCTAATTGGGAGGAACCTTTCGAAATTGAAAAAGTATTTTCCAGTAATGCGTATTCAATTTGAGAATTAGTTGGTGATTTGCGCATATTATCAATAAATGGAAAGTACTTGAAAGAATATAAACCAAACTTGCAAGAAATAACTATTATGCATAAGAGGAAATAATTGTCTAAAGGCAATTAGAATTTCGAGCCCATGCTCGAAACAAAGTAAAATAATTGTCAGGGGGCAATTCAAAATTCGAACCCATGTTCAAAAACAAAGAAATTACATCAAGAGAAGACTAAAAAGGAATTTCACTTGTCAACTTGGTAAAGTTATGCATAGATCTTCATATTGGGTCTTGAGAGCTTAACTCATTCTTCTCAAGGCTTTCGATGTCCTTGGTGACTTGCATTGCATTTTTTGAAATGCCTTTAACAGAATTGATAATCTCCATTCGAGCAGCCTGTTGTCTGGAAAGAGTAGCTTAGCTTCGCCTTTAACCTTTTCGATTTCCTTGAGTCTTCCTTGATATTTCTTAACCAAGTTTTCAAGCTTGACTTGCTCTTTATTCAATTCTTCGACCCTTGCTGAGTTTTGCCTTGATGGATTGTTCATGGTTGTTCACTATCAACTTGCTATGTTGCATCTTCTCAACCAATTCAGATTTTTCACTTTTCTGATGATCCAAATCTGATCTCGTTTTTTCGATTTGGCTGATGGTTGTAATGCTATTGTGATAGTGTTCAGCAAAACTCTTCACCCAAGTTGTTGAAGATCAGTAAGCAGTGAATTGTACTTGTCAAAATATATGAGGAAACTCTCCATTGCTTCCCTGTAAGAACGATCCTTTAGAATTTCTCTCATCATCTTCTTTTCAGAAATCAGTTTCTTGAAATTCTGAAGAATCTGATCCACTGATTCTTCTTCACCTGAAGGCTTCTGAATAGTGGCCTCAGAATGAGCAGATGATAGAGAAATTTCCCCTGAAAGCACATCTAAGATTAAGAAAGGATTCTCATCCAGATCTTTGAGGCAATCATCCAAACTTGTAGCTTTATAAATTGGAGTTGACTTGGATGAATCCCTCGAAAAATCCAGGAGCCTGTTCAGGAGTTGCTGATTCAGATTGAGTAACTTGAATCTCCTTTGAGGCAGAATCCTTTAATTTCTTTGAATCTGGTTCTAAGGAACTTGTAGGATCGTCTTGTTTGTCCTCTTCTTCTTGAGAGTCATCCTCATTGGGGTTTGATGGAGATTGAACTTCTCCTTCTTCCTTTCCTTCTTCTTCTTGTTCCTCATTGCTCTCTTCTATATTTTCGAGAACCTTTCCTTTTGGTGTTTTCGAAGGAGCAGCTTCAAGTGGACTTTCAATAGTAGGTTCTCTAGTACCACCACTTTCAGCTTGGGAACTAGAAGAAAGGTTCACCTGAAAATTCGAAAACAATAAAAATTAGATAAACAAGAAAGAAAAGTCTTAAGAGAAATATTTTTCTTTCGAAAGAGAGTTAAAAGGGTTACTTGCTCAACAATTCCACTGGAATTTGTTCCTTATATGCTTTAACCTTAAACCTTTGCCCAACTCTCTGATGGTTTGCATAAAGAAAGTATTTTCAAAATCAAGAAAGAAAGAAGTTTTGGAGTAAAATTTAGAAAACAAAGGAAAAAGAACTTACCTGCTCCAATAGTTTTCCCTGGTGGAATAACTGGTAGGGATCTTTGGCTTTGGAGTCTTTTTCTTTGCTTCTTTGGAAAACTTTCTCTCTCAGAGGAACAATTTGTTTTTCAGGAGTATTTTCCAGTTTGAAAGAAACTAAGCATTAGTTGTTTCGAAATAAGCAAGAAATTCGAAATTGAATAAAAAAAAATCGAAACTTACCTCTGAGGTAGATTTTTTCTTCAGTAACTTCAATTTTTCTTTTCTTCTTCTTCTCAACCTTGGCCACTGAGTTCTCTGCAATTGGCTTGGAAGACTTTGCTTTCTTTCTCTTTCCCACTGAAGCAGATTGACTCTTCTCATAAGGCTCATCATTCTTTTCAGCCTTTCCAGAAGAAGTCTTCTTCTGAGATTTCGAAGTAGTAGCCTACAAGCAAGGTAAAAGGAAATTAAGCAAAGAAATTTCGAAATAAAAAAGAATTTACATCTAGATTTCGAAAACTTACAGCAGGTTTTTGAGAAGAAGATGGATTCTTTCTTTTCTTGGATTTCTTTTCTTCCTCATCACCACTTTCCCAATTTTCCTCTTTGGAAATTTTGCACTCTTGAGCTATGACAAAGCAAGAGAGTCAGAATTGTAAATTTGGGAATAAGAAAGAAGAGATCAACAACAAATATATTGTTACCCTTGAGCTATGAAGTCTTTAGTAATTATTCTCACATGTTCTATATCCACATGAGATATAAAAGGGTAATTGTCCAAAGTATATTTTGTCAAAGTGACTCTTTCCGAAAGAGGTTTTAAACTATTAAAAAGAAAATCAAGACTAGCAGGTCTAGTCCATTCTGGACCATAAAGACTTTTTGCTAGACCAAACTTTGCTGTTGGCAAAGGAGGGAATTTTGGACAAAACTTTCAAAAATCAGAAATACCTTTGGAATTTATAACTTTAAAATTCTGCCTGTTGGAAGAAACTTTTTCTTTTAAAGAAGAAGCAGCTTCAGTAATAGTCCTATGAATATTATTGGGGATATAGAACACATGGAAAAATTTCTCAAATGCTTCAATCTCTTTGATGTGCGTACCTTTGTTTTCTTTGATGATTTCTGCGAAGGAGTAATGCTTGAAGTCAGTCTAGATAAGCAAGTAGCTTCATCAACTTTAATGCAAGAATAATACTCTCCGACCACCATTGTTCAAGGAGGAGAGTGCTGTAGAAGAAGGTTCGAAAGCAATGGCCTCTAGAGACAAAGGATTTTATCTTTGGAAAGTTGAAGCTTTTCAAAAATCTTCTTCTCCATCAACACAACCTTCTATTAACACTCTCATCTACATTGGTGCAAACTGGTGGAAGGTCGAAGTTGGCTCAACCCAAACTGACGTGCCAACTAGTTGAGGGTGGTATTGATTAAACTCGAAAATCTTTTGGTTGGAAGCCACTGTATAGGAGATCAGGAGTAAGGAATTGCTTCCAGAATTTCGAGGGATTCAGACTGAGCACCAGGAGTTTCGCAAGGAAATTTTCGAGTGAACCACTCAGGTCCTCGAAGACGAGCAGCAAAAGGTGCTAAATTTGGGGAATGATCTTTTATGTTCAAGAAATAAGAAATATAAGTCTTGAAACGATCCTCACGATCTTTCTTCAAAGTATTGGTATAGAAAGAGAGTTTATAACCCTCAATAGACTCAGGGGTTTGAGATTCTGCAGGCTCAGAATTTTCGAATTGTCTTTGAAAATGGCATTTAGCCAAAGTTGAAGGAACCAAAAAGGACCACATAGATTTTGAACAGGATCTTTCGATTTAAAAGAAGCAACGGCTTCAGAAAGCATGTCATATACATGGGCAGAAGACACCTGTTTAGATCTATCTTAATTCCTTTGGCCAACATTTGAGCCATAGGAAGAAAGGACTTTGTGATTTGATTGGACCTAGAGCAGAAAACGAAAAGCAGACAACCAATAGAGTAGAAAAGCAACATGCTCTACTTCAGAACTTTGCCAGTCTTGGCATTATTTTGAATGAAAAAGGAGTAAGTGAGTTTTTCGAAATTAGGTTCAACAGGTGGTTCTGGAACCTTCATATAAGGGAAAATCAAATGGCCTTCAGGTCGAAGGCAGTGATTGCAGCAACACCAAAAAGGGGTTGGACTGAGCATTCCATAAGGAACATGGAAAGCATTAGAAGTTCTCTCCCAAAAAAAGAAAAAGAGGCAGAAATCAGAGTATGATCGAAGCTAAGATCATACTTACTCAACAAAATAAGGTCATGGATACCTAGTTGTTTTCCATACAGGACGCATGGTATGCTCAACTCTATTTAACCAAAGACCATATGCATCTTTTCGAGAAGGAGGGGTTGCTTTGAAAACCTCATGGGTATTTTCGAGATGTTCAGTTCGAATTTTGCTAGAGAAAATTTGAATTTTTTCAGTAGAAAGACTTGGAAAAAAGTCATCAAAAGCTTTAAGGGAAGAAGGCAAGGAGTATGGTCCAGAAAAGCAAATTGCTTTTTTCTAATGGAAAAAGGAATAAGTACCTGGGAGTTCCAAATGGCAATCTTTTCTTCTGAATCTTCAGGTTCAGGAACATAAACTTTGTCTTCCCGAGCCAGGAAGTCACCTTTTACAATTGCCAATGGAACAGGGGAAGAGCTCTTGGAAGCCATTAATGGAGGTTTTATGAAGCTTTGAAGAGATAGAAAGAAAACAAGATTCTTGAAAGAGCTGAAAATACATAAAAAGAGGATGAATCAGAATCTTGGAAAGGTTTATATAATCGGTGAAAAATAAGCTTAAATCACAAAATGTGATTAGAAATAGATAAAGATCATACCTTGTTAAAGGGAATGAGCGCCAAGAATAAGAGAGAATAGAGAAAAATTGATTAAAGCTTGAAGATGAATAGTGAAAGTGAAAAGTCTTTTCCTTCAAAATCAGTATTTATATGAGAGAGGAAAGACATGGTTACATGGTTTTAGTACGTGAACCAGTAACCCAAAACGTGGGAAAGTCAGTTAACATTAAAAGGTAACTGCAATATTTAATTTAATTGGAAAATAAAAGGTTTTATCTGAAACTGATATTTAATTTTCCATTTAAATTTTGAATACTGTTACAAAAAGGAATGTCAAAGGTTTGTTCCAAAAATATCTCTTTTACAACAAAAAGAATTTTTTATTCAAAAGAGACTATTTTTGGGGGGGGGCATCTGTTAGGATTTGATTTTTAATTATTCGAATTCCTTAATTGATGACATTCAATTATTTTCGAATTCCTTAAGTCATGACATTCTGAAGCCATTTCGAATTTCAGAAGAAGAACAATATTATCTTATTTCGAATTCTGATTGAAAATCTTGTTAACTTAGAAAATACTTGAAGCAGAGTTAATATAGAAACTTGGAAATTCGGAAGAGAAGATATATTGTGAATTCGAAAATGTAAAGAGATGTAAATGAAAGGTATTCCAAATCAGGTAAAGGAACAATTCTTTTATCAAGTCCAAAATTCGAATTACATGTTGTTCGAATACATTGGAAATACACTTAGATAGGAAACTGTCCTAAACACCTAGAATATTAGAAAAGAAACTATCCTAAGGTATACTACATACTCATTCTTGTCTTCCATGCCTTTCTTCTTCTTCATTCATCCAGCACAGGTCTGATAAAACCTACATTCTTTCGAATCTCCATCGCACCTGAGGAGAAGATCGAAGTCAACATGGAAAATAAAAAATGAATCTATTTTGGCTATTACGTTCAATCCAATATAAAACTTCGAGAAGAAAGATTGAGAAAGCCAATGACTTAGGCTATTACGTCAATCTTATAAAAAATGAAGTCATTCCAGATTAGATTAAACGTAACAGCCAAAGAAATTAACTTCTCCATATTCTTTGAAGAAATTCTATGAAGAGATTTCGAAAGATGAAGAGAAGAGAAAAAGAGAAGAATGAAGAAGTTTGAATGAATGAAGTGTAAAATGAACTCCCATTTATAGGAGTTAAAAAGAGCCAAGAGCCATTAATGTGCCACTGTAACGTCCAATAAGAAAAAGCACATGTAAAATGAGAGGACGGTGGCCGGTGGTCTTCACAAACCTTTGTAATGACTAATAGAAATATGCCACATAGCCTAAAAGAAAGAGAAAGTCAAAATTCGAATCAACATCTTTGCATTCGAAAGCTTGAAAGGTACAGAGTCAAGATAAAGGAATTCGAAACAGTCAGAAAGCAGAAAGTCGAAGACACATCTTTGAAGACTTAGAAGAATTCTGAAGAAAACAGAAGACTCATTTTCGAAAAGACAGAAGACTCATTTTTCGAAAAGATAGAAGATATCAAGAAAACAGTTATTGGAAGTTATGAAGATCAAGACAAGTGTCACCTAGTTAGTGGTTGATTTTCAAAATTTGTAATTAGTTTTCTGGATAGCAGAAACGTGGCAAGCATCTACGCTGCCAACACATAGGGTTGCTGATGTGTCAAGCATGCATTAGTTAGCCGTTAGGATTGGAATCTATAAATACTAGAACCCACAATGTAATAAGGGTTGGCAAATCACTCACTCAAATTCTCTGAAACACCTTAACGTCCAAACTCACAGCGACAAACAGGTTACAAGGAGAAGAACAGTACGTGATGAACCCATCCAAATTTATCTTAATGCAATTGTTCTTACAATTCAATTTTTCTTTTCTTTTGTTTACATTCTACAATTTACATTTTGCAATTCATTTCTTGTACAATTTCTTACTCAAAACTTTTACTGAAGTTTCTCAAAATCAGTTTCTGAAAACTCATGTTTTAAACTTGATAGAATTCTGAATCAAGCAATTTTATGGAAATTAAGTTCTTTGATGAAATTCTGAATCAAATCTTTTAGAACTTATTGTTTCTGGATTTCTAACGTTTAGAAAATTAATTGGTGAAATTCTGAACCATTTAATCTAAGTTTCCAGAAAATTCATTCTTTTGATCATTTGAACACATAAACCTACTTTTTAAAAGAGTCCCGTAAGAGGATTTGATTCTAATCCCCAGATTGCTCGTAGAATCAAAGTGTTAAAATTCATTCTTTTCGAATTTGAATTTTTCACCACAAACAGTATGCTTTTAACGCTTGATTTTGGTCTTGCGCTTTAACGTTGGTACGCTTTTAACGCATTGGTCTTGGATTCACGCTTTAACTTTATTACGCTTTTAAAACGCTTTTGACAGTCGTAAAAACTCAAGGCCGCGATGCTCTTCACATCCGGTTTTATTAATACTAAAATTCAATGACCGAGGGCACTCTTCGCGTCCGGTTTTAAACAAACAGAAAATTTCCTAAGTGTAAGTATTCCTAAGTGTAGGTGTTCCTTAAGAATAGTAAATCTTGAGCTTGTCCGAGTTCTAAAATCTTGGTACGGCTTTTTCCTCACGTGTTTCTATCTTGTACGCTCTATTTCCGGTTGTCTCAGTGACTCTATAGGGGCCTTCCCAGTTTGCTACAAGTTTCCCTTGGGTTACGTTCTTGTTGCCGATGTCGGCTCTCCGCAAGACAAGATCTCTGGGCTGGAAGCTTCTGGCCATCACTTTGGCATTGCGCCGAGTTGTGAGGCGTTCTTTCAAAGTTGAGTCCCGGATGTGCGCCACTGCCCGAGTTTCATCCAAGAAGTCTAGCTCTTCAAGTATGGCTTTGTCGTTGGTGTCTTGGTTGAATTTTCGACTCTCCAACTCGGTTCTCCAATTTCGACTAGGATGAGTGCCTCAGTTTCATAGGTGAGCCGAAAAGAGGTCTCATTGGTGGATGATTGTGGGGTGGTTCGATATGCCCATAGGACATGGTCGAGTTGTTCCACCCAGTTGCCTTTGGCGTTGTCTAGTCTTCTTTTGAGGGCTTTGAGGATCACCTTGTTTGCGGACTCGACCTGGCCATTGGTTTGTGGGTGCTCCACTGAAGTGAAATGTTGCTTGATCTTTAAACCTGACAAGAGCTCTCTGAACTTCTTATCACTGAATTGGGTTCCATTATCCGTGATCACGGATTGAGGGATCCCGAACTTGGAGACGATGTTCTTGTAGAAGAACTTTTGGACCTTAGCTGAAGTGATTGTGGCAAGGGGTTTTGCTTTAATCCATTTGGTGAAGTAGTCCACTGCTACCACTAGAAACTTGACTTGTCCTGGAGCGGGTGGGAAAGGACCGAGTATGTCAATGCCCCATTGGTGGAAGGGCCAAGGGGCTGACATGGTGGTTAGCTTAGAAGAGGGTTGACGGTGGATGGAGTCATTCTTCTGGCACACTTCACACTTCTTGACAAAGTTCATGGAATCCTAAATTAGGGTTGGCCAGTAATACTCGGCCCTGAGGGCTTTTCTTGATAGTGTTCTTCCTCCTTGGTGGTTTCCGCAGCTGCCTTCATGTAACTCGGCCAGGATGTATTTGGCATCGCTGTCTTCAACACATTTGAACAAGGGGGTCGAGAATCCCTTTTTGTATAATTTTTCTTTGACGACTGTGAAACGAGATGCTAGCCGTCTCAGTTTCTTGGCTTCTTTCTCCTCTTCGGGGAGTTTTCCAGTCAGGATGTAAGTCTTGATGAGGGTTATCCATGATTCAGACTCTTCAATTGCTAAGACAGACGGTTCTGAGAATGTTGGGGTTGAGACGACTTCTTGGAGAACTGACTTGTTATTTCCCAGTTTTTTGGTGCTTGCCAACCTGGAGAGTATGTCGGCTCTGGTGTTTTCGGCTCTTGGGACATGTTAGAAGATGATTTCTTCAAACCCGTCGCTTGAGAGTTTTACTTTCTCCAAGTACCTCTACAATAATGGTTCCTTTGCCTGGTAATCTCCTTTGATATGAGATACAGTAGGGAATCGCTGCACACTAAGACCTTTTTGGCCCCAACTTCCTTTGCCATCAACAAGCCGGCTATGCATGCCTCATATTCTGCTTGATTGTTTGAAGTAGAGAATTCAAACTTCAGAGATTTTTCAATGCAAACTCCATTGGGTCCTTCTAGGACTATCCCGGCTCTAGCACCTTTTTTGTTGGATGAGCCGTCCACGAAAACAGTCCATTCAAAACTGGGGGCATCCTTTGGGGGGTCATTTCAGCAACAAAGTCGACCAGGATCTGACTTTTAAGAGCAGTGCGACTTTCATAGTGAATGTCATACTCGGACATTTCTAGAACCCAAGCCGTCATGCGCCCTGAAAGGTCTGGTTTGTGAAGGATGAGTCTGAGTGTTAAGTCAGTTCGCACTGTGACTTTGTGTCCCTGGAAATAATGTCGTAGTCTGCGGGCAGTAGTTAAGACGACCAGAGCAGCTTTCTCTAACTTCTGATACCTTAACTCGGCTCCCTAGAGTGCTTCGCTGATGAAGTAGATGGGGAATTGGTCGCGCCCTTCTTCCCTGATTAAGACCGAACTTAAGGCCTGGTTGGTTATGGAGATATAGAGGTACAGATGTTCCCCTGGAGCCGGTTTAAACCAAAATTGGGGGATTTGCTAATGTCTGCTTGAGCTGGTGAAAGGCGGCTTCGCATTCACTAGACCAGGTGAAGGATTTTCCCTTGCGAAGGAGTTGGAAAAAGGGAAGAGATCTTGTGGCCGCCTTGGGGATGAATCGGTTGAGAGCAGTGATCCTCCCGTTAAGCTGGTGAATTTCCTTGATGCAAGTTGGACTTTTCATATCTAACACGACTTACATTTGTCTGGGTTTGCTTCAACTCCTCTGTTGGTAAGGAGGAATCCCAGGAAGTGTCCTGATGGTACGCCGAAAGAGCATTTGAGGGGGTTGAGTCTCATGTTGTGCTTCTTGAGTCGGTCAAAGACTGACTCTAAGTCGGCCACATGGTCGTTTCCCTCAGCGGTTTTGGCTATGATGTCATCTATGTAAACTTCAACAGTTTTTCCCATCATGTCCCCAAAAACCTTAGTCATCATTCTTTGGTATGTGGCACCGGCATTCTTCAGACCAAAAGGCATCATGGTGTAGCAGTAGATACCCTTGTCGGTGATGAAAGTCGTCTTCTCTTCATCGTCCCGGTCCATAGGAATTTGGTTGTAGCCTGAGTAGGCGTCCATGAAAGACAACCAACGGTACCCTGATGAGTTGTCGACCAGCTGGTCGATGTTGGGAAGAGGGAAAGGATCTTTGAGGCAGGCTTTATTCAAATTTGTGTAGTCCACGCACATTCTCCATTTGCCATTTGACTTTTTCACAAGGACGACATTGGATAACCAGGTGACGTACTTGCATTCTCTTATGAACTCGGCTTTAAGGAGCTCTTCTATCTGCTGGCTTGCTGCCTGCTGTCTTTCAAGGCCAATTTTCCTCTTTTTCTGGGCGACCGACTTAGCATTGGGGTCAACAGATAGTTTATGACAACAGAAGTTGGGGTCAATTCCTGGCATGTCGGCTGAGGTCCATGCGAACAGGTCTAAGTTCTTGGAAAGCAACTTCTTCAGTTTCTCTTCCATGGGGTGGTCCATGTCACACAGCCGATTTTGGTCGTCTGCTCAGCAAAAGTCCCAATTTGAAAAGGTTTTGTCTTTGCAGCCGGCTCAATTCTGTCTCTTCCCTTGGGATCAGACTCGGCTCTGGGTCAAGATCTACCAAATGGACTTGGCCTCTGGATATTGTCTTCTCTGGCTGAGATGTGGGTAGGGTGGTTAGAGCAGCATTATAACACTTTCTTGCTTCTGCCCGGTCTCCCTGGACTGTGATTACTTTACCATCTCGGTCTGGGAACTTCATCACCAAGTGCTTGGTGGAAATGACTGCTCCTAGGGCGTTTAGAGACGGACGTCCGAGTATGGCATTGTATAGGCTGGGACAATCGACTATCAAGAATTTAGCCGAGATGGCCTTACTCTGGGTTTCGGTGTCGACCCTGAGTGTGGTCTGAAGGTATCCCTTGGGTTGGATCCTTTCTCCAGAAAAGCCCACCAAATCTCCTGAATAGGGCAGGAGTGACTCTGGGGTAGCAGTAATTGGGTGTAAGTTCTGTAGAAGAGGATGTCGGTTGAACTGCCCTGGTCAACAAAGATGCGTCCGACATCACCATCTCCTATCAGGGAACGAATCACAAAAGGATCGTCGTGCTCTACTACATCATCGAAAAAGTCTTCGTCCGAGAAAGTTATGACCGGGTTGGGGGGTCTTTTAGCTACTGTCTTCATGTCGGTTTGGTCGACACTGTAGACTTCCAGGAGGTGTCTCTTCCTTGAATTGTTTGACAGTCCTCCACCAGCAAATCCACCTGAAATCATATTGATTCGCACCCTTGGTGTGGTCTGAGTTGTGTGGTTACTGGAGCCGGCTTTGTCTTCTTTGTTGTCGTACTTCTTGGGGGATGTAGAACGTTTTCTTTTCTTTCATTCCCTCCTTCTGGACTAGGGGATCTCTTTCGCTCTTCATTCTTTTGATATCCTCCCTGGGACCGGTTCTTCTTCACATAACGACCAAGTCGGTCGTCTCGAATGAGCTGCTCGATGAGGTCGCGCAGCTGTATGCACTCATCAGTGTGATGCTTATATCCTTCATGGAAAGAGTAGTATTTGGATTTGTCTTTTTGGGCTGAGGCTTTAAGTGGTGGAGGTTTGGGTATGTCGGCCAGCTCAGTGTGCATTACTTCCTTCAAAATCTTCCCAGGGTTTGCGTTCAGAGGGGCATAGTTGTTGTATCGACCTTTAGGAGGTCGACGTTGATCTTGTTGGTGATGTCCTCTATCCTTCCCCTTGTGACGGTCATGGTAGGAATCTCGGTCTTGCCTCTGGTGATTATCGTGCTTGGCAGCTACGGCCAAATGGGCTTCCCTTCCCACGTACTTGTGCGAACGTTGCCTGAATTGCTCCATGGACCGGACCGGTTCCTCTGAAAGAGAGACAGCGCATACGAGTTGAACATTCTCGGCTAGGTCTGGGATAAGGGCACATTCTTTGTAGAACCGGGATGGGAAGGTTTTGAGGGGCTCATCTTTGTTCTGCTTGACCTTGGCAAGTGTGAACTGATCCCTGGGAATTTCTGTGGAGATGGCAAATCGTCCCAGGAAGGTGTGCTGCATATCGTCCCACGAATCTATGGATCCCAAGGGGAGGTTTTTGAACCAGACTAAGGCCTCTCCCTTCAAAGTTCTTGGGAACGAGCGGCAGATGACGGCTTCAGGGGCACGAACGAACAACATCTCATTGGTGAAGGCGTCCAAGTGTTTGACCGGGTCTATGATCCCATTGAAGGTTTCAATAGGGAGAGCACCTTTGTATTGTTTAGGTATCTCGACCCGGGCCAGTCTTTCAGAGAATGGATGCTGGAAAGGGGCAGGGCCAACAGTGGACCTTGGTTGCTGGACCTCTTGCTGATCCCGGTCTGAATTAGGCCGAGAATATATTGTGGGTTGAGGTTGAGGATTTACACTGCGTTCCAAATGTCGTATGCGCTCTTCTAGATGGCTTACAGCCGGCTTTTCGACCGCTTTGTGGGGACGGGGCTCGCGGAACGGCTGCTGGCGCTGTTCTTGAAGTGCTTTGAGTTGAGCCTCGAGGTGTCGAATAACCTCGTCTCGTGGGTCGGATTGGTGGTCTTCCTCGTGTGCCCCCTTTTGATTACGAGGCTGTGAGGTTCCTTCTTGCTCTATTAATTCGTCCTGGGGTCCGAGATCCTCCACCCATCCATCAGGTGTTGGTTGAGGACAGACCTTTGTAGTCTGGAGACGGGTTGTGACCGTCATGCCGGAGAGGGGGAGACCCTCCTTCTAGCGCCAAATGTTCTGGAGTAGAACTCGAACCTGGGTCTGAGTCAGCAGGATAGAAGTCGGATCCGAATCCGAGTAGGGTAGGCTTGAATCCGAGTTGAACCCTGGGGGGTGTACCTGCAAAGGGACTCCGACGCCCAAGTTAGATAAGTAAACAGTCAAAGTGATTGACTGAGAGAGATTGTGTACCTAGTGATCTGTAAATCTTTCCTATTTATAGAGGTTTTCCCCGTATAAATATGGTAAGTGGGCATTTATGTGAAAGGGGTAAGTCTGCAGGTAGGATCATATAATTGTAGATAATATAATTATATTTCATATATTGGAGGATATCATAATTATATGTAGTATAATTATGGATATGATTATATTGCACATAAATATTATATCATATAATTATAGATGTGATAATTATATTGTACATGGGCCATTTTGGCTGTTGGGCCTTAGGTTTAGACCGTAACACATATTAACATCACGACATTGGAACCCAAAAACAAACGAAACCAATCATCAGCTTTCCATTATTTTCAAACTAAAATTAAACTTGAAAATAATTTTACATTAAATAAACATAAACTTGAGTAAGAAACTGAACACCCTATTTTGTTATGTAATCAAATCAAAGTACATCACAGAAGATCTATTCCCCTGCTTCAACTTAGTTGAAATTGATTATGCTTGGGTAATAAAGGAAATTGCAAGTGATGTAAATCTTTTATTACCTTGACAACCCAGATGTAAACATCAATGTGGCAAAGGTCTTCAATCGCACTTCTGGTAAGGTAAGGTTAATTAAGTATTAAGGAAACGGGTGCAGGATGTGGTAAGCAACAACATACCACATGCAGATTTTGAAGAAAGAAGACGAAAAGAGTTTTTTTTTCTGGCTTAATCAATTTTCTGGCGGTCAAGTAATCATTTTCCGGCGGTTTAGGACCGCAGAAGTATTATAATGTACACCTAAGAGAGAGAAAACGTGTCACATCAGTACTTGACACACGCCTATTGAGAGGAATTGCAAACAAAAAAATTTTGGGAGGACACTTTAATTAAAAAAAATTATAGGGACTAAAAGCAAAACTCGCTAATTTTGCAGGGACCAGAAACATATTTTACCCTATTAAAAGAGCATATTGGATCACATGCACAAACAAGATTACTAGAAGTGTTTAAAATTCTGTTTAAATTGGAATAAGGATAGACGAGTCAGGCTCATAAAGATGAGGAAAAAAATGGGTGATGACTAAACCTATTCATCCACTCTATAAATACTACATAGGTTACATAACCCTAAGTGAGAGTGTAGTCGTCCTCTTTCTTTCTAGTCGCTACTACTAGCATAGTAAAGAGAATTTCCTAGTAAGCGAGCATGAGACATTCAACTTATTGGAGTGGATTGATGGAAAAAACAGTGTTCACAACATATGCATAAAAAAAATTAGACATACTTTTGTGTCTATCACTTGGATTAATATATTCTTGGTATCCGCTCTCAATTTGTTAGTCTTAGACTGGGACAAGTATACCTGGAGATTTAAGCCGGAGATGGTGGTTAAATGAAGCCTTCTCAAGAGTAGTTACTCCAAGATTCTATATATACGTTCTAAATACTAATATATATCTAATTAATTTTAACTAACGGAAAAAGTAATATAATTAGATTTCAAAGGGCTTTGCAAGAAACCCAATGTACTTGAAACTGTAAATTAACAAATTATGTATGAAAAATTCAAATGAGCATCCACTACTAAATGATTGTAAGTTACGTGGTGCTCCCTCACTGATACATAGACAGGTAAAAGGTGTAAATTTCTGTGTTCTATCCGTTGAATGGAATGGGAGGACTGTACAGCTTCACACAACAAATCAAACAGTGCATTGCATGTGGATTTGTGCTAGAACCATTGCTTCTGAATTAAAATTTCCTGGGCAGGTGTTGCATTTTCAGTTCCTTTTTCCTATCTGAGGGAGTAGCAGGTGGTGGAGTCCACTAAAAATGCAGCATATATATTATGGGGCAATTTGAAGATCTTAATCCTCACAATATCAAACCAGAAAATGTATAATAGCCAATAGGGAAGTTCTCATGTAGATTCAGTATGTCTGTTCTTCCTTACGATTGGAGCTACCAGCATCCATACTGCGTAAAGAAAAGCTTCCTTTAGAAAGTGTTGCATTACTAAGTCTCTCTCTCAATTTGATATTTTGAGTGTGTTTGGTAAAACTAACTGAAAAACTAGTTGAAAGCTGAAATGCTAGTTAAAAGCTGAAATGTTAGCTGAAAGCTGAAAAACTAGCTGACTTAATTGAAGGTGTTTGGTAAAACTATTTGAAAATGATAAAATAACATATAAGGACATTATTAATAATTAAATAAAGATAAATGAGGGTGGTTGAGTAATTAATTTTCAGCTAGTAGTTGAAAATTGGATCTTTTTTAAAAAAGCTATCTCAAGTAGCTTTTCAAGAAAAGCTAATAGCTACCCAAAAAGTTACCTTACCAAACACAGCTGAAATGGTTTCAACTACTAATTTCAGCTTTTCGCTAGGTGAAATGACTTACCAAACACACTCTTTATAGTTTTGATTTTGCTTACCACAAAAACATACTAACAGCAATTCACCCCAAAATAAAATACTTACAATAAACACAAACTGCCAACCATTCATTTACTATTCTGACCCAAGCGCTGGTCCAGCCCACATCAATTGTCCATCTGCAGAATAAGGTGGTAACCACATTATAGGTGCTCTTAATTAAAGAAAGACAAAATCATTTGGATTAGGTGGTAACCGCATTTGTATATATGTTATATGAGCTTCATGGAACCACATTTATTGGGTTGTTAGGTGGTATCTAGATTTGTATATATGATCATTTGGCTTTCCCCCTTCTTTTTCTTTTGGGTGACAAAGCAAAACAAGCAATCCAAATAAGATGCAGATAACATGTACAGGATGGGACCATACTTTTTCATAGAATGATGACTATTCCATCCAATCAATAGCATGGCAAAGTACATTGCTCCTGTGGCAAAAACAAAGTGGAAGAAGCCGTAACCATATGGAACATCATCTTCTGCAGGCGCACCACCCTTCCTGCACTGCAAGGATGGGTTAGTTATGTATATTGGAGAACTGATAATCAAATTCAAGTTTAATTTAATTAGATTGTGTAACTAACCTGAAAGCATTTGGAATCTATGCCTGTAGAAAATGTTGCAATAACAATTGCTAGTATTCCAATAACAAAGCTCTGCCAACAGTCATTTCCACATGTCAGCCAACAATAAAGACACAGTAATGTAAGATTATGTATTTTAAAGCTTTAGAAAAAAAAAATTAATAAGCATTTAAAAAGAAAGTATGATGACAATAAAAGCAGGGGAAAAAATCTCAAAGCATGCTTAGCGGTTCTCATAATAGGCATGGAATAAGTAAAATTTTCTGGCAAAAGCATTATTTTCTACTTGAGCTTTTTGAACGGATGCATCATCATCCATGCGCATGAAAATGGTAATGAGCATAAAACTGGACTAGAGACTCATGATTGTGCAAGTTATACAAAGAGGCTAAAATACATAATAAACATATCACATATTGTAGAATCACAACTATCTTGTTTATAGAGCAATTCCAATATTAAGTTCAAATTTTAGTTGAACATGGAATAGTAAATATTACCATGATGTTTTGCCAGTCTGTTGTTGCAGAATCTGACTTCCTGATGCAGTGATCTCCTTCTGGCTCACTGCATGCACAAATATGTTCTGAAGCTCAAATTCAACAGAAATGGACAATACATTAAGAGGGTTCATAAAAGCAATAAATAAACAAAGAAATTAGAAAGATGAGTTAAACAAAGAAATTAGAAAGAAGTAAGACATGGATGCCTGTCTTTTTGGTTTGACATTACATCCATCATTCCTTTATTGAGAAAAATTATAAGACTCTAAACATTAGAATTTAGAAGAAGCTATATGCATTGACCAGCAATATTAATACAAGTCCAAAATCTATAGGGAAAGATTAGTAGCCATGCCTTCTAACTGCACTCCAGCAAAGGAAGACAACATAAAGCCCCATCAATCCAGGACTTAGAATGCCAGCATTCACCTGTTGAGAGAAAGAAATTTCACATGAAGTTATGATAGAAGATTGAGTGAGTTGAGCAAGCAAAACAAAACCCAAATAGAACTTACTTTTGGGTGCAGAGATACACTTGTCATGAGTTGGAGAAGTACTAGGGTCCAAGTAATGAAGAAAATGTTCAGGAGGCATGATGGTTGTGGTGCATACCAAATGTACATCAAAATGATCCCCACCAAACAGATAAAATATGAAATAGTTGCAAATAACATCACATGGATTTGGCTGCACAGAAATTGAAGATATGTAAGTATTAAGGAACTATTTTGTGCAGTATATTAAAATAAAAATATTTAAAAGAAAAATGTTTAATATTATAAAAATATCTATAAATAAATTAAGAAAAAATGCATAATTAAATAAAATATCTTGAAAATTATTAAAATATATATATATATGCGTAATTTAAAACATAAAAAGTTCAAAAAAATGTTACTTTTTAAGATAAAATAGACAATATTGAAGTTGTAATAAGTTTTAAGAAAATGCAAGAAATATTTTCCTTGTATTATTGATATATATATATATCAGCATAATAATGAATACTAATCAATATCCTAAGAATCAGTGAATGTGCCTAACTAGAAAGATAAACGACAAAAATCAAGTATCAAATTTTATATAGCTACAGTTACATCAAACAAATTGTCCATGCCCGGGAAAGCTTGTGTTTCTAATTTCTTCTAGTTGATTAACAGAGGAAATCTCACCATCTTTCTGCATATTTTTCAGACGCACAACAATCATTCAGCCATGTAATGAAGCTGATTATACTTATTAGTTGAATTACGAGGAAAACCCTGAAAAGGAAACAATCACAAATCAGTTTAAAACAATGATAAATATGGTGAAATCATTTAGAAGAGGTGAAAAGCATACCCGGCACCAAAATGTGCAACCTCCCCTGCTCCAGAAAAATAAAATTGTGTGAGTCAGAGGAATGACAAAGGTAACTATCAATATTTCATATCAAAGAGGAAGCATTGATAGTTGGAGGCTTGTTCAGAGACACAATTTACGAACCATAGAGATCAATCAACCCAGAAGGGAGTAAAAATGGGAAGATTGTCAATACAACCCAGAGAACTATCTTCACTGCCCACCATCCTGAATGCCATGAATCTCTGCCTTCATTCAATTTAGAAGTTCCAGCAGTTGACCAAAACATTGTCATAAAAAATAACTGATCAAGAATTAAGGTTCATTTTAAACATTATCATATGTTGGCTCATGATTGAACAGTTCTACTTAGAGATCATCAATTTTTTACTAAACCAGATTTCATGCATGTAATTCATAATTGAGAAGGATACAAAGCAACCCATGCTCACACGCAAAACACCATGTGCGCCCAAACAGTCTTTTCCAACCTTGCATGCTTTTAACCCTGTGGATTTAACACATGTTAGATTTTGATCTATTGACATCATAAGAATATATCATATGCTAAAATGGAGACACCCCATGTACATGCATTATTAATCCACATTAGAAAGAAAATTATTTCTATCATACTTAAAATAGAACACGAATGACATGGCACAGTCAAGTCTGAAAGAAGCAACAGAATTAAACTAAATGTTAATGGTGATGGAATGTGAATGAAAAGTTCATCAACAATTCAAGGATTCAAAGAATATCTTACCTTTCAGTTCTGTTAAAGCACTAAGGCTAGAAAGTTCATCACGGGCAGCCCATGCCAAAAGATTGGCAACAAGGAAAATCAAGCCATAGACATATCTTGCCATCCAAGGATTGGATGCATTTCTGAATTGACTGTACCATGAAGAACCCTTCAACGATATACACCCCTGCTCGTTACTACTGTTGCTTTCCCCAGTCTCCATCTCTTCTTCAACAAATCAATGCTACAAAGTGCATGAATTAATGGATCATGCCTTGTACTCTGATGTATAAGATAAATGGGCTCCACACCACTAAGATCTTCTTCTATTCTTCTCCCTTGTACTGTAATGTATAAAAAGACTCTCAATTGTCATGGGAAATTCAATACCTTTCAACTAGGCCTCGAATTGAACAAAATATTTAAAAGAACAACAATTAGCTTTCTTTTGGTCACTTTATCTCCACGTAACCAAGGGAATATTAGTTATTTCACTTGGTCCTACCCGTCACAGATTTTTTCTTTTTGGGCCATGCATTATCTTACCTATCATCATACACTAAAATTCTAAATTCCAACCTTTAAGGTATGCCTACCATAATATTAAAATTCCCTTTTCTTGGCACCTAGCAGTAAAGTGGTCCATGTTACTTGTCTATATGTTTTTCTTATCCCTTAATAACTCATAAACATAATCAATTAACGAACAAATTAATTACCACTTAACCAGAAAGTAATCTAATGCCCGAAAAAAATATTCAATAGAACATTCCTTGGTTCGACAAACATTGATTTTGTAGGATGGTTATGTTTTACGAAAACATTACTTGATTTTGTAAGGCTCCAAAGGAAAAGTTTGTCTTTAAAAATTAACAAAATCTACACACAATAATGCCCAGATAGAAAGATAAAAGAATATAATAAATTATAATATGCTGTATTTTTATTTTCAATAATATAAACTGATTTCTGTCGAAAATTAATCAAATTGAAAATTATTTTGGTGGATTTGAAGTTTTGAACTCGTATTACCGAAATGATCTTTCGAAAGCTTTTATTGCTATACAGTTTATTTAACACAATTTTTTTAATTTTTTATTTAATTTTTATTTGTTGGAAAAAAGGGAAACAGCTTTATCCCGTCATTTTGTCACTTTCATGATTTTCCTTCCCAGTTCGTAGTATTGAAGAGTTTATTTACAAAAGAAAGAGAAAAGGAAATTAAAGTAAATATTACTTTTTAAAAAAAAATGAGTTTAAAACCTTTTCACCATAATAATAATAAAAATTAAATTGGTCCATAACATCAGTCCGAATACCCTGATAAGAATATAAAAATGAAAAGTTTTCAGTAAAATAAAAAGTATTTATTAAGCGTTTGACAATTACAATGTAATAAATATTTTTTAATAAAATATTTTGGTTGGAAGCCACTGTATATGAGATCAGGAGTAAGGAATTGCTTCCAGATTTCGAGGGATTCAGACTGAGCACCAGGAGTTTCGCAAGGAAATTTTCGAGTGAACCACTCAGGTCCTCGAAGACGAGCAGCAAAAGGTGCTAAATTTGGGGAATGATCTTTTATGTTCAAGAAATAAGAAATATAAGTCTTGAAACGATCCTCACGATCTTTCTTCAAAGTATTGGTATAGAAAGAGAGTTTATAACCCTCAATAGACTCAGGGGTTTGAGATTCTGCAGGCTCAGAATTTTCGAATTTGTCTTTGAAAATGGCATTTAGCCAAAGTTGAAGGAACCAAAAAGGACCACATAGATTTTGAACAGGATCTTTCGATTTTAAAGAAGCAACGGCTTCAGAAAGCATGTCATATACATGGGCAAGAAGACACCTGTTTAGATCTATCTTAATTCCTTTGGCCAACATTTGAGCCATAGGAAGAAAGGACTTTGTGATTTGATTGGACCTAGAGCAGAAAACGAAAGCAGACAACCAATAGAGTAGAAAAGCAACATGCTCTACTTCAGAAACTTTGCCAGTCTTGGCATTATTTTGAATGAAAAAGGAGTAAGTGAGTTTTTCGAAATTAGGTTCAACAGGTGGTTCTGGAACCTTCATATAAGGGAAAATCAAATGGCCTTCAGGTCGAAGGCCAGTGATTGCAGCAACACCAAAAAGGGTTGGACTGAGCATTCCATAAGGAACATGGAAAGCATTAGAAGTTCTCTCCCAAAAAAGAAAAGAGGCAGAAATCAGAGTATGATCGAAGCTAAGATCATACTTACTCAACAAAATAAGGTCATGGATACCTAGTTGTTTCCATACAGGACGCATGGTATGCTCAACTCTATTTAACCAAAGACCATATGCATCTTTTCGAGAAGGAGGGGTTGCTTTGAAAACCTCATGGGTATTTTCGAGATGTTCAGTTCGAATTTTGCTAGAGAAAATTTGAATTTTTTCAGTAGAAAGACTTGGAAAAAAGTCATCAAAAGCTTTAAGGGAAGAAGGCAAGGAGTATGGTCCAAGAAAAGCAAATTGCTTTTTTCTAATGGAAAAAGGAATAAGTACCTGGGAGTTCCAAATGGCAATCTTTTCTTCTGAATCTTCAGGTTCAGGAACATAAACTTTGTCTTCCCGAGCCAGGAAGTCACCTTTTACAATTGCCAATGGAACAGGGGAAGAGCTCTTGGAAGCCATTAATGGAGGTTTTATGAAGCTTTGAAGAGATAGAAAGAAAACAAGATTCTTGAAAGAGCTGAAAATACATAAAAAGAGGATGAATCAGAATCTTGGAAAGGTTTAATCGGTGAAAAATAAGCTTAAATCAACAAAATGTGATTAGAAATAGATAAAGATCATACCTTGTTTAAAGGGAATGAGCGCCAAGAATAAGAGAGAATAGAGAAAATTGATTAAAGCTTGAAGATGAATAGTGAAAGTGAAAAGTCTTTTCCTTCAAATCAGTATTTATATGAGAGAGGAAAGACATGGTTACATGGTTTTAGTACGTGAACCAGTAACCCAAAAACGTGGGAAAGTCAGTTAACATTAAAAGGTAACTGCAATATTTAATTTAATTGGAAAATAAAAGGTTTTATCTGAAACTGATATTTAATTTTCCATTTAAATTTTGAATAACTGTTACAAAAAGGAATGTCAAAGGTTTGTTCCAAAAATATCTCTTTTTACAACAAAAAGAATTTTTTATTCAAAAGAGACTATTTTTGGGGGGGCATCTGTTAGGATTTGATTTTTAATTATTTCGAATTCCTTAATTGATGACATTTCAATTATTTCGAATTCCTTAAGTCATGACATTCTGAAGCCATTTCGAATTTTCAGAAGAAGAACAATATTATCTTATTTCGAATTCTGATTGAAAATCTTGTTAACTTAGAAAATACTTGAAGCAGAGTTAATATAGAAACTTTGGAAATTCGGAAGAGAAGATATATTGTGAATTCGAAAATGTAAAGAGATGTAAATGAAAGGTATTCCAAATCAGGTAAAGGACAATTCTTTTATTCAAGTCCAAAATTCGAATTACATGTTGTTCGAATACATTGGAAATACACTTAGATAGGAAACTGTCCTAAACACCTAGAATATTAGAAAAGAAACTATCCTAAGGTATACTAAATACTTCATTCTTGTCTTCCATGCCTTTTCTTCTTCTTTCATCCAGCACAGGTCTGATAAAACCTACATTCTTTCGAATCTCCTCGCACCTGAGGAGGAAGATCGAAGTCAACATGGAAAATAAAAAATGAATCTATTTTGGCTATTACGTTCAATCCAATATAAAACTTTCGAGAAGAAAGATTGAGAAAGCCAATGACTTAGGCTATTACGTCAATCTTATAAAAAATGAAGTCATTCCAGATTAGATTAAACGTAACAGCCAAAGAAATTAACTTCTCCATATTCTTTGAAGAAATTCTATGAAGAGATTTCGAAAAGATGAAGAGAAGAGAAAAAGAGAAGAATGAAGAAGTTTGAATGAATGAAGTGTAAAATGAACTCCCATTTATAGGAGTTAAAAGAGCCAAGAGCCATTAATGTGCCACTGTAACGTCCAATAAGAAAAAGCACATGTAAAATGAGAGGACGGTGGCCGGTGGTCTTCACAACCTTTGTAATGACTAATAGAAATATGCCACATAGCCTAAAAGAAAGAGAAAGTCAAAATTCGAATCAACATCTTTGCATTCGAAAAGCTTGAAAGGTACAGAGTCAAGATAAAGGAATTCGAAACAGTCAGAAAGCAGAAAGTCGAAGACACATCTTTGAAGACTTAGAAGAATTCTGAAGAAAACAGAAGACTCATTTTCGAAAAGACAGAAGACTCATTTTTCGAAAAGATAGAAGATATCAAGAAAACAGTTATTGGAAGTTATGAAGATCAAGACAAGTGTCACCTAGTTAGTGGTTGATTTTCAAAATTTGTAATTAGTTTTCTGGATAGCAGAAACGTGGCAAGCATCTACGCTGCCAACACATAGGGTTGCTGATGTGTCAAGCATGCATTAGTTAGCCGTTAGGATTGGAATCTATAAATACTAGAACCCACAATGTAATAAGGGTTGGCAAATCACTCACTCAAATTCTCTGAAACACCTTAACGTCCAAACTCACAGCGACAAACAGGTTACAAGGAGAAGAACAGTACGTGATGAACCCATCCAAATTTATCTTAATGCAATTGTTCTTACAATTCAATTTTTCTTTTCTTTTGTTTACATTCTACAATTTACATTTTGCAATTCATTTCTTGTACAATTTCTTACTCAAAACTTTTACTGAAGTTTCTCAAAATCAGTTTCTGAAAACTCATGTTTTAAACTTGATAGAATTCTGAATCAAGCAATTTTATGGAAATTAAGTTCTTTGATGAAATTCTGAATCAAATCTTTTTAGAACTTATTGTTTCTGGATTTCTAACGTTTAGAAAATTAATTGGTGAAATTCTGAACCATTTAATCTAAGTTTCCAGAAAATTCATTCTTTTGATCATTTGAACACATAAACCTACTTTTTAAAAGAGTCCCGTAAGAGGATTTGATTCTAATCCCCAGATTGCTCGTAGAATCAAAGTGTTAAAATTCATTCTTTTCGAATTTGAATTTTTCACCACAAACAGTATGCTTTTAACGCTTTGATTTTGGTCTTGCGCTTTTAACGTTGGTACGCTTTTAACGCATTGGTCTTGGATTCATGCTTTTAACGCTTTTGACAGTCGTAAAAACTCAAGGCCGCGATGCTCTTCACATCCGGTTTTATTAATACTAAAATTCAATGACCGAGGCACTCTTCGCGTCCGGTTTTAAACAAAACAGAAAATTTCCTAAGTGTAAGTATTCCTAAGTGTAGGTGTTCCTTAAGAATAGTAAATCTTGAGCTTGTCCGAGTTCTAAAATCTTGGTACGGCTTTTTCCTCACGTGTTTCTATCTTGTACGCTCTATTTCCGGTTGTCTCAGTGACTCTATAGGGGCCTTCCCAGTTTGCTACAAGTTTCCCTTGGGTTACGTTCTTGTTGCCGATGTCGGCTCTCCGCAAGACAAGATCTCTGGGCTGGAAGCTTCTGGCCATCACTTTGGCATTGCGCCGAGTTGTGAGGCGTTCTTTCAAAGTTGAGTCCCGGATGTGCGCCACTGCCCGAGTTTCATCCAAGAAGTCTAGCTCTTCAAGTATGGCTTTGTCGTTGGTGTCTTGGTTGAAATTTTCGACTCTCCAACTCGGTTCTCCAATTTCGACTAGGATGAGTGCCTCAGTTTCATAGGTGAGCCGAAAAGAGGTCTCATTGGTGGATGATTGTGGGGTGGTTCGATATGCCCATAGGACATGGTCGAGTTGTTCCACCCAGTTGCCTTTGGCGTTGTCTAGTCTTCTTTTGAGGGCTTTGAGGATCACCTTGTTTGCGGACTCGACCTGGCCATTGGTTTGTGGGTGCTCCACTGAAGTGAAATGTTGCTTGATCTTTAAACCTGACAAGAGCTCTCTGAACTTCTTATCACTGAATTGGGTTCCATTATCCGTGATCACGGATTGAGGGATCCCGAACTTGGAGACGATGTTCTTGTAGAAGAACTTTTGGACCTTAGCTGAAGTGATTGTGGCAAGGGGTTTTGCTTTAATCCATTTGGTGAAGTAGTCCACTGCTACCACTAGAAACTTGACTTGTCCTGGAGCGGGTGGGAAAGGACCGAGTATGTCAATGCCCCATTGGTGGAAGGGCCAAGGGGCTGACATGGTGGTTAGCTTAGAAGAGGGTTGACGGTGGATGGAGTCATTCTTCTGGCACACTTCACACTTCTTGACAAAGTTCATGGAATCCTAAATTAGGGTTGGCCAGTAATACTCGGCCCTGAGGGCTTTTCTTGATAGTGTTCTTCCTCCTTGGTGGTTTCCGCAGCTGCCTTCATGTAACTCGGCCAGGATGTATTTGGCATCGCTGTCTTCAACACATTTGAACAAGGGGGTCGAGAATCCCTTTTTGTATAATTTTTCTTTGACGACTGTGAAACGAGATGCTAGCCGTCTCAGTTTCTTGGCTTCTTTCTCCTCTTCGGGGAGTTTTCCAGTCAGGATGTAAGTCTTGATGAGGGTTATCCATGATTCAGACTCTTCAATTGCTAAGACAGACGGTTCTGAGAATGTTGGGGTTGAGACGACTTCTTGGAGAACTGACTTGTTATTTCCCAGTTTTTTGGTGCTTGCCAACCTGGAGAGTATGTCGGCTCTGGTGTTTTCGGCTCTTGGGACATGTTAGAAGATGATTTCTTCAAACCCGTCGCTTGAGAGTTTTACTTTCTCCAAGTACCTCTACAATAATGGTTCCTTTGCCTGGTAATCTCCTTTGATATGAGATACAGTAGGGAATCGCTGCACACTAAGACCTTTTTGGCCCCAACTTCCTTTGCCATCAACAAGCCGGCTATGCATGCCTCATATTCTGCTTGATTGTTTGAAGTAGAGAATTCAAACTTCAGAGATTTTTCAATGCAAACTCCATTGGGTCCTTCTAGGACTATCCCGGCTCTAGCACCTTTTTTGTTGGATGAGCCGTCCACGAAAACAGTCCATTCAAAACTGGGGGCATCCTTTGGGGGGTCATTTCAGCAACAAAGTCGACCAGGATCTGACTTTTAAGAGCAGTGCGACTTTCATAGTGAATGTCATACTCGGACATTTCTAGAACCCAAGCCGTCATGCGCCCTGAAAGGTCTGGTTTGTGAAGGATGAGTCTGAGTGTTAAGTCAGTTCGCACTGTGACTTTGTGTCCCTGGAAATAATGTCGTAGTCTGCGGGCAGTAGTTAAGACGACCAGAGCAGCTTTCTCTAACTTCTGATACCTTAACTCGGCTCCCTAGAGTGCTTCGCTGATGAAGTAGATGGGGAATTGGTCGCGCCCTTCTTCCCTGATTAAGACCGAACTTAAGGCCTGGTTGGTTATGGAGATATAGAGGTACAGATGTTCCCCTGGAGCCGGTTTAACCAAAATTGGGGGATTTGCTAATGTCTGCTTGAGCTGGTGAAAGGCGGCTTCGCATTCACTAGACCAGGTGAAGGATTTTCCCTTGCGAAGGAGTTGGAAAAAGGGAAGAGATCTTGTGGCCGCCTTGGGGATGAATCGGTTGAGAGCAGTGATCCTCCCGTTAAGCTGGTGAATTTCCTTGATGCAAGTTGGACTTTTCATATCTAACACGACTTTACATTTGTCTGGGTTTGCTTCAACTCCTCTGTTGGTAAGGAGGAATCCCAGGAAGTGTCCTGATGGTACGCCGAAAGAGCATTTGAGGGGGTTGAGTCTCATGTTGTGCTTCTTGAGTCGGTCAAAGACTGACTCTAAGTCGGCCACATGGTCGTTTCCCTCAGCGGTTTTGGCTATGATGTCATCTATGTAAACTTCAACAGTTTTTCCCATCATGTCCCCAAAAACCTTAGTCATCATTCTTTGGTATGTGGCACCGGCATTCTTCAGACCAAAAGGCATCATGGTGTAGCAGTAGATACCCTTGTCGGTGATGAAAGTCGTCTTCTCTTCATCGTCCCGGTCCATAGGAATTTGGTTGTAGCCTGAGTAGGCGTCCATGAAAGACAACCAACGGTACCCTGATGAGTTGTCGACCAGCTGGTCGATGTTGGGAAGAGGGAAAGGATCTTTGAGGCAGGCTTTATTCAAATTTGTGTAGTCCACGCACATTCTCCATTTGCCATTTGACTTTTTCACAAGGACGACATTGGATAACCAGGTGACGTACTTGCATTCTCTTATGAACTCGGCTTTAAGGAGCTCTTCTATCTGCTGGCTTGCTGCCTGCTGTCTTTCAAGGCCAATTTTCCTCTTTTTCTGGGCGACCGACTTAGCATTGGGGTCAACAGATAGTTTATGACAACAGAAGTTGGGGTCAATTCCTGGCATGTCGGCTGAGGTCCATGCGAACAGGTCTAAGTTCTTGGAAAGCAACTTCTTCAGTTTCTCTTCCATGGGGTGGTCCATGTCACAGCCGATTTTGGTCGTCTGCTCAGCAAAAGTCCCAATTTGAAAAGGTTTTGTCTTTGCAGCCGGCTCAATTCTATCTCTTCCCTTGGGATCAGACTCGGCTCTGGGTCAAGATCTACCAAATGGACTTGGCCTCTGGATATTGTCTTCTCTGGCTGAGATGTGGGTAGGGTGGTTAGAGCAGCATTATAACACTTTCTTGCTTCTGCCCGGTCTCCCTGGACTGTGATTACTTTACCATCTCGGTCTGGGAACTTCATCACCAAGTGCTTGGTGGAAATGACTGCTCCTAGGGCGTTTAGAGACGGACGTCCGAGTATGGCATTGTATAGGCTGGGACAATCGACTATCAAGAATTTAGCCGAGATGGCCTTACTCTGGGTTTCGGTGTCGACCCTGAGTGTGGTCTGAAGGTATCCCTTGGGTTGGATCCTTTCTCCAGAAAAGCCCACCAAATCTCCTGAATAGGGCAGGAGTGACTCTGGGGTAGCAGTAATTGGGTGTAAGTTCTGTAGAAGAGGATGTCGGTTGAACTGCCCTGGTCAACAAAGATGCGTCCGACATCACCATCTCCTATCAGGGAACGAATCACAAAAGGATCGTCGTGCTCTACTACATCATCGAAAAAGTCTTCGTCCGAGAAAGTTATGACCGGGTTGGGGGGTCTTTTAGCTACTGTCTTCATGTCGGTTTGGTCGACACTGTAGACTTCCAGGAGGTGTCTCTTCCTTGAATTGTTTGACAGTCCTCCACCAGCAAATCCACCTGAAATCATATTGATTCGCACCCTTGGTGTGGTCTGAGTTGTGTGGTTACTGGAGCCGGCTTTGTCTTCTTTGTTGTCGTACTTCTTGGGGGATGTAGAACGTTTTCTTTTCTTTTCATTCCCTCCTTCTGGACTAGGGGATCTCTTTCGCTCTTCATTCTTTTGATATCCTCCCTGGGACCGGTTCTTCTTCACATAACGACCAAGTCGGTCGTCTCGAATGAGCTGCTCGATGAGGTCGCGCAGCTGTATGCACTCATCAGTGTGATGCTTATATCCTTCATGGAAAGAGTAGTATTTGGATTTGTCTTTTTGGGCTGAGGCTTTAAGTGGTGGAGGTTTGGGTATGTCGGCCAGCTCAGTGTGCATTACTTCCTTCAAAATCTTCCCAGGGTTTGCGTTCAGAGGGGCATAGTTGTTGTATCGACCTTTAGGAGGTCGACGTTGATCTTGTTGGTGATGTCCTCTATCCTTCCCCTTGTGACGGTCATGGTAGGAATCTCGGTCTTGCCTCTGGTGATTATCGTGCTTGGCAGCTACGGCCAAATGGGCTTCCCTTCCCACGTACTTGTGCGAACGTTGCCTGAATTGCTCCATGGACCGGACCGGTTCCTCTGAAAGAGAGACAGCGCATACGAGTTGAACATTCTCGGCTAGGTCTGGGATAAGGGCACATTCTTTGTAGAACCGGGATGGGAAGGTTTTGAGGGGCTCATCTTTGTTCTGCTTGACCTTGGCAAGTGTGAACTGATCCCTGGGAATTTCTGTGGAGATGGCAAATCGTCCCAGGAAGGTGTGCTGCATATCGTCCCACGAATCTATGGATCCCAAGGGGAGGTTTTTGAACCAGACTAAGGCCTCTCCCTTCAAAGTTCTTGGGAACGAGCGGCAGATGACGGCTTCAGGGGCACGAACGAACAACATCTCATTGGTGAAGGCGTCCAAGTGTTTGACCGGGTCTATGATCCCATTGAAGGTTTCAATAGGGAGAGCACCTTTGTATTGTTTAGGTATCTCGACCCGGGCCAGTCTTTCAGAGAATGGATGCTGGAAAGGGGCAGGGCCAACAGTGGACCTTGGTTGCTGGACCTCTTGCTGATCCCGGTCTGAATTAGGCCGAGAATATATTGTGGGTTGAGGTTGAGGATTTACACTGCGTTCCAAATGTCGTATGCGCTCTTCTAGATGGCTTACAGCCGGCTTTTCGACCGCTTTGTGGGGACGGGGCTCGCGGAACGGCTGCTGGCGCTGTTCTTGAAGTGCTTTGAGTTGAGCCTCGAGGTGTCGAATAACCTCGTCTCGTGGGTCGGATTGGTGGTCTTCCTCGTGTGCCCCCTTTTGATTACGAGGCTGTGAGGTTCCTTCTTGCTCTATTAATTCGTCCTGGGGTCCGAGATCCTCCACCCATCCATCAGGTGTTGGTTGAGGACAGACCTTTGTAGTCTGGAGACGGGTTGTGACCGTCATGCCGGAGAGGGGGAGACCCTCCTTCTAGCGCCAAATGTTCTGGAGTAGAACTCGAACCTGGGTCTGAGTCAGCAGGATAGAAGTCGGATCCGAATCCGAGTAGGGTAGGCTTGAATCCGAGTTGAACCCTGGGGGGTGTACCTGCAAAGGGACTCCGACGCCCAAGTTAGATAAGTAAACAGTCAAAGTGATTGACTGAGAGAGATTGTGTACCTAGTGATCTGTAAATCTTTCCTATTTATAGAGGTTTTCCCCGTATAAATATGGTAAGTGGGCATTTATGTGAAAGGGGTAAGTCTGCAGGTAGGATCATATAATTGTAGATAATATAATTATATTTCATATATTGGAGGATATCATAATTATATGTAGTATAATTATGGATATGATTATATTGCACATAAATATTATATCATATAATTATAGATGTGATAATTATATTGTACATGGGCCATTTTGGCTGTTGGGCCTTAGGTTTAGACCGTAACACATATTAACATCACGACATTGGAACCCAAAAACAAACGAAACCAATCATCAGCTTTCCATTATTTTCAAACTAAAATTAAACTTGAAAATAATTTTACATTAAATAAACATAAACTTGAGTAAGAAACTGAACACCCTATTTTGTTATGTAATCAAATCAAAGTACATCACAGAAGATCTATTCCCCTGCTTCAACTTAGTTGAAATTGATTATGCTTGGGTAATAAAGGAAATTGCAAGTGATGTAAATCTTTTATTACCTTGACAACCCAGATGTAAACATCAATGTGGCAAAGGTCTTCAATCGCACTTCTGGTAAGGTAAGGTTAATTAAGTATTAAGGAAACGGGTGCAGGATGTGGTAAGCAACAACATACCACATGCAGATTTTGAAGAAAGAAGACGAAAAGAGTTTTTTTTTCTGGCTTAATCAATTTTCTGGCGGTCAAGTAATCATTTTCCGGCGGTTTAGGACCGCAGAAGTATTATAATGTACACCTAAGAGAGAGAAAACGTGTCACATCAGTACTTGACACACGCCTATTGAGAGGAATTGCAAACAAAAAAATTTTGGGAGGACACTTTAATTAAAAAAAATTATAGGGACTAAAAGCAAAACTCGCTAATTTTGCAGGGACCAGAAACATATTTTACCCTATTAAAAGAGCATATTGGATCACATGCACAAACAAGATTACTAGAAGTGTTTAAAATTCTGTTTAAATTGGAATAAGGATAGACGAGTCAGGCTCATAAAGATGAGGAAAAAAATGGGTGATGACTAAACCTATTCATCCACTCTATAAATACTACATAGGTTACATAACCCTAAGTGAGAGTGTAGTCGTCCTCTTTCTTTCTAGTCGCTACTACTAGCATAGTAAAGAGAATTTCCTAGTAAGCGAGCATGAGACATTCAACTTATTGGAGTGGATTGATGGAAAAAACAGTGTTCACAACATATGCATAAAAAAAATTAGACATACTTTTGTGTCTATCACTTGGATTAATATATTCTTGGTATCCGCTCTCAATTTGTTAGTCTTAGACTGGGACAAGTATACCTGGAGATTTAAGCCGGAGATGGTGGTTAAATGAAGCCTTCTCAAGAGTAGTTACTCCAAGATTCTATATATACGTTCTAAATACTAATATATATCTAATTAATTTTAACTAACGGAAAAAGTAATATAATTAGATTTCAAAGGGCTTTGCAAGAAACCCAATGTACTTGAAACTGTAAATTAACAAATTATGTATGAAAAATTCAAATGAGCATCCACTACTAAATGATTGTAAGTTACGTGGTGCTCCCTCACTGATACATAGACAGGTAAAAGGTGTAAATTTCTGTGTTCTATCCGTTGAATGGAATGGGAGGACTGTACAGCTTCACACAACAAATCAAACAGTGCATTGCATGTGGATTTGTGCTAGAACCATTGCTTCTGAATTAAAATTTCCTGGGCAGGTGTTGCATTTTCAGTTCCTTTTTCCTATCTGAGGGAGTAGCAGGTGGTGGAGTCCACTAAAAATGCAGCATATATATTATGGGGCAATTTGAAGATCTTAATCCTCACAATATCAAACCAGAAAATGTATAATAGCCAATAGGGAAGTTCTCATGTAGATTCAGTATGTCTGTTCTTCCTTACGATTGGAGCTACCAGCATCCATACTGCGTAAAGAAAAGCTTCCTTTAGAAAGTGTTGCATTACTAAGTCTCTCTCTCAATTTGATATTTTGAGTGTGTTTGGTAAAACTAACTGAAAAACTAGTTGAAAGCTGAAATGCTAGTTAAAAGCTGAAATGTTAGCTGAAAGCTGAAAAACTAGCTGACTTAATTGAAGGTGTTTGGTAAAACTATTTGAAAATGATAAAATAACATATAAGGACATTATTAATAATTAAATAAAGATAAATGAGGGTGGTTGAGTAATTAATTTTCAGCTAGTAGTTGAAAATTGGATCTTTTTTAAAAAAGCTATCTCAAGTAGCTTTTCAAGAAAAGCTAATAGCTACCCAAAAAAGTTACCTTACCAAACACAGCTGAAATGGTTTCAACTACTAATTTCAGCTTTTCGCTAGGTGAAATGACTTACCAAACACACTCTTTATAGTTTTGATTTTGCTTACCACAAAAACATACTAACAGCAATTCACCCCAAAATAAAATACTTACAATAAACACAAACTGCCAACCATTCATTTACTATTCTGACCCAAGCGCTGGTCCAGCCCACATCAATTGTCCATCTGCAGAATAAGGTGGTAACCACATTATAGGTGCTCTTAATTAAAGAAAGACAAAATCATTTGGATTAGGTGGTAACCGCATTTGTATATATGTTATATGAGCTTCATGGAACCACATTTATTGGGTTGTTAGGTGGTATCTAGATTTGTATATATGATCATTTGGCTTTCCCCCTTCTTTTTCTTTTGGGTGACAAAGCAAAACAAGCAATCCAAATAAGATGCAGATAACATGTACAGGATGGGACCATACTTTTTCATAGAATGATGACTATTCCATCCAATCAATAGCATGGCAAAGTACATTGCTCCTGTGGCAAAAACAAAGTGGAAGAAGCCGTAACCATATGGAACATCATCTTCTGCAGGCGCACCACCCTTCCTGCACTGCAAGGATGGGTTAGTTATGTATATTGGAGAACTGATAATCAAATTCAAGTTTAATTTAATTAGATTGTGTAACTAACCTGAAAGCATTTGGAATCTATGCCTGTAGAAAATGTTGCAATAACAATTGCTAGTATTCCAATAACAAAGCTCTGCCAACAGTCATTTCCACATGTCAGCCAACAATAAAGACACAGTAATGTAAGATTATGTATTTTAAAGCTTTAGAAAAAAAAAATTAATAAGCATTTAAAAAGAAAGTATGATGACAATAAAAGCAGGGGAAAAAATCTCAAAGCATGCTTAGCGGTTCTCATAATAGGCATGGAATAAGTAAAATTTTCTGGCAAAAGCATTATTTTCTACTTGAGCTTTTTGAACGGATGCATCATCATCCATGCGCATGAAAATGGTAATGAGCATAAAACTGGACTAGAGACTCATGATTGTGCAAGTTATACAAAGAGGCTAAAATACATAATAAACATATCACATATTGTAGAATCACAACTATCTTGTTTATAGAGCAATTCCAATATTAAGTTCAAATTTTAGTTGAACATGGAATAGTAAATATTACCATGATGTTTTGCCAGTCTGTTGTTGCAGAATCTGACTTCCTGATGCAGTGATCTCCTTCTGGCTCACTGCATGCACAAATATGTTCTGAAGCTCAAATTCAACAGAAATGGACAATACATTAAGAGGGTTCATAAAAGCAATAAATAAACAAAGAAATTAGAAAGATGAGTTAAACAAAGAAATTAGAAAGAAGTAAGACATGGATGCCTGTCTTTTTGGTTTGACATTACATCCATCATTCCTTTATTGAGAAAAATTATAAGACTCTAAACATTAGAATTTAGAAGAAGCTATATGCATTGACCAGCAATATTAATACAAGTCCAAAATCTATAGGGAAAGATTAGTAGCCATGCCTTCTAACTGCACTCCAGCAAAGGAAGACAACATAAAGCCCCATCAATCCAGGACTTAGAATGCCAGCATTCACCTGTTGAGAGAAAGAAATTTCACATGAAGTTATGATAGAAGATTGAGTGAGTTGAGCAAGCAAAACAAAACCCAAATAGAACTTACTTTTGGGTGCAGAGATACACTTGTCATGAGTTGGAGAAGTACTAGGGTCCAAGTAATGAAGAAAATGTTCAGGAGGCATGATGGTTGTGGTGCATACCAAATGTACATCAAAATGATCCCCACCAAACAGATAAAATATGAAATAGTTGCAAATAACATCACATGGATTTGGCTGCACAGAAATTGAAGATATGTAAGTATTAAGGAACTATTTTGTGCAGTATATTAAAATAAAAATATTTAAAAGAAAAATGTTTAATATTATAAAAATATCTATAAATAAATTAAGAAAAAATGCATAATTAAATAAAATATCTTGAAAATTATTAAAATATATATATATATGCGTAATTTAAAACATAAAAAGTTCAAAAAAATGTTACTTTTTAAGATAAAATAGACAATATTGAAGTTGTAATAAGTTTTAAGAAAATGCAAGAAATATTTTCCTTGTATTATTGATATATATATATATCAGCATAATAATGAATACTAATCAATATCCTAAGAATCAGTGAATGTGCCTAACTAGAAAGATAAACGACAAAAATCAAGTATCAAATTTTATATAGCTACAGTTACATCAAACAAATTGTCCATGCCCGGGAAAGCTTGTGTTTCTAATTTCTTCTAGTTGATTAACAGAGGAAATCTCACCATCTTTCTGCATATTTTTCAGACGCACAACAATCATTCAGCCATGTAATGAAGCTGATTATACTTATTAGTTGAATTACGAGGAAAACCCTGAAAAGGAAACAATCACAAATCAGTTTAAAACAATGATAAATATGGTGAAATCATTTAGAAGAGGTGAAAAGCATACCCGGCACCAAAATGTGCAACCTCCCCTGCTCCAGAAAAATAAAATTGTGTGAGTCAGAGGAATGACAAAGGTAACTATCAATATTTCATATCAAAGAGGAAGCATTGATAGTTGGAGGCTTGTTCAGAGACACAATTTACGAACCATAGAGATCAATCAACCCAGAAGGGAGTAAAAATGGGAAGATTGTCAATACAACCCAGAGAACTATCTTCACTGCCCACCATCCTGAATGCCATGAATCTCTGCCTTCATTCAATTTAGAAGTTCCAGCAGTTGACCAAAACATTGTCATAAAAAATAACTGATCAAGAATTAAGGTTCATTTTAAACATTATCATATGTTGGCTCATGATTGAACAGTTCTACTTAGAGATCATCAATTTTTTACTAAACCAGATTTCATGCATGTAATTCATAATTGAGAAGGATACAAAGCAACCCATGCTCACACGCAAAACACCATGTGCGCCCAAACAGTCTTTTCCAACCTTGCATGCTTTTAACCCTGTGGATTTAACACATGTTAGATTTTGATCTATTGACATCATAAGAATATATCATATGCTAAAATGGAGACACCCCATGTACATGCATTATTAATCCACATTAGAAAGAAAATTATTTCTATCATACTTAAAATAGAACACGAATGACATGGCACAGTCAAGTCTGAAAGAAGCAACAGAATTAAACTAAATGTTAATGGTGATGGAATGTGAATGAAAAGTTCATCAACAATTCAAGGATTCAAAGAATATCTTACCTTTCAGTTCTGTTAAAGCACTAAGGCTAGAAAGTTCATCACGGGCAGCCCATGCCAAAAGATTGGCAACAAGGAAAATCAAGCCATAGACATATCTTGCCATCCAAGGATTGGATGCATTTCTGAATTGACTGTACCATGAAGAACCCTTCAACGATATACACCCCTGCTCGTTACTACTGTTGCTTTCCCCAGTCTCCATCTCTTCTTCAACAAATCAATGCTACAAAGTGCATGAATTAATGGATCATGCCTTGTACTCTGATGTATAAGATAAATGGGCTCCACACCACTAAGATCTTCTTCTATTCTTCTCCCTTGTACTGTAATGTATAAAAAGACTCTCAATTGTCATGGGAAATTCAATACCTTTCAACTAGGCCTCGAATTGAACAAAATATTTAAAAGAACAACAATTAGCTTTCTTTTGGTCACTTTATCTCCACGTAACCAAGGGAATATTAGTTATTTCACTTGGTCCTACCCGTCACAGATTTTTTCTTTTTGGGCCATGCATTATCTTACCTATCATCATACACTAAAATTCTAAATTCCAACCTTTAAGGTATGCCTACCATAATATTAAAATTCCCTTTTCTTGGCACCTAGCAGTAAAGTGGTCCATGTTACTTGTCTATATGTTTTTCTTATCCCTTAATAACTCATAAACATAATCAATTAACGAACAAATTAATTACCACTTAACCAGAAAGTAATCTAATGCCCGAAAAAAATATTCAATAGAACATTCCTTGGTTCGACAAACATTGATTTTGTAGGATGGTTATGTTTTACGAAAACATTACTTGATTTTGTAAGGCTCCAAAGGAAAAGTTTGTCTTTAAAAATTAACAAAATCTACACACAATAATGCCCAGATAGAAAGATAAAAGAATATAATAAATTATAATATGCTGTATTTTTATTTTCAATAATATAAACTGATTTCTGTCGAAAATTAATCAAATTGAAAATTATTTTGGTGGATTTGAAGTTTTGAACTCGTATTACCGAAATGATCTTTCGAAAGCTTTTATTGCTATACAGTTTATTTAACACAATTTTTTTAATTTTTTATTTAATTTTTATTTGTTGGAAAAAAGGGAAACAGCTTTATCCCGTCATTTTGTCACTTTCATGATTTTCCTTCCCAGTTCGTAGTATTGAAGAGTTTATTTACAAAAGAAAGAGAAAAGGAAATTAAAGTAAATATTACTTTTTTAAAAAAAAATGAGTTTAAAACCTTTTCACCATAATAATAATAAAAATTAAATTGGTCCATAACATCAGTCCGAATACCCTGATAAGAATATAAAAATGAAAAGTTTTCAGTAAAATAAAAAGTATTTATTAAGCGTTTGACAATTACAATGTAATAAATATTTTTTAATAAAAATTGTTCATTTTCAATATTTTTATCCTTATCCTTAACAAATGATCATCAAAATCGTAAGTAAATTAATAAGTTGAGAAATGATTGACTAATTTTATCAACGTAGTTAACACTCTCAAATTATAAATAATTTAATTAATATTTTTAATAAATTCTTCAATAGAAAAAAGCACAAGTAGGTAGGTATAGGATGAGTAAAGAAATTAAAATTTATATGTAAAAATGAAAAATGAAAATCTTCTTTATAGAGAGAATAAGGAAATTCTAAGGTACCCTCTAGTGATAAAGGGTTTTGGTACCTTTTTTTCATCATTCAATTAATTTCTCTTAACTTTTTTAAATGATCTTAGTATCTTTTTACCGTTGTAGACATGTTTTAACTATTAGAATTTGTATTTTTAATTTTTGAAAAGACTTTTTGACCCCCTATAACTATTATCATGTAATTTTTATTGTGTTTTCTCACTTTTTTCACATTCTCATTTGCATTACACGTGTTTCTCATTCAAAATCTATTTTATGTCTTCAAAATGATTTAACAGGGAGTACACAACTTATTCCTATGTAACTTTTGTCTTTATGCCTTCCTTCAATAAAAAAAGTAAATAAGAAGGTACCAAAACCCTATGGTAGGAGAGGGAGTAGCTATTCGTTTTCCTTTGCCTCGAAGTAAGCGTCCAAATTTCTGGTTTATTTCATCAGACATATATATGCATCCACCTACTCGTTGTCTCTGTTATTATATATATATATATATATATATATATATATACTAGTATATGCTTCAGCTGTTCTGTTCTATATATATATATATATAAACTATGACTTAACAATAAATTAATTAATAATTGACGGAATGATGAACGCAACAGCAGAAATTAATTACACTGGCCAAATTATATTAATGAAATGAAGAGAAACAGATAAATTAAACTTGGCCTGCGAAAGCATTAACAAGGTAGAATGAATGAATGAATGCTAAAAATGAAATCAACTATGTACCTCCTAGTCCTAGCAATTAGTATTTCATTGGCAAATGCAAGCACACATATAAATTGCAGGAAGAGAGAGAGATAGAGAACTCGATCAGAAATGAAAGCGCGCGGCATTGGAGAAGTTGAATATATATAGAAATTAACGCGATGAATCAAATCAAATCTCAAGAAATTAAATGTGAGCAGTAAGTACCTGTAAATGTGAGATCGAAACTAGCATTGATTGGAGAAGAAAAGAAGAAGAAGATTAACACACTGAATCGCTGTTAATTGCTTCTATCGGCAACCTTTAATTACTTCCTTCTCTCTCTCTCTGATATCTCCAATTGAGAGAGATCGAGGATTGTTTGTTGCTGCGTCTGCGTTGTTAGTTATGGCTGCGTTTTTTAAATAAAATAAAATAAATAGAGACAGCGACATACATGAAAGAGGAGTTGCTTTTCGGTGCTATTTGCTTCTTTTCTCCCGCCCTATGCTTAACCTTCATATATATTTCCTTTCCCCTCCCTCCACTTTGCTTCTTGTTGTACCTTTTAAGTTAAGATGTGTGCTTTTAACACAGTGTTTAATACTTTTTTTAACACATTTTATGTGATTGGTTAAAATTCATATGATTGTATCAAATTATTAAGGTCTCGCTCTCAAGGTATGACTTTCAACCCAGTTTGTTGTTAGTACTTTTTCACCATGTAAATATTTCTCCGGCTTAAATATATTTTCAGTCCATATAAATATAGGTCATTTTGTTTTTAGTCCCTATAAAATTTTTTTTGGGTTTTTCATCCCTATAAAATTTTCCGTTTGTCATTTTGGTCCCTGTCGTTAACTTTAAGCTTATGTGGCTAACAGAGTGCCACGTCATCCTGCCACATGTGATTTTTCTTCCAACTTAATTTTGTTTTTAGTCCCTATAAATATGGTCTTTTTGTTTTTAGTCCCTATAAATTTTTTTTGGTTTCTCAACTCAATCTCATCCCCATCCAACATCACGATCTCCTTTTGCTTCTTCTACTGCATTGTTACACTTGAAATTCTTGAACTCCTCATGGTAGGTTTAAGAAAATAAATTCTATATATATTCAATTATTTGAAATCTACAATTTTAAATTTGTCCACATTTTCATCACTGTTCACTAATGGCCAATTCTTTTTTGTTCCCACGTATCAAACTTTTTATCTTAAGTTGATCCTCACCCTAATTAAATTCTTAATATGTATTAAAATTTTCATTTATACATTTTAATATATTTTCTTATTAACACAATACTCATTAAAATTTACACTAAATTTTTTCTTTTCAATATATAAATTGAATAATATTTTAACTACCTATATTATAGGTTAATTAATTTTCACATGATTTAATTAATTTGAATACCAAGTCCGTGTATCGCACGGGATCAATACTAGTTTCAATACACTTGAATTCACTGTATATAGTGGGAAAAACTTGTAATGACATTTTTTTCTCTACAATTCTTTTTTTATCGATTGACTGACAAAATTGTCACTTCATTTACAATTACAAGCCTTTTTTTGTTACTCAGGACAAATTACATCAAGTTATAGGTTATCAATAGACATAAATCAAATGAGAATTTTGTTAGTCAATAGACAGAAAAAAAATCATTACAAGTTTTTCTCACTTTATACAGTGAATTCAAGTGTATTGAAATTTCAAATAATTGAATACATAAAGAATTTATTTCCTTAAACCCACCATGAAGAGTTCAAGAATTTCAAGTGTAACAATGCAGTACAAGAAGCAAAAGGACACTGTGATATTGGATGCGGATGAGATTTAGGTGAAAAACAAAAAAAAAGTTATAGGGACTAAAAACAAAAAGACCATATTTACAGGGACTAAAAACAAAATTAAGCTGGAAGAAAAATCCCATGTGGCAAGATGACGTGGCACTCCGTTAGCCACATAAGCTTAAAGTTAATGACAGGGACCAAAATGACAAACGGAAAATTTTATAGGGATAAAAAACAAAAAAAAAATTACAGGGACTAAAAACAAAATGACCTATATTTATAGGGACTGAAAACATATTTAAGCCTATTTCTCCCCTCAGTACTCTAAATTAATTCAATAGAATTTAGACTAGGGTGCCTTGGTGAATCAAGTAAACCTTAAAAATTATCTTTAGATAATACACTTGTGAAATTTTAGAAAAGATAGATTAAAATTGATGTCCCCCGTCCATCAAAATCCTTTTAGTGCATGCTAAGGATATATCCTCCAGATTTATAAACATAAACAAAATTTGATTACTGAAGTCTTATTTTATTTTCTACATGCAAATATTTTAATTGTGCTACATAACTCCAAGTGTGAGATCATAATATGTTTCTTGAAAATGTATAAGAATCTTTTTTTAACTAGCATGCTGTTTAGCATCTTTAATTTTATTAACATATGTTTTTAATTAGTTGAATTCTACGTGGGTCACACTAATAAAAAGCTGTCGTGGGTTATTTAGTGGAACACACATAAATTATTTAATAATAAAAAATTTGTTCAAAAATTAAAGTGTTGAAAAAAAATTGACAAAGCATTTTTCTAATAATTTGTAAACAATCATTTAATTAAATGGGAAGTAATTAGTCGCGGTTAAACAGCTAGTTGGCATGGTCCAAGAATGGTTGGTGATTTGAGGATCACAATCATGATAATCATATATGTAACCATCCAGGCGTCAAATGAGTGCAAGAATAGATTTCACGCCGAACTTAATGATTGGTTTCATGCCTTATAGTATGATCATGTTTTTGTTAGCAACTAATAATAATAATAAATTAATAATAATAATGGGACTCTAACATTGTTTCTTGCATGCATTTTAGCCCATTGACGTTCCAAAAGGTTGTTCATTTTTTTCATTCCCCTATTTTGACTTTTCAAATTTAAAATATTATAAATTTATTAGGTAATTTAAATATTTGGCCTTTTATCAAACAAATTACTTTTACTCTTTTTTTATTACGAGGGAGGATGAAATAATATATATATATATATATATATATATATAGGAGGGATCAACTTACACCAGTGTAAGTTACACAAAGTCTTACACCGCTGATAACTCTAGATCAAATGTGATTTTTATCAATCCAACCGTTGTATTATGTTTATTCATCATCTTGATCATCTGTATAAAATTTCATAAAATTTGGACATTAATAAACTGATAATCAAATGGTCCATTTTTTCATATATTTCAAATGTATATATGACATTAATTTTGAGACATCTCAATGACATATCAAATAATTTCAGATTAATGTAAAATTTTATATGTATGATCTATATGATAATAACTTTCAATCCAACGGTAGATTACTTAATACGATGACCTGTTAAAAAGTTATTCGACAGTGTAAGACTTGGTGTAACTTATATTGGTGTAAGTTGAACCCTTCTCATATATATATATATAATATGATAGTAAATTTCAATCCAACGATGGATTACTCAATACACTGATCTATTAAAAAATTATTTAACGGTCTAATACTTGGTGTAACTTACATTGGTGTAATTTGAATCCTCCTCATATCTATATTACACCGGTGTAAGTTACACCAAGTATTACACCGCTAATAACTACAAATCGAATATGTTTTTTAGTAATCCAACCGTTAAATTATGTTTATTCATCATCAAGATTATATGTGTCGCATTTCGTAAAATTTTAACACTAATAACTTGATAATCAAATGGTTGGATTTTTCATATATTTCAAATGTATATATAACGTTAACCTTGAGACATCTCAATGACATATTAAATAATTTCGGATTAGTGTAAAATTTTATATGTATGATCTATATGATAGTAACTTTCAATCGAACGGTGGATTACTCTATACACTGATCCACTAAAAAATTATTTAACGGTGTAATATTAGGTGTAACTTACACTGGTGTAATTTGAACCCTCCTCATCTATATATATATAAATAATAAATCGGACATCAAATATTAATTTTTAAGAAAGTGCCCATGTGGTGGAAGAGTATATTAATTATGTACCTTTAAAATTAGTATGACGTTATATATGATTATAACCTTTAACATTTCTAATAATGATATTCAATAATCTACATATTATGGAGAGATAACCTCATTTCCTTATTAATATATTAATATTTTTGAATTCCTATACAAGTATATGATCTTCTATGAAAAATATAAGATTAAGAAAGAAAAATTATAAATAATTTCTAAAATAATTAGATTTTTAGAGCTCATATATATTTGAATTTCCTTAATTTTTCTCTATTTATATTATTTACAACACCTAACTAATTTTTAAGCTCTACATATATTTTAAGTTCTTATAAATTAATTTCTTCTGATCTTTTAATTTCTTTTCTTGCACGTGATATAATATATATCAAAACCAATTTTGTTTCATCCTTCAATAATTCTAGTGCTTTACGTAAATTAGGCACGATCCAATGTTCTGAAGAAAAGGTTCCTTTAGTTTTAACTAGTGGATTTCTGCACTGAAAGCACATTGCCCATCCATTATTTTTTAGATGTTCTTAAAGGAAAATAAAAGGGTGGTCCAATATTGGGCTACAATGCTGCAAATGAACGCAGTCTTTCGGTTTCATACGCACTCATATACATCACGAATATATAGCTAAAAGGAATTAATGTATATATGCGCTAGCTTCTTCTCCATGCTCGGATTCTGACCATAGAAAAAAAAATGAATATGCAAATGCAAATTAGAGATAAGGATTCTACAAAGAAAGAAAAGACATTTGTAAAAAAGGTCCTAAAGACGATTTATATGCTTATAGCATGTCAATGATACTTGCAAATTTGAATGATCAAAATTGAATTTCATAATTGGTCCATCACACTTGGGTTTGTGACCATTCAAAACATATGACTGAAACCTAGCTAATAATAAAGACAAGCAACAAGTAGTTTTTTTTTTTTTAATTAAAGGGGTGAAGCAGATAATAATAACGTGTAGATGTATAGTTCACATAAAGACCACTGTGGAATATTTGGACGGCAGATACAGCATATATCAAATAACGAGAAATGAAGCTTGAAAGGAATCAAGATGGTAGAGTAATACACTACCCAACAAATTTCTTTTCTGGTGCTTCTTGCTTGCCTAATGAAACTAACATTTGTCCTTTTTAGTCCTTATTAGATGCCAAAACGTTGTGTCCTATATATGTGCTATGAGTAAAGCCCTGCAATATAGGCAAACTTAATTAGACACTTCCTTCTTTTGGTCAAGTTATTTACACAAATAAATTCTTATACGTTACTCATGAACTTACTTTATTAGCACTGTAATTATCAATTCGCACTTAAACATTTTGAATGGTTGAGTTATTCATTCACAACACGATTGTATAAGAATCATTTACATTCAATTCTCTTATGCGCGCATAAATTTAAATAAAATTTTATTTTACCCTTTTAAATAAATTGTATATCCAAGCTTCACAAGTTGGTGTAATTAGCATTAGCTAAGAAATATCTGATCTCAATCTTCAAATAATGGATCATGTGCCTCCCTAAGTCTAAAAGCGATTATCTCTAATCAGAGTGAAAATTAAAGGGCTTTTGTGTTTGGCTTTTTTACACAATTTACCTGTCCCGCCGAATGAAGGATGACCCACATGTATCGATAAAACATAAAACTTTGGGGGATTTCTAGCTAGCAAAAGAAAAATTAAAGGAGAGAGAGAGACAATCGGGTAAAAGTTTTTATGACTAAATTGAGTAAATTAATTCACTATGACGTTCTTGCATATTCATGTTTCCAAATGTCAACAAGTTAAAGTTTTTTCCCGAAAGTCAGAATGAGATTAAAAGGATAAAATTATGTTCTATTTAATTATTTATTCTTCCAATTCATTTTGATGTATAAGAAAATTACTATTTTGTGAGTTCTGATGAGTGTCACCGAAAAGTTGCATTTCTAGGGATCTGGGCAGGGGCGGAGGAATGTTGAGGCAGGGGCGGAGGAATGTTGAGGCAAAGGGGGGCCATGGCACCCCTCAACTTTTTTCATTTTTTATAATTTATATATATAAATATATTTGGCTAATTTATAATAAAATCCCATTAAAGAATAAGGGCTAAATATTTTTTAGTTCCTGAAATTTAGTCGAGATTTGGTTTTAATCCCTATAATTTAAAATTGGTGGATTTGGTCCCTCAAAAAGTGAAAGTACCCATTTTTAGTCCTTAACGATAAAAATTCATAACAAAGTTTGTAGCAAATAAGATTTGTATGTTTTCAATTTTTGACGGACCAAAACCATTGGTTTTAAATTACATGGACTAAAACATATTTAACCCAAAAAAAATAAATATACAATGTGTGTGAGTCCAATCTAATTGAAAAGTAATTAAAAAAAAGTAGTTAGGGCTCTGAAGGAACGTAGAGATTTTTATAGTACGACTTTTTTAGTTTTTTTCTTGGTAAAAAAAAATTAGGGTGAGGGAATGGTGCCCCAAGGGGACGAGTAGGTGTTCGAACCTACGACCTGTCAAATATGAGACCCTGTCTTGCTCCACTCGACCAACCCCTTGGGGTTACGACTTTTTTAGTTACTTTAAATTTATCTATTTTTTCTTTGATTTTATTTTATATAACAATCTTATCTTTTTTTAATAACTTTATTTATTTAGCAATGATATTTATATTCAGACACACATTTCAATCTACTAGGTTTTTTTTTAATCAAAATATTTTATATTTGGCCCCCCTTGACCAAACATTTTGGCTTCGCCCCTGCCTCTGGGTAGGGTACCACACTGCCCGTCCCCGTACCCGAGTTTTCAAATAAACCCGTACTCGCGCCCGTACCCGCGTGGGCAGTAATTTTAGTGTTCATTCCTGTACCTGCTGGGCACCTACATGCCCGTACCCGCGCTCGTTACCTGCACTTTTATTAAATAAAATATTAACAACTTACTTAAAATATATTCATTTAAGAAAAATATATCTCAATTGAAAATGTTACAATATTACAATATACTTTCACGTCACACTATTTTATAAACTTGAACATCATGTGTTAGAATTCTTCAAAAGATCTGTAAAAAATGATTATTAACACTAATTAGTCATACATTGTAAAGTAAAAAAACACAAATAGATAATTATAAAAATATTTTTTTAATTTGTAATATATTATGTATATATCAATTTTAAAAATATGTATAAATATATTAGATATTTTAATAAGAGAAGGGTTCAACTTACACCAGTGTAATTTACACCAAGTATTACACTACTGAATAATTTTTTAATGGATCATTGTATTCAGTAATGCACCGTTGAATTGAAAGTTACTATCATATAGATCATATATATAAAATTTTACATTATTCCAAAATTATTTGATATGTCATTGTGATGTTTCAAGATTAACGTTATATATACATTTGAAATATATGAAAAACCCAACCATCATGATTCACAAGTTATTGGTGTCAAAATTTTACGAAGTTTGACACATATAATCATGATGATGAATAAACATAATTCAACGGTTGGATTACTAAAAAACGCATTCGATTTGTAGTTATCGTGTAATACTTAGTGTAGCTTACACCAGTGTAAGTTACACCAAGTATTACACTACTGAATAATTTTTTAATGGATCATTGTATTAAGTAATGCACCGTTGGATTGAAAGTTACTATCATATAGATCATATATATAAATATAATCATATTAACATATCCCTATATATAATTATATATATTATTTTTTATTAAATAATTATATATATGAGTGCGGGTATAGGGCGAGCTGGGCATCAAAGTGCTCGTACCCGCGCTCGTCCCCATGAAAAAATGCGGGTTTTTGCCCGTGCCCGCGCCCATACTCGCTTTGCAGGTAATTTTTGCGGGTACCCATAGGGCCCGGGCTCAATTGCCATCCCTATGCATTTCCATCACCAAACATTTTTGTTAGGATTAGGAATTAGATTCTTATCACCCAATTCTTACCGGGTTATTTTAAATAATTTAGGAAAACTAAATAATGAAAAAAATGAAAAAACAAAAAATATAATAATAAAAAATCTATTTTAATTAAAAGGATAAGAGGGAAATAAGATATTACATTAAATTAAGTTTGGATTCTTTATTTTTTATTAATGAAGAGAATATTTTTTTTTATGAATACCTAAGATCAAATCTTGATTGATAATCTTTATTATTAATGTGACCGATTCTTTTTAATAATTTTTCTCTCAATTAAAATAGATTGTGGGATTTAATTTTATGAGGATTATTTTATTCGTGAATGTGATTCTTAAATATTTTGATCAAGTAATTAATGTAATTAATGATTAATTTTGAGAAATTTGGGAAGAAATCTGAAATTTAATTTATAGAGTCTGAGTGTGATTTTGGAGAAAATAAAGAAACAATAAAAAATTAATTACAAGGATTGCGAATAATAAGAATCAAATCATGATAGGATTATCAGATAAAATAAAACATTCAACATTTCAAGTCCCACGTAGGGTAGTGCACCATCCTCCAACCTTTCCTTCTCCTATAAAAGAAGTGAACTACCAATTGTTACAAGGATGCAAGAAAGGAGGGGGATTGGTCATGTGGACCCAATGCTTGGCATAGAAATTGTTCTTTAGTTTTTTTATGGGACATGAAGAGGGGTCTCATTCAAAGTATGTTTGTCAACCTCTTCCATTTTTATTTAAATAATAATAATTATGTTATATAAGTTTCTTAAATTTTTAGGAAGTGTACTTTAGTATTGTTAATAAAATAATAAAACTTTAAAAATAAAAAATTAAAAATATTTTGTTTAATTTCAATTGTTAGGATCAGAAAAAGTAAAAAAAAATAAAATTAAAATCAACCAATCCACAATTTACGTGACTTTTAAGTTTCCCATTGCACTGGGGATATGTAGGAGCGAGTTCTACCCATCAAGTAAAAGTTAAATTTTTATAAACTTTTGTTTTATTTCTATTTGTTCAATTTATTTCTTTGCTTTATTTATGAAAAATTGGTAAAATAAATAAATTTACTTTGCACAGTCAATTTAGGGTAATCGTTTTAAGACGGACGTGTAAGGGGTGTTGTGCGATTTAGTCTCTATCATTTCCCAAACGTAATCGATTCTTGAACCCAATTTGTATTTTTTAAAAGATTACTTTTTAGGGTTTCCAATTTTTCCTAATTGAATAAAATTGGTGGCGGCTCCCACTTTAAATTCTCTTTAATTTTATGGGTCGCTACAAGGATCATGTGTTGAAACATACATGCAACTCGGCAACATTCTTCTCGAAAATAGTTCTAAATCCTCCTACTTTTATTTTCTGTAAATCCTCCTTCCTATTAAAGTAAGTATTCAATATTTTCTTTTTAAAATATTAAATGTATTTATTTTCTCATTTAATACTTACTTTATATAATAATAGGGGGACTTATAAGAGGAAAGAAGCAGGAGAATTTAACATTACTTTTTTTTTCTTATTCTAAGAGCAGCTCCAACACCATTTTTTAATGTGTTGCTATCAATTCCCAAGGAAGAGCTTAGCAATTGCACGATTAGGGTTGTAGCTTGTGTAAGCACTACAACTCACACAACATACGCACCTTACCAATAAAATGCGGATTAGGTTTTGATAAAGTAAAACTTGACAGTAAAAATAAAGTAAAATTTATTTTTGGTTCTTATAAAATACACCCGATTTGATCATGCTATATTTTTTATTTTGGTCTGATAAAATAAGAAATTGTTAAGATTGGTCATCAACATCTTTGACACTCATTAGATCACCATGATCCACCTATTTTGTGAGTAGTAAAATAATAAAATATTTATAAGGACTAAAATCAAAGTGCAGGGTGTATTTTTTAGGGACCCAAATGTTACATTTTCTTATTTTATGAGGATTGATACAAAAAAATTATAGAGAAGAAATTCAAAATAGATGTGTTTTATAGGGACAAAAAACATTATGTTGGTGTTATATAGATGTGGGGTCACTTGTGGGGGTCCATTTAGTAAAACTTTTAGAATTGCACTATTGAAAGGAAGAGTTGCTTAAAGGGTGAGTATAAGGTGCACAAATTAAAAACTTGTGGACCGATTCACAAATAAATTTATTCGATTTTACAAGTTTCAGTAGATATGAGTTTTTTTCTTGGTTTGAAACTTTTCAAAATTTAGAAATGGTCCCAAAGGCAAGTATCGTAGTAGGGTACCCAATATTAGAAGGAAAATTTGACAAAGGCCCAGATGTGCTTAGCAAGGCTAGATGAACTGCATCAAGTAGCAAAAACTGGAGTTAAAATGCCCTATAAGAATGAATTTGTGAAGCATGGGATGAAAATGGAATCACATGTTCAACAAGCAGAGGCTAATAGGATGCTTATCTTTAAGGCTCACAGGAAAACAAAGGCATCTCTTAGAACAAAACCATTAGTGAAGGTGATTTGTGTAAGGTCCTAATTTCTAATTCAAGATTTAGTCCGTTGGAAACTGATGAACACATTTTTATTCACACTTTGCATAATTAATCTTAGCTTGCTTGGACTATAATTGTTATTAAATCCACTGTTTTAATTGGAATTTACCAAATTGGGCTTAATTGGGCTTTAATTGTGAATGTTGTTTAAATTCGGATTTTTAAGCCTACTGACCTACATGTCTTGTTTTGATGATATCTGGAGCTATAGGTGTCCGATTTGAGAGATTCCAGTGGCATTGGAAAGCTAACTTCCGGGGCTTTAATTTGATATCCAATATGACCATATTACCATGAAGCAATTAGGAGCAGTTGCTGTTTGAAAATCGCCTACTGTTGCTGTCTGACACAAGTCCGAATTTGATTAGTTTTGTAATTAGTTTGTGGGCCTGTTTTAATTAATTTCGGCCCAATTAAGGCCTAATCAGATTGTTAGTGATTTAGGCTCTATAAATAGGTGTGTTGCTGAGTAGTTTGAACACTTTACATTCATTTTTCAGATTTTAGAAAAAAAGACTCTCCACTTTCCCTCTCTTTTCTCTCTTCTTGCAATTTTCGAATTTGGTTCCTCTTCTTCATCTTCTTCAATTTTCGAGTTTCTCCTCCATGGAAATGGAAGGCTAAGCTTCAAGGATTGTTTCTCTACTGAATTCACAAAGGAACTTGAGGTTATAATTTCGTTTTTCATGTCTTGAATTCTTGGACAGATTCTTCACTTTCCTTCTCCTAGTTTCTTGATGTTTAGGTTTGAATTTGAAATTGAGTTACATGCTTTATGGAATTCGAATTCTAATCTGAATCTAACTCACATTTTAGGTTGCTTAATCTGAAATGAATCCTAGGTTTGCTTAATTCCAAGGATTAGAAATTAGGATTCATGCTAGTTTGCTTTATTCTAGTGTGAAAATTAATGAGGATGCTTAATCCGAATTTGAATCTGTCAAGGAATTGAGGAATTTTGTATAAACCAATGATTGATCCAATTTGTGAATGAGGTAGAGAACCAATTCGTTTTTCTGAAATTGTTTTCTGCAAATTTAAATTCTGTTTTGGAAATTAGGAAATTAGTATGAAGAACAATCAAAATCCTCTTGTGTGTGTGAGTTGCTATGGGATTGAAATTCTGAATTTGTAATTGGATTCCTTGAGAGAGACGACTTTGGGTTAATCAACCTACTGCACTTTAATTCATTTTATTTGGTTGAGTACGGCCTCGACCAAATTTGGCGCCGTTGCCGGGGAATTCAATTCAAATTCTGTTTCAATTCCAATTATGTTTTGTGTAAAATTCTGTTTCTGTTTTGTTTTCAATTCTGTTTTGTAAATTCGTGTACTGTTCTGTGTTTAGGAAGTAGAGTCATAATTCATATTGTGTTTTGGTATACTAACCTTGGTTGTGCAGATTTAGTTTGATCAATTTTGGTTCACAGCTTTGAGGTAAGTAGCCTAATTTGTCATAGTTACTGTTACATTGCTTTTAGTGAGGTTCAATTTGTGTTTTGAGTTGTGTGATGTGTTGAGTCATTGTAATTAGTGTGTTTAGTCATGTTTTGATGTTTAGAAATTGTTTAGATGAAATTAGGATTGATTTGGATTGAATTGCATAAGTTGATCAAGTTGTTGCTGACTTTTCTGCTGTTGACTTTTGCAGTTGAATCTGATCTTTTTGTTTAACATAGTTAGAGGTTGAATTTTTGTGCCAATTTTTGTGTCCACATTTCTTTAGGTTAATAATGAATTTTAGATACCCCAGTTGCTGTTAGATTAGTCCTGATTGTGAGATTACACTTTGCACTGGCTTATTTTGACCTGTTGACTTCAATTGGACATAACTTGAGCTAGGAGTATCAGAATTTCACAAATTTTATATGCTTTTGGGGTAGAAAAAGCTAGTTAGAGCAGCCCCTCCCAGCTTGCGCCAGGAGGTCGGCCGTAAATTTGCCAAAAAAGGTCGTTTTCTATTTTTAAAGGATTTTTTAAGTTTTTTTTGGTGTATTTTCCCCTTCTTACCTTAGGTAGTTTTGGTACTTAGGCTTTGAATTTTGTTCTGAAAATTTTTGTGGTTGTTTCCTATGTTAATATAGTGTTTTCCATGTATCCATTTCATTGGTTTCTGCTCATTTGATATAGGCTGCCTTTATAAGCTGACATGTTGTTGTATGCTTCATTTTGTGCATTTTTGTGTGCATTTGGTGTATGACTAGAGCAAACCCAGGTACCCTACATTCATTTGATCCAGAAATTGATAAGACATATCATAGGTTAGTTAGAGAGTCTAGGATTCCATTTGTGCATAATTCTGTTAGTGATAGTGAGTTGTCTGATAGTGTGTATTCTGCTGTTAGTGTAAGTGAAAGTGAGTCTGTTTCTGTGTTTTCTTCTTCTTCTTTCCTTGAGTCTGATTTTAATTGTGATACCATGGCTGAGAGAACTTTGAGAGAGCTTGCAGCACCTGATGTTAATATTCAGACTTTATGCATTCAATATCCTGATATAGATGTGCCTTGTGAGCTTAAGTCTGGATTGATTCATTTGTTGCCCAAGTTCCATGGTCTTGCAGGTGAGGATCCACATAAACACCTCAAGGAATTCCATATTGTCTGCACCACTATGAGACCACCTGGAGTTCCTGAGGATCATATTAAGCTGAAGGCATTTCCATTCTCCCTGCAAGATACAGCAAAAGACTGGTTGTACTACCTTCCACCTGGATCCATTACTGGCTGGGATAATTTGAAGAGGATGTTTCTGGAAAAATTCTTCCCAGCATCTAGAGTGACTTCAATCAGGAAGGAGATTTGTGGTATAAGGCAGATGGATGGAGAGAGTTTGTATGAGTACTGGGAGAGATTTAAGAGGCTTTGTGCAAGCTGTCCACATCATCAGATTCATGAGCAGTTACTCATCCAGTATTTCTATGAGGGCCTATTGAACAATGACAGACAGATGATAGATGCAGCCAGTGGAGGAGCTCTTGTAGATAAAACTCCAGTTGCAGCAAGGCAGTTAATTGAGAATATGGCTTCTAATAACCAACAGTTCAGTACCAGAAGCAATTCAATAGCCTTGACCAGAGGAGTTCATGAGATGGAGACCACTTATGCTGCTGATCATAGGAAGTTGGAGAGCAAGCTAGATGATTTGGCTTCCTTGGTTAAGCAGATGGCAGTCTCTCAACAAGTTGCTAAGCTATGTGGGATTTGTACTTCTGCAGATCATCCCACTGATGCATGTCCCACCTTACATGAGCCTGCGGGAGATGGTGCTTTTCCTCCTCAGGCTTATGCAGCAAATATCTATGGTTCTGGCAGACCCCCTCAGCAGCAACAGTATAATCAAGATCTTTCTTCCAACAGGTACAATCCGGGTTGGAGGAATCATCCAAATTTGAGATGGGGGAATTCTCAGCAGCAGCCACAGCAGCCTTATGTGCCTTATCAGTCTCATGCTGCTGGGCCTAGTAGACCTTACCAGCCTCCACATGTACAACAGCAACAGCAGCCTACACCGCCTGCTGCTGCACCTTCCAAGAGTGAGCCTTCCTTGGAAGAATTAATGAGGCAGATGGCCGTGAATAATATGAATTTTCAGCAGAGGACAGAGGCAACTATTCAGAGCCTAGAGAATCAGATAGGCCAGATGGCTACCACTCTTAATCAGTTGCAGTCTCAGGGTTCAGATAAGCTTCCTGCTCAAACAGTTGTCAACCCGAAGAATGTTAATGCAATCACTTGAGGTCGGGTAAGAGTGTGCAAGCACTTGATAGGCAACAGTCTGAGCAAGAAGATGAGATTCATACAGTTGTAGACCCTGTGCAGGAGAGAGCTAGTCCTAGTCCTTTGAGTAGCCCTAGTTCTTCAAGCAGTGAGCAGCCTTCTATTCCTCTTCCATTCCCTCAGAGAGTTATGCAGAAGAGTAAAAAAATGGAAGAGGCTGACAAGGAGATCTTGGAGACTTTCAGGAAAGTAGAGGTGAATATACCTCTACTTGAGGCCATAAAGCAAATTCCGAGATATGCCAAGTTCTTGAAGGATCTGTGCACCCATAGGAGGCGGCTGAAGGGCAATGAGAGGATTAGTATGGGAAGGAATGTCTCTGCACTCATTGAGAGACCTATGACTCCCATTCCAGAAAAATGCAAAGACCCAGGGACATTTACTATTCCTTGTGTTATAGGCAGTAACCAGTTTGATAATGCTATGCTTGATTTAGGAGCATCTATTAATGTTATGCCTTTATCTGTTTTCACCTCTTTGTCTCTTGGTCCTTTGCAGGCTACAGGTGTTGTCATTCAGTTGGCAAACAGGAGCACTGCCCACCCTGCAGGCCTTATTGAGGATGTGTTGGTTCGAGTGAATGACCTCATCTTCCCTGCTGACTTCTACATATTGGATATGGAGGGAGGAGATTCACTCACTGGTGCAGCCCCCATCATCTTGGGCAGGCCCTTCCTGAAGACAGCTCGGACTAAGATTGATGTTCATGCAGGCACACTTACCATGGAGTTTGGAGACAGTGTGGTTCGGTTTAATATTTTAGATGCCATGAGGCATCCTGTTGAGGATCATTCTGTATTCCATATTGATATGCTTGCTGAACTTGTAGATGATAGTTTGTCTGAGTTTGTAGGACATTTGGACTTTCCGGACTTTTCTGATTTCATTGATGTCTACACTTGTGATTTATGTTCTGATTCATCTGTGTGTAGTATGTGTGCTGAGATAGATGAGTTCATATCTGTTGATTATGTTGATTGTTCTGATTGTCCTACAGGTTCTGGTATTGATGCACCAGTTGTGTCAATTGAGTCAGAATGCAGTGGCTTGATTACAGCAATTATAGATACATCTGACTTGATTGATTTGCAGGTTGCAGAGGTTTCTACCAGTACCAGATCGTTACCTTCTATTGTTCAGCCCCCATCACTGGAGCTGAAGCCACTTCCCACTCACCTCAAGTATGCATATTTGGAGGATGAGCAGAAGCTTCCAGTGATCATCTCTACTGCTCTCTCAGCTGATCAGGAGCAGAGGTTGTTGCACGTGATTAGAGAGCACAGGAGAGCTCTAGGTTGGACTTTGGCAGATATTCCGGGTATTAGCCCCTCCTTGTGTATGCATCGGATTCTGTTGGAGGATGGGGTTAAACCTGTGAGGCAGCCTCAGAGAAGGCTGAATCCCCAGATTCTTGACGTGGTCAAGAAGGAGGTCACCAAGCTGCTACAGGCGGGTATCATATATCCCATATCAGATAGCACTTGGGTGAGCCCGGTACAGGTGGTACCGAAGAAATCTGGGATTACAGTTGTGAAGAATGAGAAGGATGAGCTGATTCCTACTAGGGTGCAGAACAGCTGGAGAGTCTGCATCGACTACAGGAGGCTCAACCAGGCGACCAGGAAGGATCACTTCCCACTTCCTTTCATTGATCAGATGCTGGAGCGCCTGGCAGGTAAATCCCATTACTGTTTCTTAGATGGTTTCTCTGGTTATTTTCAGATTTGTATTGCACCTGAGGACCAGCATAAGACTACATTTACCTGTCCTTTTGGTACCTTTGCATATAGGAGGATGCCTTTTGGTCTATGCAATGCTCCTGGTACTTTCCAGAGATGCATGATGAGTATATTTGATGATTTACTTGAGCATTGCATAGAGGTTTTCATGGATGATTTTAGTGTATATGGCTCCTCATTTGATGCATGTTTGGATAGCTTGACTAGAGTGCTTGATAGGTGCATAGAGACTAACCTTGTTCTTAATTATGAAAAGTGTCATTTTATGGTAGAGCATGGTACAGTCTTAGGCCATATTATCTCTAGGAAGGGTATAGAGGTAGATCCTGCAAAATTAGATGTTATTTCACACTTGCCTTACCCCTCTTGCGTGCGAGAGGTTCGATCTTTTCTTGGACATGCAGGTTTCTATCGCAGGTTCATTCAGGACTTCAGTCGGGTAGCCCTTCCGCTGTCCAACTTGCTACAGAAGGATGTCAGCTTTGAGTTTGGAGAGCGGTGCAGAGAGGCATTTGATCGCCTCAAGAGAGCTCTCACCACCACTCCCATTATTCAGCCACCGGATTGGACGCTTCCGTTCGAGTTGATGTGTGATGCATCAAACTACGCCTTGGGAGCTGTTTTGGCACAGAGGGTTGGTAAGCTGTCTCATGTGATATATTATGCATCTAGGACTTTGGATACAGCACAGGTAAATTACACTACCACTGAGAAAGAGCTGTTAGCAATTGTTTTTGCATTGGATAAGTTTAGATCATACTTGCTAGGCTCTAGGGTAGTGGTTTTTACTGATCATGCTGCTCTTAAGTTCCTTTTGAAAAAGACAGATTCCAAACCCAGGTTGATCAGGTGGATGCTACTGCTTCAGGAGTTTGATTTGGACATCCAGGATAGGAGTGGTGCGCATAATCTGGTAGCAGACCATTTGAGCCGCATTGAGAGAGCGGAGGATGTGTTTCCTATTCGGGATGACTTCCCGGATGAGCAGCTTATGGCTTTGCTTGATTCCCATTCCCCTCCCCTTACCCCTTGGTTTGCTGATATTGTTAATTATCTTGTTGCATCTGTTTTTCCACCCTTGGCATCTAGGGCTCAGAGAGATAGACTTAAGAGTGATGCCAAGTATTATGTATGGGATGACCCTTATTTATGGCGTTTTTGCAGTGACCAGGTTATCCGTAGGTGCATTCCAGATCAGGAGATCCAGTCTGTACTTCAGTTCTGTCATTCCTCACCTGTTGGAGGACATCTTGGACCCCAGAGGACAGGACGAAAGGTGCTGGATTGTGGATTTTATTGGCCTACGATTTTCAGAGACGCCTGGAGAGTCTCCTCTACATGCGAGCAGTGTCAGAGAGCAGGAGCAGCCATTTCTAGCAGGCAGCAGATGCCCCAGCAGCCTATGTTGTTTTGTGAGATTTTTGATGTGTGGGGTATTGATTTTATGGGTCCATTTCCTGTTTCTTTTGGTTTTATATATATATTGCTTGCTGTGGACTATGTCTCCAAGTGGGTGGAGGCTATAGCCACAAGGACTAATGATGCTCGAGTTGTTGTGGATTTTGTCAGGTCTCACATCTTTTGCAGGTTTGGAGTGCCTCGAGCCATTGTTAGTGATCAGGGGACCCACTTCTGTAACCGGTCCATGGAGGCTTTGCTGAAGAAGTATGGGGTGGTGCATAGAGTTTCTACACCATACCACCCCCAAACTAATGGACAGGCTGAGATCTGCAACAGAGAGATCAAGAGGATTCTGGAGAAGATGGTGCAGCCTAACAGGAAGGATTGGAGCCACCGCCTTCGCCTTCATGATGCTCTCTGGGCTCATAGGACCGCCTACAAAGCACCTCTTGGGATGTCTCCCTTTAGAGTTATTTTGGTAAGGCGTGCCACTTACCTGTGGAGATTGAGCATCGGGCATACTGGGCAGTTAGGGCTTGCAATTTGGATTGTGACCAGGCAGGAGAGCAGAGGAAGCTTCAGCTGCAGGAGCTTGATGAGATCCGCCTGGAGGCCTATGAGAACTCTAAGTTCTACAAGGAGAAGACTAAGAAATTTCATGATCAATGTATTGCTAGAAAAGAGTTTGTAGTAGGCCAAAAGGTGTTGTTGTTTAATTCTAGACTTAAGCTCATGCCTGGTAAGCTTCGTTCTCGTTGGATTGGACCTTTTATTGTCACTCATGTTTATCCTTATGGTGTTGTAGAGTTGAAGAGTGAGTCCACCAACAAGACCTTCAAGGTCAATGGCCACCGTCTCAAGCTATTTCATGAGAGTCCCGCTTTGGTTGAGGAGACGGTTGAGGAGATGAGCTTGGAGCTTCCCACATTCCCTCAAGTGCAAATTTTTCCACCTTGATGAGGGAGTCTCTTTCCCCACTATTTTATTGCATTATGTCTTTTTTTCTATAATTTGATTATTTTTCCATTGAGGACAATGTGTGATTTAAGTGTGGGGGAGGAGATTTGTAGTTTTAGGACTTTAGGATTGATTTTAGGAATTAGTATGTGGTTAGGATTATACTGTTTGTGTGTTAGTAATTTTTAGGATTGTTAAAAAAAAATTGTTTGCTGTTTTACTGTTCAAAAAAAGAAAAAAAAAGAAAAAAAAATGTTGTTTTACTGTATTTTTGGTGTTTTCCATAGGAAATTTGCTGTTTTTGAGTTGCTGTCAGCATTTTCATAGCTATTCTGTAGCTACTGCTGTTACTGTTTTGCTGTCTGAAATTATTGTAATCTGTCTGTTTTGCTGTTTTGCTGTTGCTGTTGCTGTTTTTGCATTACTGTAGCTGCTGTACGTTTTTTATTGATGTTGTTTACAACAGAATTTTTTTTTACAGCAGTTTTGTTACAGTAGAATTTCATTTACAGCAGAATTTTGACAGTTATCTGAATTTTACAGCAAAAAACAGAATTTTTGATAGTAGGAAAAATAATACATTTGGCATGTTTTTCATTGGATTTTTAGGATTTGTGTTGGTAGTGGCATTTTCATCATATTTGGACAATTGGTTTCTTGATTTATGTTGTTTGGATTCCTTATAATTTAGTGAATAAGTTGGTTTTGATGATTATTGGGTTGAATATTTTGTGATAGAGTTGTCCTTGGTGAGATTTTGAGCCTTATTGATGGATGGACCATTCTATGCTATGCCATTCTCTCTTTTTCTTGTGTGATTTCACTCTTGTTTGCTTGTGCTCTAGAACTTGGCTTGACTCTTTGATTTTCAACTTTGTTCACATGCATGTATTGAGATGATTGAGGCATTTTTGTTGATAATTGAGCTACTAGCCATATTAGCTTACCTTGATGATTTTCCACTTGCTAGCCCCTTTGAGCCTATGGATCCCATTTCTTGTTTTTGAAAGCTCATTACAAGCCTTGAAAGTGAAAAACCATGATTGTCCTTGCCTTAGAGGATAAAGGAGCTTTGGAATTGTTTTGGGAATAGGCTCTTGAATGAGTGTGGGGGTGTGCTTGAATTTCTTATCTTATCTCCTCTTGTGGATATCATATTGTTGACCTTTGGCTAGTTACAAAGAAAAAAAAATGAAAAAGGAAAAAGATAGAAAAGTAAAAAAATAAAAAAAAAAAGCTCAAAAGAAGAGTGTTAAAAAAAAAAGAGCAAAGAAATAAAGTGTTCTTGAAATAGCAAAAATGGGTCAAAAGGTAGAAAAAAGGAGTTTAATTGTATTCTTGAGATGTATGCTACTTGCATTTCTTCTTGGATTTATTCCCCATTGCTCCTCTATTCTCTTTGGTTTTTAACTTCTTATCCTTCATTTTCCCTACCTTTACCTTGGCCCCATTACATCCTATTTGAAGTCCTCTTGATCTTTGTTTGCATGTGTTTCAATTGTTGTGGATATTAGAGTCTTGCCAAGCCTATGGTAGTGCTTGCTTTCATGAGTGCTTTGAGTGTATATACACAAGCCTAAACACTTGAGAGTTGGAGAGTTTGTCTTGTGAGGATTCTATCACTTTTGATTCACCCCTTTGATTTGATTCACCTCCTTGTTTGCTAAATTGTAGGGAATTCCATTCATAATTTTCTTGACTCCATGACTCCTTTGATGATGTATTATGCCTACTCCTATGCATTCCTTGGATCTCTTGTTAATAATGCCACTTGTATTTGCATTGTGCTCCCTAATTGATTTTTAGCTTCATGTGGTGTTTTGCCCGGAGTGCAAAAGGGCAAGTGTGGGGGAATTTGATGAACACATTTTTATTCACACTTTGCATAATTAATCTTAGCTTGCTTGGACTATAATTGTTATTAAATCCACTGTTTTAATTGGAATTTACCAAATTGGGCTTAATTGGGCTTTAATTGTGAATGTTGTTTAAATTCGGATTTTTAAGCCTACTGACCTACATGTCTTGTTTTGATGATATCTGGAGCTATAGGTGTCCGATTTGAGAGATTCCAGTGGCATTGGAAAGCTAACTTCCGGGGCTTTAATTTGATATCCAATATGACCATATTACCATGAAGCAATTAGGAGCAGTTGCTGTTTGAAAATCGCCTACTGTTGCTGTCTGACACAAGTCCGAATTTGATTAGTTTTGTAATTAGTTTGTGGGCCTGTTTTAATTAATTTCGGCCCAATTAAGGCCTAATCAGATTGTTAGTGATTTAGGCTCTATAAATAGGTGTGTTGCTGAGTAGTTTGAACACTTTACATTCATTTTTCAGATTTTAGAAAAAAAGACTCTCCACTTTCCCTCTCTTTTCTCTCTTCTTGCAATTTTCGAATTTGGTTCCTCTTCTTCATCTTCTTCAATTTTCGAGTTTCTCCTCCATGGAAATGGAAGGCTAAGCTTCAAGGATTGTTTCTCTACTGAATTCACAAAGGAACTTGAGGTTATAATTTCGTTTTTCATGTCTTGAATTCTTGGACAGATTCTTCACTTTCCTTCTCCTAGTTTCTTGATGTTTAGGTTTGAATTTGAAATTGAGTTACATGCTTTATGGAATTCGAATTCTAATCTGAATCTAACTCACATTTTAGGTTGCTTAATCTGAAATGAATCCTAGGTTTGCTTAATTCCAAGGATTAGAAATTAGGATTCATGCTAGTTTGCTTTATTCTAGTGTGAAAATTAATGAGGATGCTTAATCCGAATTTGAATCTGTCAAGGAATTGAGGAATTTTGTATAAACCAATGATTGATCCAATTTGTGAATGAGGTAGAGAACCAATTCGTTTTTCTGAAATTGTTTTTCTGCAAATTTAAATTCTGTTTTGGAAATTAGGAAATTAGTATGAAGAACAATCAAAATCCTCTTGTGTGTGTGAGTTGCTATGGGATTGAAATTCTGAATTTGTAATTGGATTCCTTGAGAGAGACGACTTTGGGTTAATCAACCTACTGCACTTTAATTCATTTTATTTGGTTGAGTACGGCCTCGACCAGAAACTAAATCCCAAATTCCCGAAATTAATTCGTGCCATTTTGAATATCGATAACGACCACAATCTCATACTTCCATTCTTCTTCCTCACTAAGAGTACTAGAGCTAAAGCTTGCCCTGAAGGCTACAATTTCATGGTCTCAAAATATAAGTTAACACATATACATATATACATCTATAAAAAATCAACAAAACTAAGAGCTAAAGCTCCGACTCAAGACATGATCCTGCTTATATCTCAAGAGTCCATGAGAGGTGGTACCTGCACATCTAGATTGTGTCCACGAAATGTGTGGTGAGACGATTGTCTCAGTGAAGTACAACTATCCACATGCAGTGTAGGGACTATAATTATATGATATGCAACAGTTATAACATAAGCATTTACATCAACTCACAATCCAAGGTAAGAAAATGCAATTCATGATGCAACTCATTATTGTGCCCAACAGGAATGATCTTATCACTTACTCGAGTTAGAACTGAGCTCAGACTACGGGGAACGTCTCCCCCGGGGACGAATCCCACCCATTACTAGACCGAAACCACGTTTTCATATAAGTACTTATTTTAACTCACGGCCAAAGCCGACTTATATTAACTCACGGTCGAAATCGGCTTAAATTAACTCAATGATCATAATCTTAATGCATTAGCAAATAATAAGAATCATGTGAATAAATGCCCTAATTCCCTAAGCTCATAACCTAGGGTTTTACAGAATCAATACATAATCATTCAAAATTTACCAAATACACATATTCAACGATATTCAACATCTATAGAGCAGGGAGAAAAGGAATTGAATAATTGGGATCATACTCAAGGTACACTATCATAGAAAGTGAGAGTGTGTATGTGAGTTGTACTCACCTCACAATTTGATAAAGGATGGAAGAAGAAGAGATGGGAGGAGATTGGATGATAAGTTCTTGGCCTAAGACTCCTTCTCCAAGCTTTAAGGGACGTTTCCTCTCTCTAGAATTGAAGAAGAAGGAAGAAAGAAGTGTAAATTATGAAACTGAATTAAGGGTTCTGAACCTTTAAGTTAATTCTCGCTTGGGCGAGTATGTCGGTTACATGTCTTTCCTTCTCATTCTCGCTGAAGTGAAATATCTTGCTCAAGCGAGAATGATCCAGAAAGGACCCCCTCTCTAGACGATTCTCACTCAAGCGAGTCCTTCTCACTTAAGCGAAAATTGTCCAGAGAGCCTCCCAAAACTCCCCTGTATCTCGCTTAAGCGAGCTGGCTCGCTCAAGCGAGATATGCAGAAACTCAAATTCATCCCTTTTTGCTGCATAATTCGCTCAAGCGAGATTCTAGCTTGAGGGAGAATGCTAAAACTTCAAAACTTTGGTTTTATCCTAAGTATTTTCTCTTGTTCCATTTTTAATCTTTCCCCTATCATTATTCTTAAAATCATTACTTTAACCTCTCTACCATTAAATTAATCTTAATTAACGGGATGTTACAATTCTACCCCCTTGGAACAATATTGTCCCCAAAATTGGTTGAAAACAAGGAAAAAGATCTTTACCATAACTAAATAGTTCTGGAAATTGTGAACAGATCACATCTTCCTTCTTTCAAGTTGCCTCCTCAGGCGACTGACCCTCCCAAAACACCTTCACCAAAGGAATTGTCTTGTTTCTCAAGGTCTTGACACTTCTGTCAATAATCTGCGCGGGCCTAGAGAGAATGGTGAGATCTTCTCTTAATTGTACCGATTCGGAGCTAATGACATGTGAAGGGTCATGGACATATTTTCTCAGCTGGGTTTAGGGTTTAGGGTTTAGGGTTTAGGGTCATGTGAAGGGTTTAGGGTTTAGGGTTCGTCCAATGCCTGTGACAGGAGTTACTTTCAAAAATACATGATCCCCTTACTCAAATTCTAAGTCTTTTCTTCTATGATCAACATAACTCTTTTGCTGGATTTGGGCAGTTGTAAGCCTTTCCCTAATGACCCTAATCTTATCTGTGGTTTCTTGCACAAACTCCGGACCTAACAGGGTTCTCTCACCTACCTCATACCAACACAAAGGAGATCTGCACTTCCTACCATAGAGAGCCTCATAGGGTGCCATACCTATACTGCTATGAAAACTATTATTGTAGGCAAAGTAGGTACCTATCCCAACTGCCCAACTCCTCTAACACACAAGCTCTAAGCATATTCTCTATAGTCTGGAGGATCCTCTCTGACTGGTCGTCAGTCTGAGGGTGATAAGTGGTACTAAACCTGAGTTTAGTCCCGAAGGCCTGATGAAGCGCACTCCAACCTAGAATTGAACCTAGGGTCCCTATCTGATGTGATGCTAGAGGGAATGCCATGGAGTTTAACAATCTCCTTAACATACAGGTTTGCTAACTTACTCAGGGAATAGGTATTCCTAATTGGTAGGAAATGGGCCAACTTAGTCAGCTGGTCCACGATGACCCAGATGGAATCAAACCCGGCTTGGTCTCTAGGTAATCCTACCACAAAGTTCATGGCTATACTCTCCCACTTCTACTTAGGGATTTCTAAAGGTATAAGGATTCCTGATGGTTTCTGGTGTTCTATCTTAAGTTGTTGACACACTAAACACCTAGAAATGTGCTCTGCTATAACCCTCTTCATGCCATTCCACCAAAACATCCCCTTTCAAGTCCTGATACATCTTGGTAGTGCCAGGATGTATGGAGAACTTGCCCTTGTGGGCTTCTTCTAGAATCTGCTGCCTGAGACTACCCCTCTTAGGGACACGGACCCTCCCTTGGAAGAGAATTGTCCCATCCTTTGATTCTGAAAATCTTAACTGCCCTTTTCTACCTTGGAGGTCCGGATCTAAACCTTGGGTCTCTTTAATCAGAGCTCTGAGCTCACTAGTGACCTCTATCCTGTAAAGTCTGAAACTATGTTCTCCAACTGCAACACTAAGGCTCGGGTTTCTAAACTCCTCTAATAGACTCATCTCATGTATCATCATAGATGATACATGGAGAGACTTCCTACTGAGGGCATCGACCACTACATTGGCCTTGCCAGGGTGCTACCTCAGCTCAAAATCATAATCCTTAAGAAACTCCATCCATCTTCTCTGCCTCATGTTGAGTTCTTTTTTATCAAAGAGATATTTCAAACTCTTATGATCACTAAAGACCTCAAACCTCACACCAAACAACTAATGCCTTCAGATTTTAAGGGCAAATACCACAACCTCTAGCTCTAAATCACGAGTAGGATAATTCTCCTCATGAGGTCTCAACTACCTAGATGCGTAAGCTACCACTCTCCTATCCTATATCAAAATGCATCCTAAACCCTTCCCCGAGGCATCACTGTAACCTCGAAGGTCTTAGACAAGTCCGGTAACACCAGTACCGGGGCGGTGGTCAACTTCTCTTTGAGCTCCAAGAAGCTCCGCTCACACTTCTCGTCCCCCATAAAGGCTTGACCCTTCCGAGTCAATCTTGTGAGAGGCAAGGCTAGCTGGGAGAATCCTTTAATGAATCTCCGGTAGTAGCCGGCCAATTCTAGGAAACTCCTAATCTCCGTAATGGTCTTAGGTCTTTCCCATTCAAGGAAGGCTTCTACCTTGCTAGTATCAACAGATACACCTTCACTAGTAATCACATGTCCTAGAAAATGGACCTTGTCCATCCAAAACTCACACTTCTCTGGGTTGGCGAACAACTTCTTTTCTCTCAAAATCCCCAGGACGATCCTAAGGCGTCGTTCATGCTCCTCTAAGCTGCGGGAGTAGATCATAATATTGTGGATGAAGACAACAACAAACTGATCAAGATAGGGCCGGAAGATCCTATTCATGTAGTCCATGAATACAGCAGGAGCATTGGTTACACCAAATGGCATCACCAAATACTCGTAGTGCCCATACCTAGTCCTAAAGGTTGTCTTAGGTGTATCCCCATTCCTAATCTTGATCTGGTGGTAACCAGACCTCAAATCTATCTTAGAGAAAATGGAAGCTTCCCTAAGCTGATCTAAAAGGTCATCTATCCTGGGTAAGGGATACTTATTCTTGATGGTAACCTTATTGAACTGCCTATAATCCACACACACAATCTCATACTTCCATTCTTCTTCCTCAATAGGAGTACTGGAGCCCCCCAAGGCGACACACTAGGCCTAATGAACCCCTTAGCTATAAGATCTTCTAACTGAATCTTAAGTTCACTAAGCTCTAGTGGAGACATCCTATAGAGTGACTTAGAAATGGGCCTGGTGCCCGGTACTAAGTCTATGGTAAACTCTACCTCTCTGTCCGGAGGTAAGGTAGTCACCTCACTAGGGAAAACATCCTGAAACTCCCTAACCGTGGCTATGCTACTCAAATCTACCTTAGACTCTAGAGTTGAGGAAAGCAACAAAATAAAACACTTACTCCCGTCACTAAGGCATTTGGATACTTGAGTGGTACTGGACAAGAGTATTGATGGTTTCTCCCTCGGAAGAGGAGGAAGAAGTGGAAAAACAACTTCCTTATTAAAGCAATCAAGCATGACCTGATTTGAAGATAACCAGTTCATGCCAAAAATAATATCTATGCCCTCAATGGCAAACAAATTAGGTCAACCTAGAAGGCCCTCCCTTTTATAACAATGGGGCACTGATAACATACAAGGGACGTAGAAATGACCTCCTTGGCGGGTGTTGTAATATTGAGAAGATAAGGTAAAGGGACAACATGCAAATTCAATCGCTTCACACAATCATGAGAAATAAAACAATGGGTTGCTCCCGAATCAAAAAATACAATTAAGGTCTGATCTCCTAAGGTGCACATACCTCGCATCAGATTATCTGCAGAAGTTGTCACTTCCCCGCTGGGGGTGAAGACTCTCCCAGAGGTTTGGGGCTTCAGATGATCCTTCTTCTTTGGGCAGCTCCTTGCCATGTGTCCTGGTTGGTGACAGTAGAAACATTTTCCCAGACCTAGGAGACAAGCCCCTCTATGACCCCTTCAACATTTTGTACAAGACGCAACCTGACGCCCCAACTGTTGGGCAACCCTCTTGTCCATTACACTTCTACCCGAGCTCCACTGAAGTGACGACACATCTCTCTTCTTTCCTAGCATGATGGGGAAGTACCTCTCCAGAAAAAGGGTCCTGAAGACTTCCCAGGTGATAGGAGTGTCCAAGGCCGTCATCCGGTCCCGAAGGCCCCTCCACCAAAGCTCAGCCTCCCCCCTGAGCATTAGGGAGGCAAAGCTCACCCTTTGATCGTCGTGGTAACCCTGGGAGTTCAAAATCTTTTCGATCCTCTTGAGCCAATTAGCCGCCGAAGCATGATCCACTCCTTCGAAGATTGGTGGGTGGCACTACCAAAATGGTAAGAATCCGTCTTCCTGGTGGTTCAGTCCAGGAGTTACTGGAGTCGCTTGATCTATAGGTAGGGTGCTCCTGCCCTCTCCCAACAGGGTGGAGAGAACGGTGGTCTGCTTGTGACACCCTTCTACCCCAAACTCTTATACAATTAATAATTCGACATATAGAAAGAATAGTATTCCATAACGGGTAAAAAGGTTCACATTTCTCATCGTTTAAAACGTCATTTATTTCAAAACAACTTAATTATAACGAAAATAGAACTCAAAGGTTTTCAGAATACACAAGCAGCAGAATCTCCAAAATATAAATAACAAAACATCCTAGTTGCCATGCAAGGCATTTAAAGAAAGGTTTCTAAAATCCTTCATAACTAAAAACATAAAGAAAGAACCCCCAATGATACGCCTTGATGTCACATGTACCAAAGCAACACTCCCTTTACTCAAAACTCGACACCAGTTGTGTCTCCATCGTCACCTGTAAAATAACCACAGTGTAACGGTGAGGAAAAGAATACTACTCATACATACACATAGGAGGCTACCCTATCATCACCCTCATATAGACAACATCATCATCAATCACATCACATACTCAAACATCAAATAATTCATCAGATAATATCACCTATAATTCATCATATAACAAACATCAATATCATCATATAATTCTCCTATCCCATTCACCAAATAATTCGCCTACTCTATTCTCAACACCTATTACTCATTTCATAATTACAAAATCATAGCATCATCATATAACTCATTTTTATATCAGCATATATAAGACATATTCATCCATCATCATATACACCAACAACATTATCAATATCACCATAACCATCATAATCATCAATATTACCATAATCATCATACTCATCAACATCGTCATAATCACCAATATCATCATAATCATCATTCACCTCCCTGAGTTACACTCAGGTACCATATTCAATATCATCATAATCATCATTCACCTCAATATCATCATAATCATCATAATCACCAATATCATCATAATCATCATTCACCTCCCTGAGTTACACTCAGGTACCATATTCAATATAATCATAATCATCGTTCACCTACACTCAGGTACCATAATCAATATTATCATAATCATCACTCGCCTCCCCGAGTTATACTCATGTACCATAATTGTAAGGTCCAAGACCCTTTGAGCAAAGGTTTTAATGACAACAAACTTTCACAACAATATTCTAAGTGTTCTAAATACTTTGGTACTAATGCTTTCACTTGAGAATGCTTGAAAGAATACAGGAAAAGTTACAGAAGGAAGGTGTAAAGATCAAAAACATCATTTAACATCAGAACATGTGTCCAAAAGCATGTTACATAGAGCTTTCATGTCAAAAGTGATTAAACGAGTTCAAGAAGTAGCTTCTTAGCTTCAAGAAGGTCAAGATAGTTCATCTAAGATCCCATGAACATTAAACTGAGTTGTATCAAGCTTCAGAAACAAAGTTGAAGCTTTGGAAGGATCATTCAAGACCACTAGAAGCATGAGAAGGAGCTTTTCATGAAATTGGACACCTTCTGAATGTGAAAGATCACTTAAGCAATTCAAGCATAGTCATTCCAAGTGTTGCTGATGCAAACAAAGCAATTGGAGAAGATTAATGCCACTAGAAACGCAGTTTTGTCCTTAGAAGCAAAACTTACAGTTTCTGCAAAAGCATCAAATACTTATTTGAGGTTGCAAATAAGATCAAAGTATCTCTAGAAGCATTGAACAAGTTCCCACACTCCTCAAGATATTATCCTTGAATATTTCAAGTTGAAGAACACTAAAAGGAGCTTTCATAAGCATAATTACTTCTCTCACAATGCAAATAACGCAAGGACAAAAGATTGGAAGCTTTACAAGCATATTTGAAGAAGAAACAAAATTTCTGCACATTTCCATAAGATGCAGTTTGCTTCTGTAGAAGAAACAGAATTTCTGCACACTTCCAGAAGCAAGAAGAAGCATCTCAAGAACTCCAAACGAAATTGTTTTAGAAGGAAGATTCATTTTAGGAGGAAATTCTAAGTAGAAAGCAAAAACAGAATTTCATTCTTAAGATATATCAACTGCAGAACATGAAACATGTCACAGAAGCATGAGAATCATCTGCAGTTGATCAGAAGCAATTCTGCAGAAGGAATGTGCAAGTATAAACTCTGCAGAAGCAGCAAATTGAACCAGAAAGTCTAAAATGAATCTCCTACTGATTTAGCTGAGTAACACAAGTTGAAATACACTTGAAATAATCCAGAAATCATCCTCAGCAAATTCACAGAAGCATTGGTGAAGAAATGAGCCAGTTTTGCTGTCTGCAGAAGCAAGTTCTGCAGAAGCATGAAGACCAGTCAACAAGACAGCTGTACCAGTCAGCTTTTGCAGCTGTACCTGAAAGGGGCTTGTCAAAGCATCACAGCTGGATCATTTTGACTGCATTCCAACGGCTACAAGGCTCCTCACCTATAAAAGGAGGTGCTCTCTTCACATTGAGACACACCTCTCACTCCAGAAGCATAAAATAATCTCTGAGCTTTCACTGCCAGCTTCTGGAACCTTTTCTCTCTCCTCAAATTCTTTCTAATCTGCTTATGCAAGTTGTTGAGGGGGAGTTTTGCTCACTAGGATATTCTACTACTACTCTGATTGTAATCTAGTGAGCTTTTTGCACTTTACCTTGTTGTTTCTGTGCTTCTGTAAGGTCAGAGAGATTGGTCTGTTATAAAATCTCTTGTGGCACATTAGGTAAAGTTATTGGAGAGGTTGTAAAGGCTCTGGTGTGAGCCTGTGTGTGTTTGGAGTCTGCAGAAGGAAGTTCTGCAGATTTCTGGACCTGTGCTTTTGCAGTAAGTCATGGTCTATTTCCGTGAGTTTGTTGATTATGTAGAAAGCCTGAAGAGGCTGTGGAAAAAGAATACTAGTGGTGAGGAGCACCCAAGAAGTCATTGTATCAAGGTTGATATAGTGGAAAATCCTACAGGGAGTAGGGACTGAACGTAGCCTCAAGGTTGAGAGGTGAACCAGTATAAAAATAATGTGTGCAATATCTCTTACCCTTACTCTCTTTAATTTTCTGCACATACATCTATTGCTTGGTTAGTTATTGTTCATACTTTGAATATTTAGCAAGCTACAAACCATATTTTGATAAACTTATTTTTAAACTGATATTTTCATATAAAACACATCCATATCAGTTAAAATACTGATCTGGAAAGTTTCATTACATTATGAAACTGTTTGGTGCTCCAGAAGCACATTTCTTAAAAGATGTTCATTGTTCAACATTGGAACTTGAGGTTCAAACTACTAAATTTTGATAAACCTATTTTTGAACTAATATTTTCACATAAATTACATCCATATCAGTTAAAATACTGATCTGGAAAGTTTCATTAAATTATGAAACTGTTAGGTGCTTCAGAAGCACAATTCTTGAAATTTGTCCATTGTTCAACATTGAACTTGGGGTCCAAACTACCAGATCTTTATAAACATGATTTTAATTCAATCTAACTTGATATTCTAATTGATTACTACTTAAATATATGATCTGGAAAGTTTCATAAAGTTTCAAGTTCATTTGACCCTTCAGAAGATAGGTTTAAAGTGACAGATTCAATGTTTTGCTTCTGCATAACTGCAGAAACTTTATACTATGCTTCTGAACAGTTTTTCTCACATAATATTATTAGTTATTGGTTAAATAACTATTCTGGAAAGTTTTATTAAAATACAAAATCATTTGACTCTTCAGAAGATTGGTTTAAAGTGACAGATTCATTGTTTTGCTTCTGCATAACTGCATAAACATTATATTATTCTTCTGAACCTTATTCTAAGTTGTAACTACATTAAAAACATTATATTGAAGAATAAATTTTAATGAGATCAGTCCTTATGATTTGACTTGCCTTTAAGAAGATAGTTTTAATCTACTTAGTTGGCATTATACACTAACCACTATCTTCTATAAGGAACTTCTGATAGCCAAGACATTCCTTGAGCAAAGATCAGTAAGTTGTTAAAAGTACTTGCAGGTTGGACCAAAAGTTTTCAAGGGTCACAATTCAACCCCCCCTTCTTGTGACTCTGTGATTTACTTCAATAATCACCTCCCCGAGTTAGACCCAGGTACAATACTGACCTCCCTGAGCTACACTCCACCCCTCCCTGGGCTTGTGTATCTCAAGTACAACATCATATATGCTCAAGACATCATAAACATCATAAGATTAGTTATATCATCATCCTCATCACCTCCCTGAGTTAGACTCAGGTACACTATTCACCTCCCTGAGTTAGCCTCGGGTACCACATCAACATCATCATCATCAATCATTCTCATCATAAATTATCATAAATATCACCAATCATCATCATCATAATTATCATCATCATAAATATATATATATATATACATCATCATCATCAACATCGTACTCATCATCAAACCTCATCATCATACATCGTCAAGTATCATTTTATACATCATCATTCTCGTCATTAAATATCATCATATTCATCATCATTATCATCATCACATAAGCATCATAATCATCATCATCATTATCATCATCACATAAGCATAATTAATCATCATCATCAAGGATATGTCATATACTCATACCACAATCAATACCCTTTAAACTTTCCACTTAATATCATCAATTCCACAAAATAACATTTGTATGAAGTACATATCAATCTCAATTCCATATATTAAGGAAAAACCATTCTCACTCCGAAAAGAACTCATCAAAATCACATCAAAAACAGAAATCTGCGAGCTGCGCTGCAACGCAACCTGCAGCGCAGATTCCAGAGGGCTACGCCTCAACCTGCGCTGCAGCGCAGATTACGCAGAACACGACTATACTGCGTTTTGCCCCCTTTTTCTCCCCTTCTTCAATCTCTACTCAATCCTCATCGTTATACTTCAATCATATTTGTTTATATCGATTAAACTCAGCAAAAACAACAATCTTTACACAGGTTATACGGTTAACCCATCAAAACCCCAAATCATCATACCCTTATTTACCCCTTTCTCTATTTATATTATTTCATTCAATCCACTCAAGATTCATCAAGAATCCTACAATCAATCATCAATCTACAGTTTTCATCATTCATACTCAATTTATAATTATTAATACGAATTTAAAGTCTTAGGTTACTACCCAAGCACCCCCCCACATGCACATATAAACATCACCCTCTCCCCCACCGTACCTTGAAGTGGAGATCGAACCGCAACAGTTCTTGATTCTCAATGATTATTCTGCAGCAACCCCTTCTTGAGACGTCGTTTCTCCCCTCCTTAGCGTTTCGCTCTCTGACGATTTTACGCATAAGGATTAGGGTGAACTGAGAACCCCTCCTTAAATAAATACTTATTTGGGCTAGGCCCACTCTCAACCCACTTATTCCATTTATTAATCTTATTATTTATTAAATAACCTTATTCATAAAATATACTAATCTTACTAATATTATTATTTATTTACTTCTCTTATTTTATTAATTTTATTTTATTTAATAAAATTTGGGATGTTACACTGCTGGTTCAGGGCGTGGGTCAACCCTTCAATAGCCGCAATGGAGGTATCCTGAGGTCTTCCCATATCTTGACACCTATTTCGTCTGCCTTTAGTCATAAATTTTATACACAATGAACAAAATATGGAGTTGATCAGGCTCTATATTTAATACAATGCATACGAAAATCACAGCTAAATTCAGACAACTAACTCATCAACAGTCCAATTGGATTGAACTGCTCTGATACCAAAATGTAACGTCCTAAATTCTATTCAAGATTTAGTCCGTTGGAAACTAAATCCCAAATTCCCGGAATTAATTCGTGTCATTTTGAATATCGATAACATCCACAACTTGTTAAGTAACCAACGATAACTTGAACAATTTGTGAAAGGAGACTATATATATATATACATAACTTACCCCGAAGGCTACAACTTCATGGTCTCAAAATATAAGTTAACACATATAGATCTATACATCTATAAAAAATCAACAAAACTAAGAGCTAAAGCTCCAACTCAAGACATGCTCCTGGTTCTATCTCAAGAGTCCGTGCGAGGCGGTACCTGCACACCTAGAATGTGTCCACGAAACGTGTGGTGAGATGATTGTCTCAGTGAAGTACAACTATGCACATGCAGTGTAGGGACTATAATTATATTATATGCAACAGTTATAACATAAGCATTTACATCAACTCACAATCCAAGGTAAGAAAATGCAATTCATGATGCAACTCACTGTTGTGCCCAGCAGGCATGATCTTATCACTTACTCGAGTTAGAACTGAGCTCAGACTACGGGGAATGTCTCCCCCGGGGACGAATCCCACCCATTACTAGACCGAAGCCACGTTTTCATACAAGTACTTATTTTAACTCACGGCCAAAGCCGACTTATATTAACTCACGGTCGAAACCGGCTTAAATTAACTCAATGCTCATAATCTCAATGCATTAGCAAATAATAAGAATTATGTGAATAAATGCCCTAATTCCCTAAGCTCATAACCTAGGGTTTTACAAAATCAATACATAATCATTCAAAATTTACCAAATACACATATTCAACGATATTCAACATCTATAGAGTAAGGAGAAAAGGAATTGAAGAATTGGGATCATACTCAAGGTACACTACCATAGAAAGTGAGAGTGTGTGAGTTGTACTCAACTCACAATTTGATAAAGGATGGAAGAAGAAGACATGGGAGGAGATTGGATGATAAGTTTTTGGCCTAAGACTCCTTCTCCAAGCTTCAAGGGACATTTCCTCTCTCTAGAATTGAAGAAGAAGGAAGAAAGAAGTGTAAATTATGAAACTGAATTAAGGGTTCTGAACCTTTAAGTTAATTCTCGCTCAAGCGAAATATTCTCGCTTGGGCGAGTGTGTCGGTTGCATGCTTTTCCTTCACATTCTAGCTTAAGCGAAATATCTCGCTCAAGCGAGAACGATCCAGAAAGGATCCCCTCTCTAGACGATTCTCGCTCAAGCGAGTCCTTCTCGCTTAAGCGAAAATTGTCCAGAGAGCCTCCCAAAACTCCCATGTATCTCGCTTAAGCGAGCTGGCTCGCTCAAGCGAGATATGCAGAAACTCAAATTCACCCATTTTTGCTACATAATTCGCTCAAATTCAAAACTTTGGTTTTTATCCTAAGTATTTTTCTCTTGTTCCATTTTTAATCTTTTCCCTATCATTATTCTTAAAATCATTACTTTAATCTCTCTACCATTAAATTAATCTTAATTAACGGGATGTTACAATTCTACCCCCCTTGGAACAATTTTGTCCCCAAAATTGGTTGAAAACAAGGAAAAGGATCTTTACCGTAGCTGAATAGTTCTGGAAATTGTGAACGGATCACATCTTCCTTCTTTCAAGTTGCCTCCTCAGGCGACTGACCCGCCCAAAACACCTTCACCAAAGGAATTGTCTTGTTTCTCAAGGTCTTTACACTTTGATATGAACCATCATGTTCGAATTATATGGACCTTTAGAAATATGAGGCTGAAAATTGTACTTTTCTTGAAACACTTGTACTTTCTTTTCTTTTTCTATTTTCTTTGATTTTTCTTTGCTTGAAATTTTAAAACGTACTAAAATAATGCTTTTGAAAGAACTCTTTTCCTCAACAAGATCTATAACTAGGAACTTTGAACTTGAACTGTAAATCACTCACATGCAAGCTCTCACGCATAGAAATCAGTTTCTTGAATAAGAATAACAAAAGAAAACAAGAAGAGAAGAAGAATTGGATGTCACATTTTCAAGGTTTGAAAGATAAATCCTTAAGATTAAACACACAAAGGTGAAGAACCTTTGATAAACCTCACACTTGACAAGTCAAGAAATTAAGAGAAACACTCTCTTTTGATTGATAATCTTTTAGCAAAAACATTCTAGTTTCTTTGCATGGTTTGCATGCTTCTTAAATAGGCCTCATGCGCACCATGCATGGCCTCTTTCATTCAGCATTTTAACCTATCAAATTAACCTCTAAATATTTATTAAAACAAAAACATGAAACCCCCAACAACTAGTTAAAAACCCTAGCCTACTTGTCCATGTGGCCGCCCCTTTACACTAGGTTTTATGGATCAAAAACCTAAGTAAGAATTCAGCCAAATATCCTCATAGGTTGGCCGCAATTCTCACCTTACAACTCAGCAAAATGAAGTTACAAATTGAATAGAAATTATGTGCATTGGCCGCCCCTCATTGATGTGCTTTGATCACCCATTCATGCCCTTCAATGTGTGAATTGTAGCCGCCCTTTTATGAGTCATCATGCAGCCAATTCATTCCTCTTTTGATGGTTACAATTCAGCCCTTTAAGTCTTTGTTGGCCGCCCACAATGAGGATGGAAAATCAGCCAAGTGCATCCTTGTTGGCCGCCCACCATCTTCCTCCAAGCTGTAACCTCCCAACATTAACTCTCTTGTCTCTTAGCAACGGTTACTCATTGATTCCTCATCATTCTTCCTTTGTAACATTCAGCCACCTTAATGTAATATTGATTCAGCCACATGTGTTTATTGAAAACAATAAAGCAAAACAAAGATTCCACCCATGCATTCCTCTTAGCCGTCCAACCTACCTAGCCGCCCCCTACCCCCTTTCTTCTTGCATTCAAGTGCATTTGGACTTCATTAATGGTAACTGGACTTCATTGATTTCCATGTTACCATACTCTTTCCCTTGTTTAAGACAAACAACAATTTTAGAGGTGTATTCCTTAAAGTCTGCGCCCTTTTCTTGCAGGGTTGTTACTAACAGTTGCAATGCTTCCTTTGCCTTCTTTGCTCTTGCCCTGGTCATGAGTCCTCCAAGTCCTTCAAGTGTCTTGCTTTGGGTCATGTCCTCATCACACTTATGTCTATAATCTGCGTGGGCCTAGAGGGAATGGTGAGATCTTCTCTTAATTGTACCGATTCGGAGCTAATGACATGTGAAGGGTCATGGACATTTTTTCTTAGCTGGGATACATGGAATACATCATGTATTCGAGATAAATGAGGTGGTAAGGCTATCCTGTAAGCCAGAGGGCCAATCCTCTGCAGGATCTGAAACGGGCCAATGAATCTAGGATTGAGCTTTTGGTTTTGATGGCTCGTCCAATGCCTGTGACAGGAGTTACTTTAAAAAATACATGGTCCCCTTACTCAAATTCTAAGTCTTTTCTTCTATGATCAATATAACTCTTCTTCCGGCTTTGGGCAGTTGTAAGCTTTTCCCTAATGACCCTAATCTTATTTGCGGTTTCTTGTACTAACTCTGGACCTAACAGGGTTCTCTCACCCACCTCATACCAACACAAAGAAGATCTGCACTTCCTACCATACAGAGCCTCATAGGGTGCCATGCCTATACTGCTATGAAAACTATAATTGTAGGAAAATTCTATGAGAGGTAGGCACCTATCCCAACTGCCCAACTCCTCTAACACACAAGCTCTAAGCATATTCTCTAGGGTCTAGAGGATCCTCTCAGACTGGCCGTCAGTTTGAGGGTGATAAGCAGTACTAAACCTGAGTTTAGTCCCGAAGTCTTGATGAAGCGCACTCCAAAACCTAGAGGTGAACCTAGGGTCCCTATCTGATGTGATGCTAGAGGGAATGCCATGGAGTTTAACAATCTCCTTGACATACAGGTTTGCTAACTTACTCAGAGAATATGTATTCCTAATTGGTAGGAAATTGGCCGACTTAGTCAGCCGGTCCACGATGACCCAGATGGCATCAGACTCGGCTTGGACTCTAGGTAATACTACATCTCCTCCAAGGCATCAAGGAAGGCTTGAATTCACCCTTTTCCATCCCTCCATCACCTCTATTTCCTCTACTGTTGAGGTGAGTGTGGTCACCCACTCACTTTCATCTTGCTTGCCCCATTGTATGCTCCCTACTCCTCCTCCCCCTTGCTATTTATCTTGTTTGTGATTGTTATTGATTGTTCTAGGGATATTAAGGATTTTCTTGAGTGGTATCTATTGGTGCCTTGAACGCTAGATTATGAATAGTTGTGTTTTTCCATTCTCTATGACATAGTTGTCATTGCATACCATGTCATTCATGTCTAGAGCCCTCTCTCTCTCTCTCTCTCTATATATATATATATATATATTGATGACACCTTCAAGCATTCATGGGCCAATGGCCTTGAAAGTATATGTCACAGTGTCTTCAAACTATCACAGGGTCTTCAGACCATCACAAGCCTTTGGGAAAATAATTATAAGAAGAACGAGGACTAAATTGGTGTATTTTCAATTTTTGAGGCACCAAAACCATGATTTTGAACTATAGGGACTAAAAACAAATCTCAACTATGTTTTAGGGACTAAAATCATATTTAACCCTAAAAATATTTATTGCTATGAGTCAATATAAATCGTCTAAATCAATTCTACTATATCCAACAGTGAAAATATTTGTTGCATTGTATAACATATTAATATCTATTGCTCAATAAACACAACCCTTTGATCAACCTCTAAGCCAAATATGGTTATAAACTTATGCCATGTTTGGATATTTGAGAAAATTTGTAGGTCTTAAAATTTTAGGGAGTTGCTTTTAACACCCCTTTTTTACTATTCACACCCCATAATGTTTGTAACTTTTAACATTCTCACCCTACCCCCTCTCTACCCCACCTCCACTACCACCACCTCCACCTCCACCCCCCAACCCACCTCCACCTCCCAACACCCCCCATAACTCTTAATTTTTTCTCTTTAAAAAGCACTTCCGAAAATTAATTTCCGGAAAAAAAAAACACTTCTGGAAATTAATTTCTGGAAAGTACCGAAAAAAAATAACTTTTGGATGCATATTTCCGGAAATTACCGGAAAAAATGGCTTCCAAATGTATAGAATGATCATATAGGGTTTTGAGGTATATTAAAAGATATTTTTTAATAAATATATTAAAATAATAAGATTTTTTAATTATTTTATGATGAAATAAAATTTATTTTATAGTGATATTTTTAATATATTAACTTGTAATGATATTAGAGTATATTATACTATATTTTCCATCTTTTTTTATATAAATTTTAAATTTTTAAATATTAATGTATATCCGTGAATACCCTCTACACACATGGATACCCGTTGATTTTAGTATGTATGAATACAGGTAATGCACTGCTCCCTCCCGTCTGGCCCCGCCCCGTTAACATACATAATATCAAGCATCAATAATAATATTATTAATAATAAATTTAATGTAAATCAATATATTTATTGTATTTCTTAGTCTAAATTGTTATTTACTGTGACAGATAAATAAAAATGAAGACAATAATAAAAGTGAAAAAATAATAAAAAATGTAAAAATGAGTTATAGTCATAAAAGAGAAAAAAGAGTCATGCGACAAGTCCTTCAAACTGATGGATCAAAGTGAGATCATATATCACAAATAGAACAGTACACATCTATATTCCTTGTAACAAAATAAAGAGATAAATGGTATATTAAAAAACACAACCTCTAAAAGTAGGAGGAGGGTTCAACTTACACCGGTGTAAGTTACATTAAGTATTACACTGCTGATAACTACAAATCGAATGTGTTTTTTTAGTAATCCAACCGTTAAAATGTTTATTCATCATCATGATTATATGTGTCAAATTTCAGAAAATTGTGACACTAATAACTTGGTAATCAAATGTATACATAACGTCAAACATGAGACATCCCAGTGACATATCAAATAATTTCGGATTCATGTAAAATTTTATATGTATGATTTTTATGGTAGTAACTTTCAATCCAACGGTGGATTACTTAATACAAGGATACATTAAAAAAATTATTCAACGGTGTAATACTTGGTGTAACTTATACTGGTGTAATTTGATCCCTCCTCATAAAATAAATATAAATCAACACATTTATTTAATTTTTTAATCTATATTTTTATTTAATGATATATATAAATAAAAATAAATATAATAATAAAATGAAAAATAAATAAAAACTATAAAAAAATGAAAAGGGAAAATTAAAAAAGAAAAAAAAGAAAAAAAAACGAGAAAGAACTATATAAATAGTGTGGTACAAATGTTTGTGGTAGGAATCATTGCTAAACACAATTGATTTGTGAAGGGTTAGGATGTGTAGGATTAAATATTATATGGGTAAAAATCAATTTAAAAGCCTCTAAACGGGTAAGCATATATTTGGTGTTTTAGCCTATATCATTGTTTTGACCAAAAAAAAAGGCCTATATCATTGTGGCAAGGCATGTAGTATTGGGCCTCATTATCGATTCACTACTTAGTTACTCTCCTGGACATAACCCATAAGCAATAATATCAAGAATTGTCTTCACTCTTCAGTGATATGACATACTGCAGTTTTTGGTGCAATAATATATATATATAATATATATATATATATATATATACTGCCATTTTATCTCCTAATGTTTTCATTTAAATTAATTTAGCAATTAAACGTTTAAATCTGACACTATCTTTTTGAGATTTAGAATAGGACAGTACATCCCCTTTGTATATTTAGAAACAGAAAAGAACACCTTTATTTTAAATTTTCACACCACTTAATTATGAAAAAAAAAATTATGTCCATTTATTATTTTATCCACCGGATCACCTCAATATCTTAAATTTGAGTACTCATTTATAGATTCTATATGAAGCTACATCATATGTTATGATGCCACGTGTCTTTATCATAGTGTGAAATGTGCTCAACTTTTATATTAAAATTAAAAATCCCAATCGAATTAATACTCCCCTAGTCATTATTAAAAAACATATTTAAGATATTTTTATGGTTTTTTTATAAGATTTTTTATAACTTCTATGAAGTATTTATTTTATTTTATTTACTTATCCGGTTAAAATATTTTATTATCTTTATTTATTGATCAGTTATTAATTAATAAAAAATTATAAATATTATTGTATATGCCGCAATTGAATATGTGGCAAGGCAAATAAATTGGTACAAATTGACTTCAATGTTACTACATGATATTAAATGAAGGTGAAATTTGAATGTTACATTATTTTTTTATATAACGAATAAAATTAACTACTTTATCTATTTTATTAGTTTGTGTAATAAATATTCCTTATGAATTGTGATCAATACTAGATGGAGTATTAACCAGCTTTTTAAATAATTACTCAATCAAAGAATGTTATTAATTTTCTAGATTTCTTTAATCAATTTCAATCAATTAATATTAAACATAACAATATATTTACAAATCATGATTAATGTGTTAACAATTAGATCAACTTATGAAAAAATTTAAAATTAAATATTTCAAATATTTATACTCTCATATTGTAATTTAATTTTTTATTTTACAAAAATAGATATGTAATACATGATAAACTTACTAGTAAACATTAAAATAAGTGTGAATCTATATAAAAGCTTATGAATATTATGAAGATAAATAAAATTAAAATTTTCAAATGAGAAAATCATGTGAAATGTTAATATTAGAAAATTTATTTCCTTTAGAAACACTTTAGTTTGTATATGATAATTTTTTCTACCTAAAATACATGAATTTTATCGAGGTGTGTTTTTATATATGTTTCTTGAATTCAAAGAAATTAAATATGCTACTGATACAAACTACGAGAGCGTGTTTGGTTAGTCATTTAATTACAATTTATTTTATTAATTTATAATTATAGCTTATTATTTTTTTCTTTTATTTTACCTTTAATCATTTAAAAAAATCATTAGTTTTTAGGATTCTTCGCTCATTAAATATTAACCTCCTCTAACAAACCAAATTGGCCCAACATGGTCCCTTAAAGTAAGGGTGAGTGTGGGACGAGTTGGAACGAGTTTTGTTTCTCTCGTACCCAACCTTGACTTCTTATCAGGCCAAATTTTCAGACTCGAACTCGCCCGCAAACCCGAAGAAATCTAATAAAGTACAAGACTAATTAAAACCCGAACCCGTCCACAAACCCTAAATCCTATTTTTTTTACTTTCTTATAAACTTTCAAATATTGTTAAGAGAAAAATATAATTATATCATTATACAACTTTATGTATGGAATGTGTTTTCAAAGTAGATAGAACATCTATCATAGAGGAAAGTTAAATTAAAAAGTCTCTAGAAAGTTAAAATAATGTTAAGCCTTTAATTAAGTAATATAAAATTATAAATATTATATATTATATATACATATATGGGACGAGTTGAGTAACTTGAAGATTAATCTGAACCCGTCCTCAACCCGATACTGGGTTATTGACTGAGACCCGATTTAACCTTAATCTTTTCATGTGGGATGGGGTCTAACCCGGTCCAAGTAGTTGGGTTATGACGGGTCAGTGGGACGGGTCGGGTTTTGCTCACCTCTACCGTCAAGGAATCCAACCTAAGCAATTAAGTCGGCCCAGATGACCAAGTCGACCCACATACCAGACAACCCTAAATAGGGAGTATCTAGAATTATCCTATGTTGTGCACCACTGAATCACAATCTATGGATAATAGCCCAAGGTCTAAATCTCTAGATATTCTTTTATAAACACTATAGATGTTAAATGTCAGGTATGTATTGATTACTCATTAACTACTATATTCTCAGATCAGAGTTGACTTTGGCGTCAGAGTGTCTTTACAGGTACCTCCTCTATTCCATTGTGAACCGACAGATTAACCCAGGGTATGCCCGAGCCTAAACCAAGAGTATCGGAGTTCAAGTTTCATACTCGAACCAATTCAAAAACCGTGTTTAATTATTTATAGCCTTTAATTTGTTCAATCACAATTGCCTAAATAGAATTACATATAATAATAAATGAAACGAGCTTGTCAATGTATATGAAAAGAATTATAAATCAAATACGCAAATCACGAGCAAACATTCTCGTGGCTGAAAAACTGAGAATTGAATAAGCTGGGGAAATTTCTATAAGTCTTATTCTTATCTGTATGCTACAAAAATCCAAACAAATTAAGATGGGTGTTAACATCATTTTCCAAGGTGTTTTTTCCTCAACATCCCTTTCAATATTTTTTTTGGAGGCTAACGAAAAGAATAGCAACTGGGGTAACCCAATTGTGACCTTCTCATAGATCCATCAGTTACGGCAAAATTGTCTATTTCCCTCATGCATGGTAATTTAAATTGTCCTTTTCTACTTCATCTAAGTTGCTGCTGTATCTTTAACGCTGACGGTTTTTCCATTTTACCTTCATGTGTGTGCACTGCTCAATTATTGGATTAGCAGAAAATGGAAACTGAATAAAATTGGTAGCTAAAAAATGCCACAGATCCTTGCTTTAACTATTATTACAGTACACATACCCCTACCTGTCAGCAATGCCTTTACATTTTGTGCGCCCATGAATAATGCCTATGATTAGGTATATGCATATATATGAATTAGTTGGCACTATCCACCCTCTTGCCCCTCACCAATTAATGAATTACCTAGCTATTTAAAGAGATAAATATTAAATCCCCCTCTATTTGCCCACATTTCATTTTGTTTTTATTTGAGGGGGAAAAATTATATGGTGTTCCTTTATGGGAACATTGAAGGTAATAGTGTAATACTAACCTATGCTTGATTGTAATATGTCATATCTAGTGTCTTCTCTAGCTAATAAGATGATAATATGAAAGATTTGAAATCATGGAGCATATGTTAAAGGGTAGTGGTAATCTCAGTTAATTTGAAAAAAAAATAAAAGAAAAGCAATTCCCCATAATTTGGTATATATTTGTAGTAGTGTTTTCTTTTTTCTGCTTGGAAACAGGGACTTGTCTGTTCTTTATAATGTGACAATGGGGTCATATCATGAGAGTCACTTTATGAAATGCCATTAAATATGCTTGACCTAATCACAGGCTGTCCTAGAACCCTAATTAAATGATAGTTATGTCCCGGTTTGAGGCCTAGAACAAGTCAACCAACTTCTAACATTAATATTTTCATTGTATGTTGGATGTGAAAAGCTTTTACAGGACCATGTGAATTTATACATGGAGGGGCCCCCTTTCATTTACGTCACTATCTCTTTGGTGGTGGGATGTTCCCTGTTTGTTTTGCAATTTTTTCCCATTTTTCCTTTCACCCAAGGGTTATAAGGACAAGTGGAAGTTGTATGCTTTTAAGTTTACCACTTTTTTCCTTCCCCTAACACAAAGGGTAGCGAATTAATTGACAGGCCAAACCCGCCAAGGTGATATACAAAACTTTCTTCTCACTTGCCACGGTTTCCATAGTTAAGAAAGTGACCAAAGGCTAAAGTTGCCCCCCTACATCTAGAATTTTTGAAAACGGATTTTTTTTTTTTGCATTATTTGACGTGCATATTAAATAGTGTATAAAAAATTGAGGCATGTAGTAATAAAAGTTCAAATTAATTTGATGAGTCTAGCTAATTTGTTTCTTAGTTCAATATATGTTGGTAATTGCATAAATACTAATAGTTATTTTTTTTTAGTTTACATGAAATGCAATAAGGTTTTGAATTTAAGGCCTGATGCTAAACTACCTAAATCCACATCACTAAGTCGACTCTAGTGCACTAATATAGTTATTTGAAAAACCCCTTCCCATATTCGAGAGACCATGAGCAAACAATTAAATCAGAGTACGTTTAAGTGAAAATAACAACCGCAAGAGCACATTTTTCTCACAAGTGCAAACAAAATTATTAGATGCCACTCCCCCTTTTCCCTAATATGAAGGAAAAGTTTGCTATTTTCTATTCAACTCCGTGCCTCTCTTCCAAGAAAAAGAAATAACAATAAAGGAGAAGATGGACGAGACGACAATGTAACATGGAAAGAAGTGAACCTTTCTTTGTACAAGAAGTTTGCCATGAAAACTGGGAACCCTTGTGCCAATCCCAAAAGTATCTATATATATTCCACAAAGAGACTTTACTTGATGAGAATTATATGGAACCAAATTTTTCCTTGTAATCTCATTAATTTTCTTGGGCTAGAAGTTATGAAGAATTCACCACATTGTGCTTCAAAGCAGTATTAAGCAAGAAATAGTATATATAGCTTTCAATTTCTAATGTGAGGGACTAGTTTCAGTGGCCAACACCCGAGGGGGAGGAGGCAATTGCTTGAAAGGGGTAAAACAGAAGGAGCACAGCCAATAAAAAGCAAAAGACAAAAGCAATTTGAAAAAGATACAAACATACTGACCAAGTATGTTTCTCACAGTTGCAGTCATGAAATCCGTGGCCGTGGTAAATTGGATATCATAGACATGCATAATGTGGCCGTATAAAGCAAAATAAAGGAATCATAATGTGAAGGAGACTATTAATCCCGGAATGAACTTTTCACACTTTCACAATTCCAATGGGAAAAAGTGTGCGTGAAGGAAACAGATTTGAATTTGAATCAAGTTGAGACGAATGGTGCACATGGAGGGTAATCTTAAACGATTATATTAATCAAATGATAAGAAAAGGACTTCATTAAATTAAAATAAAATCAGCCAGGTGATCCTTAATGGTTCTTGGGATGGCCATTCAGGATCAGGACCCCACCACCATGAATTTGAATTGGGGACCTGTTGACGCTAGTGATGGCCTGGATCGAAGATTGAGGACCATTTCAAGCAAGTATAATAATCTTTTGATAAACATTACCATAATTGCAGGCCTAACTCCAACTTAATTATTGTTTTAAAAAAATAATTCAAAACAGTATCATACTGATTTCATATGTTATAACTTTGGGCGTAAAGGAATTAGAATATCACGGAGAATTATATGATTAGAAAATACTATTTTGCAAATACAATGTCTCGAACCTAAAACCACATTAACACAAACTATTCCTCTGAAGGTGGAAACAAGTATATAATCAATCGATCATTGGAGAAAGCAAGTGTATCTTCATCATTAACAAGACTTGCACAACTCAGAAGGTATGGATTTACAAATGAGGAGCATTGATGCAGAGGAACATTAATTAGCAAGTGAAGCAAACCACACACACAGACACACGATATTCATCAGTGATAGCAGAGAAATATTAGAGACCTGATAACAGAAAGGGAATTACCTCAATTCAGAATTCAATACATGTAAAATGTTCATAAATTATACTATAAATTGCAAAGCAAAAGAAACAAAATTAAAAGAAGAAAAAAAAAGTATGATATAAGAGACAATAATAATAGACTCCACAAACATGCAACAGCAGCAGCAGCAGGAGAAAGTGCCACTGTCATTGCAGCCCTGAATTATGGTCTCCAATTCATCCCCATAGATACATTTTCTCTGCAACCTACTCTTTCTCTGCCATTTTTATTTCACAACTCGAATATCCATAACAATTCAAATCAATATGGGAGAGAGACTTTCTCCTCTTACCTCAATCCACTGTAACCTCTTGACTGTTTTTGTTCTTCTATTGACCCACAAATGACATTAATTAATTAATCCAAAACAAGAACAAATATGCTGCTCTGCTCTTACAACACACAACCCCCTTCCTTCTCGTTCTCTTGGTTTATTTTTCCCCCCACAAGCGATGAGAGTCGCTATATAATTAAGAAAAATGTGACCTTTTTTGTTGGTGGATAGTGGGAAAGGGTTAGAGGAGAAAAGTTCTCAAAAGAATCAATAGAAGGGTGGTGGAGGAGGAGATGCATATGAGACTCCGATCACAGGTGGCAAAGGCCCTTCATATACAGGAGTAGGTGGTGGTGGTGGTGAACTATATTGAACTGGTGGAGGTGGTGGAGAAGCATAAATTACCGGTGGTGGTGGTGGAGATGGGGAAGGTGGTGGCAGGTAAGGTGCTGGCTGTGGTGAAGGAGGTGGAGGTGAATGTTCTTCACAGGGAGGTGGAGGAGGAGGTTCTATACAAGGTGGTGGAGATGGTGGCGGTGGGGAATAGACTGGTGGAGGAGGAGGAGAGTGGACAGGAGGAGGTGGCGGTGGTGATAAATATGGATAAACAGGTGGTGGAGGAGAGTGAGGTGGTGGTGGAGGAGAATGATGAGGTGGTGGCGGTGATGGCGATGGCGGTGGAGGTGAGCTGTAGTAGTAAGGCACAGGTGTGGTGGGGAGAATACAGGAGCCGGTGGTGGTGGTGGTGGTGAATGTGGGGGCGGAGGCGGCGGTGGAGGCCTGACACAATATGGTGGCGTTGGAGTTGGGGAGGGTGGTGGTGGTGGTGATGCCACAGGCGTTGGCGGTGAGGGTGGTGGAGGAGATGGCGGAGGTGGTGATGGTGGCGGGGGAGGTGGAGAATAGACCGGTGGAGGCGGTGGTGGTGGAGAAGGTGGTGGCGGTGAAGGTGGAGGCGGTGGTGGGGAATAGACCGGTGGAGGTGGTGAAGGTGGTGGTGGCGAAGGCGGCGGTGGTGAAGGAGGTGGTGGCGGTGGGGGAGACTGGTGGTGGTGGTGGAGGAGGAGGTGGCGGCGAATAAACCGGCGGTGGTGAATAAACAGGCGGTGGCGAGTACACTGGTGAAGGAGGTGGAGAAAACACAGGTGAAGGTGGTGGCAAGTACACTGGTGAGGGTGGTGGAGATGACACTGGCGGCGACGGTGATGGCGATGGGAAAACAGGGGAGGGTGGTGAGAAGGCAAAGAAGGAACAAAAGCCTTACACCTAAAAGAGTTGCAATCAACAGGGTGAGACAAAAACGACTTACATTGCGCTGCTGAGCGCTGTAACGGCCTCGCCGGCAAACAGTTTCTCCGGTCATCAAACGCCGGCAACGCCAAACACCTCGGCGGCTCACCGGTGAAGAAGTTATAAGAATAAGTAAGTTCTGCAAATTCGGCAAAGCACAAATACTCTCTGGAATCTTCCCAGAAAGCAAATTATGAGCCACATTCAGCTGTTCCAAACTCACCGCATTCCCTATAGTCTCCGGCAACGGTCCCAAAAGCTGGTTGATACTCACATCGAACACCGTCAAGTTCTTCAACAACCCTATTTCCTCTGGTAAACAAGACCTGAACGCATTGTTCATGAAAATTATCTCATTCAGGTTCTTCATGTTCCCAATTCCAGCAGGTACACAACCGTGGAAACGGTTTTCGCCAGCACAATCACCGACACCGGCGAGTTACCGAAATTATCCGGTAGGTCAAACACGAACCGGTTGTCATTGATGAAGATCGCGTCTAGGTCCTTATCAAAGAGCTCTTTCGGAACAGTTCCTTCAAACTCGTTAAACCTCAGATCTAGAAACTTCAGCTCCGGCAACCGCAGCACCACCTCCGGGAACTTCCCGGCGAAGCGGTTATTACTGAGATCCAACTCAAACAAGATTTTCAGCCTCTCAAACTTGTGAGGCACCGTTCCACAGAACCTGTTGCTGTTGACATGGAAGAGTGCAAGGTCGACGAGTAAACCTAGCTCCTCCGGGAGGTACCCTGCAATGTCGCCGTGGTTGAGGTCTATGCCGGCGACGGTGCGGATCTTGGGATTATCCAGCGCCGGAGCGCAGAAAAACCGGTGTAGTTGCAGACATTGGAGCCAACCCAGTTTTTGGTAAGGTTCCGAGGATCAGAGAGAATGGCTTGCTTCCAAGCTTGTAAAGCTATGTAAGCGTTTCTGATGCGGTTGTTTTCGAACACCAAAGAAGGGTCCACCGTTACTTCTTCTCCTCTGTCACCGAACTCGTCTCTGTAGTATAAAAGCTGGCGTTGTTTGATGTACATGGCTTCTGCATCTGTGAGGCCTCCATCGGAGACTTTGAATGATGAGACACTGAGAGAGAGTGTGGCTATGAACAACGCAATCAGGAACAAGAGATTCGAACACGCTTTCTTCCTCATCTCACATGAGGCATCTGCCAGATCCCAAATGCTGCTACTACTACCTCTCTCTCTCTCTCTCTCGAGTTTTTTTTTTTTTTCTTTCACCAGAAACTGATCAAGTGGGGTTTAGGGAAAGTTTCGACCTTGAGATCTGAGAAGGAGGACAATGCAGGTAATGCTTTGGGAGTTGAGGAGAGGTTCAGAGAGAGAGAGAAAGTGGAGAGGGTTTTTTGTTTTGATTTTAAGGATTTTGGAACTGTGTGTGGAGCGTATATGAGTGTGTGAAGAGAGAGAGAATGGGCAATGAAATAATGCATCAAAAGGACAGCTAAATCACAGCTCAAAGCCCACCAGATTCTCTTCCTCTATCTCCTTCCTTACTCGCTTTTTTTATTTAATATTTTTTCCAGTTTTATTTATTATTTTCTACTTTTCTGTTTATTTTTTGTGATTTTCTCTCACGACAAAAATGGAAGACTATTCAATTTACACTATTTTTGCATCTCTGTAAGATTTTCTTTTCTTTTTCTTATTTCTCGCCGAACTCCATTTGATTTCATTGTTAATCTTAGTTGTCGCTCACTCGTTAACGCTTGCTTTCAATAAAGTGCAGCGACGCGGAGAGAGGGATAAGTGTGCAAGAGGGAATCAATAAACAGTTGTCACAAATATGCATTAATTTGTTTTATAAAAAAATTTAAAAAAGTAGTATTTCTTTAAATTTAAAAAATACTTAAGTACTATGCTTTTTTGAACTAATCATTGTTTCCATTATTATTATATGCCCTTATTTTCAAAGAAAATATGATTACTTATATGTAGTAGTTGTAACTTACAAGTTATAATATGGCCTCCCTTGTTTGACAGAAGATTTAGAAAGCGGTTAGCATGATCCTCCTCTAACTTAGTTAATTTAATTTGGTTATCCAATTTTTGTTTAGTAAGGACCTGAGAGGTGGTTGAATGTGTCGGCGTCCAGTGACAAATTACAAATCAGAGACCCCTCACCCCTCATAGTAACTCATTTTTATACAATAAATAAAAAGAATAAAATTATGTCATAGCACTTGACTTTTTTTTTCTTTTCCATTATCTACATTCCCGTGATAGTGATAACTTATATGCACGGCCTGTTGCCTTCGAATTAATGGCTTTTTCCAATTAGCAAACACCACCGATTTTCTTTCTTATTTTTACTTTTTTTTTCTTTTGGGACTTTTATAAAAAAGGTTATTTTTTTTCTGGTACTTAATTATAGAAGGCAAAGTTTTAAGTAATTCATTTTGAGACCTGCGTGGGAGAAGAGCATGCTTCGATTCATTGAGGACAAAATGCAAAGTATATATAGGTCAGTAATAACGAAATTACATGATTAGACAATCACTTAAAATAATTGAATAGAATGTTTATTGTTTAATTGCCAAATATTGTCAATAACCATCATTAAATTAGTCTAAACTGAATTTATAACTTCCCTCTTCATTTTAACTTTATAAAAGTTGAAAAATTGTACATTTGTGTTGTACAATATTTTTTACAATAATAAAAATGAAGAGAGAAAAAAAATACATAAATATAAGATAAAATGTATTATATAATTAAGAGAGAAGATAAAAGCGTGTTGAATAAAATGCCATAACTAATCATATTTCATCCTATAATTAAGCTTGAGAGTTGAGATTTTCTTCTTTTAAAAAATTTTTATGATTTTTTTAATGCGTTTTGTATAGAGAACAAAAAAGTATGTTGAATAAATTGAAAACATTGTATAAGCATTTATCAATTTAATTATTTTTAATTATATTTATAACTAATGTTTTATATAAAATAAGCGTAAAAAAATATAATAATATATAAAATAAATACAATATAATTAAATTGATAAATGCTTAAGTATAGGATTAAATTGAAAACATTGGAAAATGAATATAATTAAACAAAATTGCAATATAAGGCAAAGTTTTTTCTCCAAGAATCTCCTCTGATTCTTCTTGTTTACCTTGTCGTCTCTCTTGTTCATGGCGTCTGCTGAGGACACCCCTATGCTCCCTGACCCTCTCGATGGGAAAGAAGGGTCGCAAATCAACAAGTATCATTCAAAGACAAGCTTCTAGCGGGGAAGGGAAGAGTTTAAGGATTCCCCCAAGGTGGATCTTATTCGCAATAATTTGTTCAGAATTGAGTATGAGGATGGGGATCGCTTGAAACCTAGATGCTTTGTAGCGGATTCAGTTCTTGAAAATCTTCAGCACCCCTGGTCTGAAGCGGTGATCATCAAGCTATTGGGCAGGTATTTGGTTTCTCACAATGAAGGATCGGCTCTCTAGGGTTTGGAAGCTATCTGGGGGGTTTGATTTTGATGTGGACATCAGTCAGGCAGTCAGCGCTAGGTGGGCCCATGACAAGGGCACAAGCTAGGAAGGCTAAGGAGGCACTCCAAGTCATCATTAAAGAAGTTCCAACTCAAAGTGAGCAAAACATTAATGAAAGTCTTAAGTTCATTAATTGCACTCAAGTTGAAGAGGATAGCTTATTGATGAAGAATCAGTTGCATTTAATGCAACTGTTAATTGAAGCACTTCCAAGCCAATGATGTGGCATTGTGGGCGGCCACATGGGTGCATGTGGGCGGCCATGTGCTTTTTTTTTGCTGAATTATTATTGCTTTCAATAAGGTTTTGTAGTTACAAAACATTGAGTAATAACTTGGTGGTTACAAAGACAAAGGAGTGATGATGTTTAAAGGCATTGAAAGCCTTGTCTTATAGCCGTTGGGGAAGGCTTGTGTGCGCATGAATCTAGCCTCATTTTTGAGCTATGTGATGCGGCCAACATGTGCTAAATGTGGCTGAATTCTAAGTCATAAAAAGGGTGCCAACAAGGTTGTAAATGAGAGAGTGAAGAGCCATTAAAGTGGCGGCCAAGTCATGAAGAAGGGAGTTACAAATGCAAGGAATCTTGAAGAATGGTGGCTGAATGTTGCGGCTACATTATGGCTGAATGAATAGCCTCTTTACATCATGTTTGGTGGTTATTTTGCAAGGTTAAATGTAGCTAACATGTGCCAAAATTCTGGTTAGGAAATGCGGCCATACAAGCTTACTTAGGTTAAGTTTTATTAGCTAATTGTCTTTTAATTTATTTAATTCCTAGAATATGTTTAGGGTTGCATGGGAAGTGTGTAAAGGGGAATTTTGGGGATGAGTTGGGCGTGTAACTGGTTGATTACACAACCCTAGTTTCACCTTGTAAATCCTATAAATACATGCTTCATGCATGCACAAAACACAAGATTGAAGTTTATGCAAAATTGCTATCAAAATTAGAAAGTGAATTTCTTACTTAGAGAGAGTGAATTTCTCTATCTTTCTTGCTAGTCAAGATGAAGGTTATCAAAGGTTCATATACCTTTGTGTGATCATCTTCATGGACTTATCTTCCAATTCATGAAAGTGTGACGTCAATTTATCAGTTTTCTAGTTTATTTCTTTTACTATCTGATATAATCCGTCACTCTATTTCCTCTATGTTTCTTGAATATTATGTGATTTAATCTTCAAGTATTCCTAAGGATTCTTATTGTTTTGATTATTCCTTGTCAATTTCTTGTTTTGGTTATTTGGTATACGTACGTCAAAGAAAAGAAAAGAAAAGAAAAGAAAAGTTACGTACGTGCGTAAAGAAAAGAACAAAAAAATATTGTTTATTTTCCTTGCAAAGCAAGAAGTGTTTACATAAAGTTATCTATTATCAGAAAAATTCTAAGGTCCATAAAAATAGAACCTCAAGGTTCATCATTTGGTCATCAGAGCTCCGGTTACTAGAATTTTTTTTCTGATTATTCTTTCCTAACTTTTCTTGTTAGCTTTTCTTGTTTTATTTTCTTGTTAGCTTTTCTTGTGTTATTTTCTTGGCTAACATACAGGTTGTGAATTGTTTGATTTTCTCCTCATTGACGTGGTAAGAAAAATAAGAGAAATAGAGAGGAAAAAGGCAAGAGTGTTACATTATAGAAAAAGCCAATTTTTTTGTGTGTGATACACGAGTGTTGGTGAGTTCTAAACAGTTAACTCTTATTTTTATTTTTCTCTATTACTTGTTCTTTGTTACTATGACAGAAAAAAGGTGGAGAATCGTGATCTACAATTGCAATTAATTACTGCAATGTACCAGCAATTGGAGATGTCAATGAAGCAACAATATGATGAGCTGCATGCTAGATTAGATGCATTGGAAATTAGACACAACCTGAACGGCAGGAGGAAGAAGAAATACCACCACCACCACCAAGAATGAAGAAAGGATTCAAGGTGTCAAGTTACTATACCAGCTTTCAAAGGACGCAGTGATCCAGAAGCATACTTGGAATGGGAGCTCAAGATTGAGCATGTCTTTGCTTGCAACACCTACACAGAAACTCAAAAGGTAAAACTTGCTACTACTGAGTTTTCTGACTATGCTCTTATTTGGTGGAACAAGTTGCAAAGGGAGAGGCGCAGAGATGAGGAACCAAAGGTGGAAACTTGGGTTGAAATGAAAAGAATTATGAGGAACGGTATGTTCCCTCTAGTTTTCCAACGTGACTGAAGCTAAGGTTACAAAGGCTTACTCAGGGAGTAAAGGAGTGGAGGGAGGATACTATAAGGATGGAGATGCTGATAACTCAAGCCAACATTGAGGAGGATCCAGAAATTACTATGGTAGTACGTTTCTTACATGGTTTGAGTAGTGACATTAGAGATGTTGTTGAGTTACAGGAATTTGTAGAAATGGAGGACCTTTTGCACAAAGCCCTTCAGGTGGAGCAACAATTAAAAAGAAAAGGGGTTGCAAGGAGGAGTCCTAATAGTTTGCCTACAAATTGGAGAGACAAGGTTAAAAGGAGGTTGTAGAGCTAACCAACCAAGGAGCATCAACATCATCTTCCCAAGGGAAGGTACAACAAAAGGACGCTGAACAGGGTACAAAGAAAGGTAGAGATTTAACTTGTTTCAGGTGTCAAGGAAAGGTCACTATGCCTATGAGTGTCCTACTAAGAAGACCATTCTTCTTAAGGACAATGGGGAGTACACAAGCAAATCTGATGTTGAGGAGGATGAGCCCAGTGATGATGATACAGGTGCTGTTGTTGGGAGAAGTCTACATGATTAGGAGGCTTCTAGGAAGCCAAACCGTGAGCAAAGAAGAGTGCCAAAGAGAACATCTTTCACACTAGATTGGTTCAATCAATGGTAAGGTTTGTTTGGTTATTATTGATGGAGGTAGCTGTACTAATGTTGTTAGTTCCAATTGGGAATAAAATGAGATTGGACCACACAACCTCATCCTAGGCCATATAAGCTCCAATGGCTTAGTGAAGGAGATGAAGTACATGTGCGCATGCAGGCTGAAATCCTTTTTCTATAGGGAAATATCAAGACAAGGTACTTTGTGATGTGGTACCTATGGAGGCCAGCCACGTTCTTCTTGGGAGAGACCTTGGCAGTTTGACACTAAAGCTATTCATAATGGCTTTACCAATAAAATCTCTTTCATGTACCAAGATAAGAAAATTGTTTTGAGACCATTAACACCTAGAGAGGTTAGTGAGGATAAAAAAAAAATAAGAGAGAAAATTGTAACAAGAAAGATGATTGAAAAAGAAGAGAGCCAAAAAAAAGAGAGAAATACAAGAGGGTAAACAGCTTTGTTTAGCAAAAGAAAGAGAGAAGTGGAGGAGAGTGTTATGTACAAGACAGCCTCTTTACTTATTGTTGGATACTCATTTTCTTTTAACTGCTAACCAATTTGAAAAATTTGAATTGCCTTCTGTAGTTAAATCTCTTTTGCAGGAATATGTGGATGTCTTTCCAGAAAATGTTCCTGATGGCTTACCACCTTTGAGGGGAATTGAGCATCACATAGACTTAATTCCAGGAGCCTCTTTGCCAAATCGGCCAGCCTATAGGAGTAATCCTCAAGAGACCAAAGAAATTGAAAGGCAAGTAAAAGAGCTCATTAGCAAAGGATGGGTGAGGGATAGCATGAGTCCTGCGTGTACCAGTCATATTGGTACCAAAGAAAGATGGAACTTGGAGGATGTGTTCTGATTGTAGAGCCATAAACAACATCACCATCAAGTATAGACATCCAATTCCCAGGTTAGATGACCTTCTTGATGAATTGTATGGTGCATGTTTGTTTACAAAAATTGATTTGAAAAGTGGTTATAATCAGATTAGGATAAGAGAGGGTGATGAATGGAAAACTGCTTTCAAAACAAAATATGGTTTGTATGAGTGGTTAGTTATGCCTTTTGGATTAACTAATGCGCCTAGCACTTTTATGAGATTAATGAACCATGTTTTGAGAGAGTTCATAGGAAAATTTGTGGTTGTGTACTTTGATGATATCCTTATCTATAGCACTTCTTTAGATATGCATGTTGAACATATTAAATCTGTTTTGGATGTGTTAAGAAAGGAAAATTTGTATGCTAATCTTGAGAAATGCATATTTTGTACCAACCATGTTGTTTTCTTGGGTTTTGTTGTGAGCTCCAAGGGGGTTCAAGTGGATGAGGAAAAGGTGAAGGCTATTCAAGAATGGCCAACACCTAAGAATGTGAGTGAGGTGAGAAGCTTTCATGGCTTAGCAAGTTTCTATAGGAGATTTGTTAAGGATTTTAGCACCTTGGCTGCACCCCTTAATGAAATTGTGAAAAAGAATGTGGGATACAAATGGGGGGAGAAGCAAGAGGCGGCCTTTGCTGCCCTCAAGGATAGGCTCACACATGCGCCTATTCTAGCCTTACCAAATTTTGCAAAATCATTTGAATTGGAGTGTGATGCTTCTAATGTTGGAATTGGTGCTGTTTTATTGCAAGAAGGGCATCCAATTGCTTATTTTAGTGAGAAATTAAGTGGACCATCACTTAATTATTCTACCTATGATAAGGAATATATGCTTTGGTAAGGGCTCTTAAAACTTGGCAACACTATTTACTTCCTAAGGAATTTGTAATTCATAGTGATCATGAATCCTTGAAGTATTTAAAAGGCCAAGGAAAATTAAATAAAAGGCATGCTAAGTGGGTGGAATTTTTAGAACAATTTCCATACGTCATAAAACATAAAAAGGGAAAAGGAAATATAGTTGCTGATGCTCTTTCTAGGAGACATGTTTTGCTTGCTATGCTTGAAACTAAACTATATGGACTTGAATCTTTGAAAGACATGTATTGTGATGATGTGGACTTTGCTGAGTTATATGTGGCATGTGTTAAAAAATCAGAAAATGGATTTTTAAGGCATAATGATTTTTTGTTTAAGGGAAATAAATTGTGTGTGCCTAAAAGTTCCATAAGGGAAATGCTTGTGAGGGAATCGCATGAAGGGGGGTTAATGGGACATTTTGGAGTGCAAAAGACTTTAGAAATTTTGCAAGATAATTTTTATTGGCCAAATATGAAACGTGACGTTCATAAGATATGTGACCAATGTATTGTATGCAAAAAGGCTAAGTCTAAAGTTAAACCACATGGTTTATATACTCCTTTACCTGTTCCTGAATTTCCTTGGATTGACATTTCCATGGACTTTGTTTTGGGGCTTCCAAAAACAAAGAATGGAAGAGATTCTGTTTTTGTTGTGGTTGACAGGTTTTCAAAAATGGCTCACTTTATACCATGCAAGAAGGTGGATGATGCTTGCCATGTAGCAGATTTATTTTTCAAGGAAATAGTCAGATTACATGGAATACCAAGAAGCATTGTGAGTGATAGGGACTCAAAATTTTTGAGTCATTTTTGGAGGACTTTATGGGGAAAGCTTGGAACTAAGTTACTATTTTCTACTACTTGTCATCCCCAAACTGATGGACAAACAGAAGTGGTTAATAGGACACTAGGGACTTTGCTTAGAACCATTCTAAATAAAAACATTAAAGCTTGGGAGGATTGTTTGCCTCATGTTGAATTTGCTTATAATAGGGCTATCCATAGCACTACTAATTGTTCACCATTTGAAGTAGTTTATGGATTTAATCCTTTAACTCCACTTGATATATTACCATTGCCTAATATTTCCATGTTTAAGCAAAAAGAAGCGCAGGCTAAGGCTGATTTTGTCAAGAAGATGCATGAGAAGGTTAAGGCTCAAATTGAAAAGAAAAATGAGAGCTATGCCAAACAAGCAAACAAAGGAAGAAAGAAGATGGTGTTCCAACCAGGAGATTGGGTGTGGATTCACATGCGCAAAGAAAGGTTCCCAGAACAAAGAAAATCAAAGCTTCAACCTAGGGGAGATGGGCCTTTCCAAGTGCTTGAGAGGATCAATGACAATGCCTACAAAATAGACTTGCCTGGTGAGTATAATGTTAGTGCTACCTTTAATGTTGCTGACTTAACTCTTTTTGATGCAGGTGAGAACCCTTCAGATTTGAGGACAAATCCTTTTCAAGAAGGGGGGCGTGATGTGGACATCAGTCAGGCAGTCAGCAGACTAGGTGGGCCCATGACAAGGGCACAAGCTAGGAAGGCTAAGGAGGCACTCCAAGTCATCATTAAAGAAGTTCCAACTCAAAGTGAGCAAAACATTAATGAAAGTCTTAAGTTCATTAATTGCACTCAAGTTGAAGAGGATAGCTTAATTGATGAAGAATCAGTTGCATTTAATGCAACTGTTAATTGAAGCACTTCCAAGCCAATGATGTGGCATTGTGGGCGGCCACATGGGTGCATGGTGGGCGGCCATGTGCTTTTATTTTGCTGAATTATTATTGCTTTCAATAAGGTTTTGTAGTTACAAAACATTGAGTAATAACTTGGTGGTTACAAAGACAAAGGAGTGATGATGTTTAAAGGCATTGAAAGCCTTGTCTTATAGCCGTTGGGGAAGGCTTGTGTGCGCATGAATCTAGCCTCATTTTTGAGCTATGTGATGCGGCCAACATGTGCTAAATGTGGCTGAATTCTAAGTCATAAAAAGGGTGCCAACAAGGTTGTAAATGAGAGAGTGAAGAGCCATTAAAGTGGCGGCCAAGTCATGAAGAAGGGAGTTACAAAATGCAAGGAATCTTGAAGAATGGTGGCTGAATGTTGCGGCTACATTATGGCTGAATGAATAGCCTCTTTACATCATGTTTGGTGGTTATTTTGCAAGGTTAAATGTAGCTAACATGTGCCAAAATTCTGGTTAGGAAATGCGGCCATACAAGCTTACTTAGGTTAAGTTTTATTAGCTAATTTGTCTTTTAATTTATTTAATTCCTAGAATATGTTTAGGGTTGCATGGGAAGTGTGTAAAGGGGCATTTTGGGGATGAGTTGGGCGTGTAACTTGGCTGATTACACAACCCTAGTTTCACCTTGTAAATCCTATAAATACATGCTTCATGCATGCACAAAACACAAGATTGAAGTTTATGCAAAATTGCTATCAAAATTAGAAAGTGAATTTCTTACTTAGAGAGAGTGAATTTCTCTATCTTTCTTGCTAGTCAAGAGTGAAGGTTATCAAAGGTTCATATACCTTTGTGTGATCATCTTCATGGACTTATCTTTCAATTCATGAAAGTGTGACGTCCATTTATCAGTTTTCTAGTTTATTTCTTTTACTATCTGATATAATCAGTCACTCTATTTCCTCTATGTTTCTTGAATATTATGTGATTTAATCTTCAAGTATTCCTAAGGATTCTTATTGTTATTGATTATTTCCTTGTCAATTTCTTGTTTTGGTTATTTGGTATACGTACGTCAAAGAAAAGAAAAGAAAAATAGTTACGTACGTGCGTAAAGAAAAAGAACAAAAAAATATTGTTTATTTTCCTTGCAAAGCAAGAAGGGTTTACATAAAGTATATTATCAGAGACATGTCCCATTTAACTAAAATTCTAACTAAAAAAAGATTAATTGCATATGAAATGTCCGTATCTTCTAACCCTAGGATTGGTTCAGCGGAGGGGGCTGATGCAAGCTTAACCAAGGTCGCGGGCTCGAATCCCGCCTTGGGCATGCAGTTCCTTTAAAATCCAGGGCCAGCTGTCCCACCCATCGGGGTGCCTACAAACCAGCGAGGGGAATCTTACAAAAAAAAATGTCCGTATCTTTACTCCCCTGAAGTCAAATCACTCAAAGTAATTTAGATAGTTACCTTTAAAACATTAATCTCAACAATGTCTCATATTTAAGTTTATGAGTAGAATCTTACATAATTTTACGTCACTAATCATTCTAAATACATGTTAATATAAATATTAATTTAGGTTCCCTTGGAGGGTGGTTGTAAAAATTTTCAATCAAATTTTTATAATTCAAAATCAAAATTTAAAAATTTTATTTTGTAATTTTTAAAATAGACATTTTAAAAACCACAAAAAATAATTTTTAGATTTTTGGTTTTGAGTTATAAAAATTTAATTTAAAAATTTATAAAATCAAAAATTGAAAACTCACCACCACTACAACGAAACCTTGGGGCTGTTGGGGTGATTGTGAGTTTTCAGTTTTTGGTTTTAAAACTTTTGAACCAAGTTTTTACAACTTAAAATCAAAAAGTGAAAACCACTTTTTGTGGTTTTCAAAACATTCACAAAAACAAGTTTTCAATTGTTGAAATTCCTAGCAATTTTGAGCGCCGAAGTATCTTTGTAAAATACTCTCATCCCAACATAATTTCACTTACTTTCATTTTAGCAACCTCGGAATAGAAGCTGGCAAAACAATATTAACAGGTTGTACTTATGATAGTTTTCTTTCCTTTTTTTCTCTCTTGGACTAGTGTATGATTTATATTAGCAATGGATTATAAAGTAGTTAATTCAAACTGATTAATTAAATACCATTTTTAAATTTTGTACTTACACACTAACAATTGTATAGTTTTAAAAATATCATTAAGGAAATATGATAACCAATAAGTACTCTTTTAATTCATATTGTGTGTCCATGCTGCATATTAATATTTATATTTTTCAAAAATAAGATATTAAATAAGATTGGTTTATATGCTGATTATATATAATATGCCAATCTATATTATTTGATTAACATTATAATATATATCTATGGTTATTTTTTTTTTTACTTTTTACCATGAAAGTTATAGAAAATAAGAAGAATCATGTGTCCTCTAATGAATGAAATTTTTGGTGTTAACCACATGTATCGCCTATTATCGGGGTCAATTTTGTTCAGGACATAATCACACAGTTAAGGCTACACATTCTGATATGAACCCTATGGTTCGAATTAAGGGACCTTTAGAAATATTAGGCTGAAAATTAATACTTCCCTTTAACATTTGATTTTTCTCATACTTTTCTTTTCTTTTCTTTTCAATATTCTTTTCTTGATAATAATACGTACGTAACTTCAAAACTTTGGAATATGATTTGTTCTTTCAAATAGAATCAAAATTCAGCCTCTAACTTGACAAGTAATATGCGCATACTAACAAGCTGTGTAGCAGAAATTGATGACTTAGATTATTTAGAAGAAAGAAATAGAAGAAGAAGAAGATAGGTGAACGTCACACTTTCAAGGATGAAATATAAGTCCTTGAGATTACACCACAAAGGTGAAAACTCTTGATAAATCTCACTCTTGACAAAAGCAAGAAAATAAGAGAAACTCTCTCTTTGATTGATAAATTAACATAAACATTCTAACCCTCTTGCATGCATTACACGCCCCTTTAATAGTGTCATGTGAGCCATGCAATGACCTAATACAACTTGTAACTCCTACAAATTAATGAAATAACAAAATAAAAATAATTAAAACTATAGTCTAAAAAGAACCTATGTAGTTGTCCCCCCTCCCTTTTACACCCATGTGACCTATCATCAAAACCTTAATTAAGGAAACATAACTCAGCCAAATTAATCCTATGTTGGCCGCACCATTTAACCAAAATAACTCAGCCAAATGAGTTACAAAATGAATGAAAATAATCAACATTAACATGTGTTGGCCGCCCAAATAAATGGTCTTCAATCTTCCAATTTCATCACATGTTGGCCACATTTTTTAATGATCATGAATCAGCCCTTTGATGCACATGTTGCCCCCTAATATAGGTTAGAGAATCAGCCAATTTGATCACATGTTAGCCGCAAATTATAGCCCAAGAGAAACTCCCAACAAGTGCTTCAATTTGTAACTTCCTGGCAATTAATGCCTTGTCTCCTTGTAACCATTGCAGCTTCAATTCCTTTCAATTATTTGTTTGTACCAACCAGCCACATGATGATACATTTTGTAACAGCTACAATGTTTATTGAAAACAATAAAACAAATAAAACCAATCAGCCATGCACTCCCTTGGCCGCCCCACCTTTGGCCGCCCCCATTCTCCCAAAGTTTGTCTTCAATTGGAGTTTGACATTGATGGCAACTGGACTTCATTGAATTCCATGCTACCATCTTCTTCTTGCTTAAGACAAAGAATAATTTTAGGGGATTGCTCTTTAATGTTTGCGCCCTTGGTTTGTAGGGATGTCACTATCAGTTGCAAAGCTTCCTTTGCCTTCCTTGTCCTTGCCCTTGTCATTGGTCCCCCAAGTCCTTCAAGTGCCTTTCCTTGGGTCATGTCCTCATCACCCCCCCTATTGAAAAGGATTTGTCCTCAAATCATTAGTTCCTTCATCTGCATAAAAAAGGGATAAGTCAAAAACATTGAAAGTGGCACTAATCTGATACTCACCAGGAAGGTCAATTTTGTAGGCATTGTCATTGATCCTTTCTAGAACTTGAAAGGGTCCATCTCCCCTAGGTAGGAGCTTGGTTTTCCTTTGTTCAGGGAACCTTTCCTTGCGCATATGCACCCAAACCCAATCATTAGGGTGGAAGGTAACCTTCTTTCTTCCCTTGTTGGCTTGCTTGGCATAACTTTCATTCTTCTTTTCAATTTGTGCATTCACCTTTTCATGCATCTTCTTGACATATTCTGCCCTGGCCTATGCTTCATGATGCTTAAACATAGAAATATTAGGCAAAGGTAATAAATCAAGAGGGGTTAAAGGGTTAAATCTATAAACTATCTCAAAGGGAGAACAATTTGTTGTACTATGCCCTATTGTAAGCAAATTCAACATGAGGCAAACATCTCCCAAGACTTAATATTTTATTCAAAATAGTCCTAAGCAAAGCGCCCAATGTCCTATTCACCACTTCTGTTTGCCCATCAGTTTGGGGATGACAGGTAGTAGAAAACAGCAACTTGGTTCCAAGCTTTCCCCACAAAGTTCTCCAAAAATGGGTAAGAAATTTCGCATCCCTGTCACTTACTATGCTTCTTGGTAATCCATGTAGCCTTACTATTTCTTTGAAAAATAAATCAGCCACATGACAAGCATCATCCACCTTCTTGCAAGGTATAAAATGCGCCATCTTTGAGAACCTGTCAACAACCACAAAAACATAATCTTTTTCATTCTTTGTTTTAGGCAGTCCTTAAACAAAATCCATGGAAATATCAGTCCAAGGAGATTCTGGTACATGCAAAGGAGTATACAATCCATGAGGCTTAACTATAGATTTTGCTTTCTTACAAACAATGCAATTTTCACAAAATCTTTGCACATCACGTTTCATGTGGGGCCAAAAGAAATGTTCTTGTAAAATTTCCATGGTCTTTTGAATTCCAAAATGACCCATTAATCCCCCCTCATGTGATTCACGCAAAAGTTATTCCCTAATGGAACTTCTAGGCACACATAATTTATTGGTTTTAAACAAAAACCCATTTTGCCTAAGGTAACCATTTTCAGAATATTTTTCATATGCAACAAAAATTCTAGCAAAATCCTCTTCATTTTCATACATGTTCTTCAAGGATTCAAGACCAAACAACTTGGTTTCTAACATAGATAATAATGCATGCCTCCTAGAAAGCGCATCAGCTACTATGTTTCCTTTACCTTTCTTATGTTTAATCACATATGGAAATTGCTCTAAATACTCTACCCATTTAGCATGCCTTTTATTTAATTTTCCTTGTCCTTTCAAATATTTCAAGGACTCATGATCACTATGTATAACAAACTCTTTGGGTAGCAAATAATGTTGCCAAGTTTTTAGAGCTCTAACCAAAGCATACAACTCCTTATCATAAGTGGAATAATTAAGTGCAACTCCATTTAATGTTTCACTAAATAAGCAATTGGATGCACATCTTGTAACAAAACGGCCCCTATGCCTACATTTGATGCATCACATTCCAATTCAAACGATTTTTCAAAGTTAGGCAAGGCTAGAATAGGCGCATGAGTGAGCCTATTTTTAGGGCAGCAAAGGCCGCCTCTTGCTTCTCTCCCCATTGAAATCCCACCTTTTTATCCTGAAAATAAAAGAAATTTTGTTAGTGAAACCATCATGGATGGCTTTTGTGTCAAACTGCCACGGTCTTCCCAAAAGGATATGGCTGGCCTCCATTGGAACTACGTCACATTGTACTTCTTGGTATTTTCCAATGGAAAATGGAATTTCAGCTTGCCTCTTCACATGCACTTCATCCCCTTCACTAAGCCATTGAAGCTTGTATGGCTTAGGATGTGGCTTTGTATCCAAATTCATCTTTGACACCAAACTAGCACTGACAACGTTAGTACAACTGCCACCATCAATTATAACTAAACAAATCTTACCATTGACAGAACACCTTGTATGAAAAATGTTCTCCTTTGATTTGCTTTCATGGCCGTGGGTTGGCTTCCAAGAAGCCTCCTATCATATAGACTTCTCCAACTTCAGCACCGGTGTCATCATCACTAGCCTCCCTTTCTTCTTCAGAATCGCTGGTACACTCCCCATTGTCTTTAAGAAGAATAGTCTTCTTTGTAGGGCACTCATAAGCATAGTGTTCCAAACCTTGGCACTTAAAGCACCTCACATCTTTTCCTTTTTTAGGAACCTGTTTAGCTTTTGGAAGAATTTTACCTTGAGAAGATGATGCTCCCTGATTGGATGACTCAACTCCTTCCTTCTTAACTTTGTCCTTCCAATTTGTGGGTAAAGTGGTCAGACTCTTCCTTGTTGCTCCTTTTCTTTTAAGCTGTTGCTCTATTTGAAGAGCCTTGTTGTAACAAATCATCCATCTCCACATATTCCTGCAGCTCTACAATATCTCTAATGTCATGATTTAAACCACTAAGAAAACGTGCCATAGTTACCTCAGGATCCTCTTCAATTTTGGCTTGCATCATGAGCACCTCCATTTCTTTGTAGAACTCCTGAACCCCTTTGCTTCCTTGGGTCAACTTTTGTAACTTCAGTTTCAAGTCTCTTTGGAAGCTAGATGGAACATATTGTTTCCTCATAATTCTCTTCATTTCGGTCCATGTCTCCACCAATGGTTTTTCATTTCTGAGCCTCTCCTTCTGAAACTTGTCCCACCAAATAAGAGCATAATCAGAAAATTCAGCAGCAACAGTTTTACCTTTTGCGCCTCTGTGTAATTGTTACAGGCAAAGATATGCTCAATCTTGAGTTCCCTCTCCAAATAGGCTTCTGGATCACTACGCCCTTTGAAAGGGGTAGAGTCAGTTTTACTCCTATTCTGCCTTCATTTCTATTTGGCCTTTCTCTCTCTCCTTCAGGTGGTGGTTTGGTTTCCAATGTATCCAACCTAGTATGCAACTCATCATATTGTTGCTTCTTCATTTTCTCTAATTGTTGATAGAGAGCAGCAATCTGTGTTTGAAGGTCACGATTCTCCACAACCCTTTCAGCCATGATAAGAAAAAAAGAAAAAATAATGTAACAAGAAAATAAGATGTTAACTGTTTAAGGTCTCACCACACTCTAGTGTTTGCACTCAACAATTGGCTTTTACTATGATTTAACTCTCTTGCCTTTTTCCACTCTATTCCTCTTGAATTCTTACCAAATCAAAAGGAGAAAAATCAAGAAGTCGACCAACCTGTGTGCAGTAAAGAAAAATAAAACAAGAAAGATAAGAATAAACAATAAGAAACAAATGTTAGAAAGAACAGAAATAGCCTTGAATTTCTAATAACCGGAGCTCTGATGACCAACTGATATGAATCCTATGGTTCGAATTAAAGGACCTTTAGAAATATTAGGCTGAAAACTAATACTTTCCTTTAACATTTAATTTTTCTCATACTTTTCTTTCTTGATTAATAATACGTACGTCACTTCAAAACTTTGGAATATGATTTGTTCTTTCAAATAGAATCAAAATTCAGCCTCTAACTTGACAAGTAATATGCGCATGCTAACAAGCTGTGAGAGAAATTGATGACTTAGATTATTTAGAAAGAAAGAAATAGAAGAAGAAGAAGATAGGTGAACGTCACACTTTAATGGATGAAAGATAAGTCCTTGAGATTACACATACAAAGGTGAAGAACCCTTGATAAATCTTACTCTTGGCAAAGCAAGAAAATAAGAGAAACACTCTCTTTGATTGACAAAATTAACATAAACATTCTAACCCTCTTGCATGCATTACACGCCCCTTTAATAGTGTCATGTGAGCCATGCAATGACCTAATACAACCAACTTGTAACTCCTAGAAATTCATGAAATAACAAAATGAAAATAATTAAAACTATAGTCTAAAAAGAACCTATGTAGCTGTCCCCCCTCCCTTTTACACCCATGTAACCTATCATCAAAACCTTAATTAAGGAAACATAACTCAACCAAATTAATCCTATGTTGGCCACACCATTTAACCAAAATATCTCATCCAAATGAGTTACAAAATGAATGAAAATAATCAACAATTAACATGTGTTGGCCGCCCAAATAAATGGTCTTCAATCTCCCAATTTCATCACATGTTGGCCACATTTTTTAATGATCATGAATCAGCCCTTTGATGCACATGTTGCCCCCTAATATAAGTTAGAGAATCAGCCAATTTGATCACATTAGCCGCAAATTATAGCCCAAGAGAAACTCCCAACAAGTGCTTCAATTTGTAACTTCCTGACAATTAATGCCTTGTCTCCTTGTAACCGTTGCAGCTTCAATCCCTTTCAATTCTTTGTTTGTAACAACCAGCCACATGATGATACATTTGTAACAGCTACAATGTTTATTGAAAGCAATAAAACAAATAAAACCAATCAGCCATGCACTCCCTTGGCCGCCCCCACTCTCCCAAAGTTGTCTTCAATTGGAGTTTGGCGTTGATGGAAACTGGACTTCATTGAATTCCATGCTACCATCTTCTCTTGCTTAAGACAAAGAACAATTTTAGGGGATTGCTTTAATGTTTGCGCCCTTGGTTTGTAGGGATTCCACTATTAGCTGCAAAGCTTCCTTTGCCTTCCTTGCCCTTGCCCTTGTCATTGGTCCCCCAAGTCCTTCAAGTGCCTTTTCCTAGGTCATGTCCTCATCACACTCTCCTTAAGTGATAGCGGAAAAGTTACCAGATTTAGAATCTGGAACCAAGAGGCATGGGTCAACAAATAACTCGATCAAAATGAGTGAAAAAGTGGCGAAAATGGTGCAGTAGGTGCAACAAGTGATGAATGAAAAATGAAGAGGAAAATATGTAGAAAACTCAGAAAATGGTAGAAGGCAACTCCTTCTACAGATAAGATCAATGCTAGACGCAACCAATTCAGGAGAATTGATAAGTCTCAGATGGTTTAGGCAAACACCACCAACCCTTCTCTACTCACACAATTGAGGAGGAATTTTGACAGTGTCTTACTAAAACTCAAGATAAATTGTAAGGGGTGCCTCCCTATTTATAGAGTGAGGGGCAACCAAATGAAGCTAGAAAATACGAGAATGAGTGAAAATGCTCCTAGTTGGGTGTTGAACCCAAATTTGAAGGCTCAAATAGCTCAACTAGCTACTAGCCACTAAAGCATTAAAAACTAGCGCCTAACTCTACTAATCTAGCTTAGAAAAATACAATTAAAACTAAAATACAATCAAATCCTAATTAAGCTAAAATATAAAGGAAATCCTATACTAAAAGGTATAGAGGGTCATGTGCCCTTGGGTTAGGGGTGTTAAGTGGGTTCGAGTTGACCCGCCAACCCGGTCGACCCGACCCGACCCAATAGAAAAAAATGGTTGGGTTGTGTGATGGTTGGTTCGGGTCATTTTGAGAGCAACCCGATGGTTAATCGGTTCGGGTATCAGGTTCTCATTTTCAAACCCGAGCAACCCGAACCTGAACCATAGTGCGGTGTAGGAGAGGGGTTACTTACTTTCACTCACATAGATTTTTTTCATTTCCCTTTCTGCTTCCCGACCCGTGACCTAGCCCTCTTGTTCCCTATATCCTTGTCCTGTCACCGTTGCTCATCGCGCCGCCACCGTTAACAGCGTCCCCCCCCTTATCGCTGCCGTTCGTGGTTGCCGGGGTATTCTCCTCCCCTTGGCAAGGATTCTGCTTCTAAATCTAAGCCCTATCCTCTCTGCTGTCTCTCGTCCTGTACTGTCCTCCGTCCCTCACACTTGCTCGTTGCGCTGCCGCCGTTAACAACTTCCCCTCCCCTTGTCTCCGCCGCTCGTGGTTGCCGGAAGTGTTCTCCTCCCTTGGCAAGGATCGTTTCTGCTCTCAGGTAACCTTAACCGCGTGTCCCTATTTTGTTTTTGTAGAATCGTTCTCTGCTCTCAGAAAATGACATTTCTCATATAACAATTTGTTCCTCCTTTTCTTTGCTCAGATTTGGATTCCACGAATTTCTTTTCTTCTGATTGGTGGTGTCAAGTCTTAACGGTCTCATTGCAACTGTACTGTTGTGGTATTACATATGTGAAGGAATTTTATGAAGAAATTTAACTGATATACTGCGTCTTACATATGTGAAGGGGAATGTAATCATGTACTGTGATTTTGTGAACTTGATTTTTCTCTGTGGGGGTTAGGAATTTTAGTAAAAAAGGGGAATCCAGAGATTGTCTATTTCTTTTTCTTGTGTGAGCCGTAAGTTAGACTTAAAGTTAGAACAATGTGTAAGCAAAAAGGGTGAGGTAGGGCACATTTCACCACCTTATCTGCAAATTCAAAGTTAGCAAAACCATGTTTGATTCATGTTTTTTTTCTAAATTTATGAAGAATGACATCACAAGAGATTCCACACCACGTGGAACTCAAAACATAAAGTGGAACCCAAGTGGGAAGTGCTATCCCCAACCAGATATGAAGGTATAGAGGCACTGGTCGAACAAGTCCGAATCAAAAACCTTCTATACCGCCCTCTACTCAACCTCCAACAGAAACTGATTCGTCTACACAAGAGGTACGTGCCAAGAGGAAACCTAGTAGGCCTACTTCTAGTTGTTGGACTCATTTTAAAAGGGAAGGGGATAAGGTTGTATGTAACTATTGTGGCAAAACCTATGCATGCAATAGTTCTTACCACGGGACAACAAACTTGAACAAACATTTGAAAGTTTGTGCTAAGAACCCATCTAGGGAAATTGATAAGAAACAAAAGACTCTTCATCTTGGAAAACAGTGTGAAACCGATTCAGATAATTCTATTTCATTCAAGCTTATTTAATTTAACCAAGAAATGACTAGGAATAAACTTGCTAAGATGATTGTTGTTGATAGCTTCCTTTCAAGTTTGTTGAGAACTCAGGATTTAAAGAATTCATGGCTACTGCTCAACCTAGATTTAAAATTCCTAGTCATGTAACTGTTGCTAAGGATTGCATGGAATTGTATGTTGAAGAGAAAGTGAAATTGAAGTCTTTATTGTCTTGTAACTTTCAAATGGTTTCACTTACAATTGACACTTGGACTTCTATCCAAAACATGAATTATGTGTGTATGACTGGGCATTATATTGATGAGGGGTGGGAATTGAATAAAAGGATATTGGGTTTTGGTTTGATTGATGACCATAAGGGGGAAATCATAGGCAAAGCTTTAGAGCAGTGCATTAAGGATTGGGGGATTGGTAAGATTTGTTGTGTGACTGTTGATAATGCTAGTGCTAACAACACAACTTTATCATATTTGAAGAGAAGTTTGAGTGATTGGAATGGAACGACTTTATTGGATGGAGAGTATATGCACTTGAGGTGTTGTGCTCACATTTTAAATTTGGTTGTTTCTGATGGGATGAAGGAGATGGATACTTCTATTGCTAAGATTGGGGCTTCTTTTAAGTATGTGAAAGCATCTCCGGCTAGATTAGCTACTTTTAGAAAGTGTGCTGAAGAGGCTAACTTTTCCACTAAGTTGATGGTTGTGCTTGATGTGCCAACTAGGTGGAATTCAACCTATTTGATGTTAGAAACTGCTGAAAAGTATGAAAAAGCATTTCGTCGTATGGAAACAGATGATTCTTTTTATGCTTCTGCTATTGCCGATGAGGGGGAACCCCCTAATAGTGATGATTGGAAACGTGCCCGTATTTTTAGGGAGTTTTTGAAAATTTTCTATGATGCCACATTGGCGTTTTCTGGATCATTGCATTTTACATCTAACAATTTCTTTCCTCAATTAAATACCATCCAAGATACAATTTTCTCTTGGATGGAGGGAGGGGATGGGTGTTGAAATGGATGGCAACAAATATGAAAGCTTTTTGTGTGTTGAATAGCAAATTGAAGATTTTTGTGTGAATCTTCAATATCAAACTTTCCTGCTGCAGGTTGCAATAGCCTTTTATTTTTCTTTTCTATTTTCCTCTTTCATGTCAAAACACTCTCAATAAACACTTCACTCTTGGTCATATATATAACATACATTAATTAATTCACTCACATTTTTCGCAATCTTTCCAATCAGCAAATCAAAAGTATCAAAGGAGCAATCTCTTCAAGTTTCAGCCTGGCCTGCTGGACCATTCCTGAAATTAAGCTCTTAGCTCTTCCATTCCATTTCCTAGTTAGAGAGAGATATCAGATCATAAGAAAAAGTGCTAGAGTAGTAGTGGGGACAGTGCAATCATTGTTATCTCTTGGTTGTGGTGAGATGATAAAAAAAATTGAAAGGCATAATCAAGAAGTTGTATGCTCAATATGTTGAATGGTTTCCTGTTCCCACTGATAATCGTGATTCTACTATTGTATCTTCATCAGATGTTTCTTCATAGTCACAGATAACACAAGGGAGTCAAAGTAGTGATAGTGGAGTTGGAAGGGTTAGTATAATTAACAAGTATAGAGAAAAAGTAAGGAAGAAACAAGGTGAGCTCAAAAGAAATGAGTTGGAGAGATATATGGAGGGATGAGGTGGAAGATGATTATGCTGGATTTGATATTTTAAAATGGTGGAGAAGCAAGAGTTCACAGTATTATGTTCTTTCCAAAATGGCTAGGGATATATTAGCCATCCCAGTGTCCACAATATCATCTGAGTCTGCTTTTAGCACTGGAGGTCGGGTTCTTGATCCATTCCACAACTCATTGCATCCCAACACTGTAGAGGCTTTTATTTGCACTCAAAATTGGTTGAAGCCAAATAAAAATGCTTGTGATTCACAACAACCTCAATTCATTGATCGGGTTGAATCCGGTATGTTTAATTTCTATTCTATTTATCATTGAATTGAAAAATATAAATAAATGTGGGTGGGTGTTTAATCTTCATACATTGTTTTTCCTGTTAATAGAGATGTCTGGGATTACAACCTTTGCAGCAATTGAGGAGGTTGGAGTTGATGCTGCGTTTACAGCCTTGCAGTAAGAGTGGTTTCGCTACATTTAATATGTACAATTTTTAACTAAATCCTTTTTACATTTAACTTTATTTACATCCAACACTTTTTTTTGTAGGGGAGATTTGGCTAGTTAAATCCCTAGCAGGAATGAAGGATGATTGTAGCTTGGAGGATTGATGAGACTTATTTGTAATTTGTTATTTGTAATGTTGTGTTTTGGTTAATTATTGTACTATTGAATATTGAAGAGTTGTTTCTTGTTCGTTTGGTACTGTTATGGTTATGAATATTGGAGCTTGATGTATGGACAGTATGGTTATGAATCTGGTGTATGGTTATGACTTATGAATCTGATGTGTGTGTGGTTATCTTATTACTTATTAGTGTACTGTTATGGTTATGAATATAGGAGGATTTTCTTGTTAAATCACTAGCAGTAATGGAGGAGGAGTGGAGGACAATGACAGTTTTCTGTTCATGCTTACTGTTACTATTATAAGCTTATTCTTGTGTGTTTTAGTATTTATACTTACTGTTGCTATGGAATGGTGATCAATTTTGATGTTTTCTTAGTATGGAATTATGCAACTGTACCAAAGCAAGATATGTCAAGGAGCTTGAAATGGTGATCAATTTCCTTGTACTTGGCTTGTTTGCAGGAAATCAAAATTCTATTTTGATGTTACAACTTGCAAGTAACTTTAGTTTTAACAAATATCAATTTTTTGGACATTCTCATAAAAAACTATAGGTTATCTAAGCCTTATTGGCCTATTTCTGATGAGAAATAATAACTCAGATTTTTCCTGAATTTTTTCAGAATTTTTTCACATTTTTTAGTATAAGCTGGGAAAATAATATTAGTTTATTCCGACCCGAGAACTGACCTGAACCGACCCATCAATGGTCAGATTGGTTCGGTTCGGTTTGAACGGTAAAAAAATCCCAAACCGAACCAACCCAAACCGAGGTGCATCCATTGGTTTGGACGTTGTCACCCCCTCAACCCGACCCGACTCGACCCGCTTACACCCCTACTTGGGTAGGACAAATAGTATCCTTTTGGAGGTCAATGTCCATATAGGCTAAGGACACTACTTGGATATCTCCTTTTTTATTTTCTTGGACCTTCCCTCTGGTCATGAGCCCACCCAGCTCCTCCAATGCTACTTGATTAGGTGATTCCTTATCTTTGTCATCATTCCCTCCCCTTGAGAAGTATTTGTCCTCAAATATGTATAATCATCACCCACATCAAACAAGAAAGATCAGAAACGTTGAATGTGGCACTAACGCTATACTCACCAGGTAGATCAATCCTATAAGCATTGTCCCCCAATCGTTCCAGGACTTGAAAAGGACCATCACCCCACAGAGAGAACTTAGATTTGCGTTGAGTTGGAAACCTTTCCTTACGAAAGTATACCCAAACCCCAATCACCAGGTTCGAAACCCACTCTCCTTCTACGCTTATTGGTAGTTTTTGCTTGACAGGCCACTCTGTGCTCAATATTGGCTTTCAGCATGTAATTGTTTAATAAATTTAGTATTAGTTGAAGCATCCTTATGCTCAACAACAGAGGGGTTAAGTATAGGCAAAATATCAAGTGGAGTAAGAGGATTAAAGCCATAAACTACTTCAAATGGAGAATGCAAAGTAGTGGAATGTTTGCTCCTATTGTAAGCAAACTCTATATGAGGCAGATATGTATCTCATGATTTCAAACTCTTTTGAACCACTGTTCTCAATAAATTGCCTATATAGTCCTATTGACAACCTCAGTTTGACCATTAGTTTTTGGGTGGCATGTAGTAGAGAAAAGTAGTTTTATGCATAAATTGTGCCATAGTGCGTGCTAGAAATGACTAAGGAACTTACCATCTCTATCAGACACTATGCTTCTAGGAATGTCATGCAGTTGAACTACTTCTCTAAAGAAAAATCAACAATTATTTGAGGATCATTTACCTTTTGGAAGGGAATAAAATGTGACATTTTGGAGAATAGTCCACTACCACAAAGATGGAGTCCTTCCCATGTTGCTTAAGTAAATATATCAATCACAAGAAGGGGGGGTTGAATTGTGATCTCTTTAAAAACTTCTGCAATTTTCTTCTAATACTTAATTCTGCTCTAAGTTAAATACTTGGCTGATATTAGAAGTTCAAGGGTTAATTCTCACAATATGGATTATATTTATAATATGTTGAAATATGGTTCTTTTTTACTTGAAACTTTTTGAAGTAACACTTACTTAGGTATTAGATAGGCTTTAAAATATTTTTATGCAAATGATATGATAGTTATAATGTGAATACAACAGCAACAGTAAAAGTTTAAGGAAGAAGAAGATTGCACACAGTATCTATACTGGTTCACCTCTTAACCTTGAGGCTACGTCCAGTCCCTACTCCCAGTAGGATTTTCCACTATATCAACCTTAATACAATGACTTCTTGGGTGCTCCTCACCATTAGTATTCTTCTGGAGCCTCTTCAGGCTCACCCGATATTCTTCTGCAGCCCCTGTAGGCTCACCCTGTAACATCCCAAAAATCAAGACTTGGAGAATACAACAGACGTCTTAGATTGTGAATCCCATTGCAGAAAGAGAAGTTAGAAGTAAGATAAGAACTTAGGGATTTGAGGTGCAAATAAGAGAGAGTAAGGGAATCGGCTAAGAATTGTGAGTTTTAAGGGAATTGAACAGGGAAAAACCAAGTTTTAAGCCAAACATGACTATAGAGTTAACGTCGGAGGAGTCGCACCCAGTGGTGGAAAGGCTAGCATGGTGAAGAGGTGAGGAAGGAAGTAGAGGCATTGGAACTAGGGAATTAGATTGGGACGGAAGGAACTAAAGCTTAAACGAATTGGCGGGAAGGAAGGCGAGAGGTGTAGACTCAAGGAAGTGAGGTATAAAGGTGATTTTGTGGAAAAGAACAAGGGAATAGAGGAGCGTAGTCTCATAGAAACTTAGAACCCTTTATCTTATCCTTAAGGAGGTGAATTGATGATTTACATCATGGTTCACGTGAAGTGTGCCCCATCGGGCTTCAACCAAGGTTGTTGCTCAATTTTGAGTTTTAAGCCTATTGACCTTTGTGCACCAATTCAAAGATATCTAGATTTTTACATCTCCAATTGAAGTGATTCTACTTGCATGAGAAAGCTAAGATCCGGAGCTTCAGTTTGATATGCTATATGATAGTATTCTGATCTATTTTGCACCTCCAAATAGGCGTATTCTCACTCAAGAAAGAATATCAGCAGAAACAGGGGAAATTTTTCTAGTTTTCTCGCTCAAGCGAGAAGACTCTCGCTTGAGCGAGAATGTGTGACCAGAAAGCTATAAAAAGGCTCACTCAAGCGAGAAATCCTCGCTTGAGCGAAAGAGCACGAATCCAGCTTTATAAAAACACTATTAGAGCTCATTTCTTTCATTCTCCTTCCATTCTTTCACTTTATAGAGAGAGACTTCCTAGAGAGAGAAGCATGCTTTGGAGCTAGAGGAAGCCAAGGATCTCCTCCCCCAACCTCTCTCAACTCATTCCCCTTCCCTTTGGGCTCCTTTAAGGTGAGTATAACTCATACATCCACTCTCATTCTTGCTTGAATCTCTTGAATGAATCCTAATCCCTCTTTTCCCCTTCCTCTAGTCATGTATGTCCATGAATAATTGTTGATGTTCTATGCTTGGTTTCTGAATGAATGTTATGATTAGAGGCATGAGTTAGGGCTTGTATGTTAGAGTTTCACCCATCCCTTTTATTATTGTCTTATAGTCTATGATTATACTTGAGGAACATGCTACTGTTGATTGTGGGGATTGGGTTATAAGATTCACATGATGGGGTTTTATTATGGCTATGAGAATGTTTAGATATATCATAAGACATGTGCTATATGTGATGTTTGAGCATTTGCATAAAGGCCTTTGGCCCCAGTTAATTGGAAAATGAATTTGAGCTCCGTCTCCCAGTTGAAATGAATTTGGCTTCAACCCAGTAAAATGGCTTCAGCCCCCATATTTTGGCTTTATCCTCAGTTACGGCTTCGACCCTAGTTTTGGCTTCGGCCCCAGTTCACCTTAATTAATCAAGATGGACTTTGGTCCCCAATTAATTGGACTTCGGTCCCCAGTTAAGATGTGGAGGGTAGCTGCTCAAAAAGATATTGGAGGTGATGTACTGTCTAATTAGTTGGAGAGGATAAGGCAAGGAGTTCAACCACCTAAGCACTTTTGGAAGAAGATTGATTGTACTCCTTAGACCATGTCAAGATACCTGCTGAAGACTGGATCCTCATCAGGCATCTCAACTTGGAAACTGAGTTGTATGCAAGGTACATTGTATCTTCTGCTGGGTGCAAGAACTTCAAGCCTCTCAAATCACTTTTTATGAAGCCAACCACCAAGATCTTCTGGCAACCTTACAAAATTGTTCCAAGGCTCCCTTTCTGAAGGCTCAAATGATAAGAAGAAGGAGCCCAAGTTTCTACTCAGCATATTTAAGTGATCCTGAGCCCATGACTAGAGAGCAATAGGAAAGGGTTCCTGAGGATATAGAAAGCCTATGGTGGTTTAGATCATTCTTACAGAGATTAGCTGTGGACTCCTACTGGCATGAAAGGGAAAGGAAGGATCTTGCTCAGGGACCAAGTATGACTTTGCTGACTCATCACCAAGAGTACTCTATCTGTTCAAGAGTTCAGAACTTGGTTCCCTGATAAATTTCCTAGATCAAACCGTGAACTTCATGAGGATTGGATTTTGAAGAAATGGTTCCCTGCCATCTTTACTTTCCTTGTAGTCAAAAAAGCTGACTATGGCTTTCCAAGTGGTTTTAGGCAGATTATGTTACTGGAAAATATCTATCCATCATTTTTAGAGAAGCTGACCTCATTGAAGCCCTTGAAGCAAGAGAAAGGGAGATCGGAAGGCTGAGAAACAAGAATGAGAAACTTCAGAGATTAATGAAACAACTGCAAGCCCACTCCAGCTCCACTGAAAACTCAAGAATCAAGGCCTAAGCATAAAGGAGTTGTAGTCTGTGATAGCTGAAGTGACTTCAGAAAGTGTTATGTGTTCATGTTTTTTTTGTTTTTCTTTAAACTCTCTAAAAGTTATTAATGAATGAGTTGTTTGCTTTATATGTTTCTTGATTTGACTATGTAATGCATTGTACTGTGCGTATTTATTTTGCTAGCGTAAATGCATTTGTGTTTGCTCTATGGATTGATTGGTAACATTTAATGTGTTAACAAGAACTGAATTTTCTAAAAGTAACTAATTGTTTGCTGCAAGTTTACCCAGTATTTATTGCTTTGTTGTACATTTATTACTTCAGCATGTTTTGGAAACCCTTTGATTGATGACAAAAGGGGGGAGTAATATAAACTAACAAAATCTGAAGTTTAAGTGTTTTTCAGGAAAAGAAATCTCTTATGTTCAGGGGAGCAAGCATTCTCAAGCATTCTGCTAAAGTATCTGAGAAAGGGGGAGAGTTCTTTAAACTTAAGTCCTATTTAATTTCCTTCAGATATTTGAGTTTAAGAAAATTTGTTATCATTAAAAAGGGGGAGAATGTTGAGTCTCAAAAATGTTATTAAGCAATTATAATATTTTAAGTCTCATAATCCTAAGTTTTAATGCATAACAAATTTGGTTAAAGTATTTTGAAAAAATAGTACAAATTCTCTTAAAGGTATTTTCCTATGTTTCAGCAACCCTCTGAAGCAGTGCAACCTTCTGAAAGAAGAAGAATCTGCTGAAGAGTCAGGACCTGCTGAAGTAAATCAACCCTCTGAAGAGATGTACTATCTGAAACATGAAGACCGGCTGAGACATCCAACGTGCATTTTGTCTAAAGTCAGAAGGCTTTCTGCTCAAGACTTAAATGCATCCTCAATGTCTTTTGCAAGCATGTCTCTTTTAGGAATGATTACAGAGTCTTTTTTGAACGATTTGAATCAGCTTACCAAAAGGGAAACCTCTGAATCTTAGTACATGCCAGTGTGTCAGATCTGATCATACCTGTACACCTGCACTGTTCAAAGTTAGAAGCTTTTAGAAGTTTGTCTCATAACGATTCCTACATCATTTAATGCTATCTCTCAACGGTGACTTCAACAATCTTCAACAGACTGAAATTCATCCCTATGTATAGCTTCATGAAGGACTTCAAAACAGAGAGAGAAGAGATCATATCATGCCATAACGCTGCTAAAATCTACGCTGCATACTCTCTGATATATTGTACACAAAATTTCATTTATCCTGAGTTATACTCAGATACCTTGTACAAGTCTGTTCTAGTTTAAGTTCGGAACTTGTTTGGTTCAGTAACTTAAACCAATTCCTTTGTAAACACTATCAAGTGCCTGAGAGCCTGGAGAGGCTTGGTGGAAGAAAGAATACTCGTTGTTGAGCCTGGAGAGGCTTGATGGGTTTCTGGCAAGCGAACCACAAATCCAGCAGTATAATAGTAAGAAGAGTATCGTATCCACAGGGAATGATTAATTTATGTAGATTGTGATCTATTTATCAAGAGAAATGCGCGGTTTAGAGAGTATAGTTTCGGAATTGTAAATAGAAAGTAAATATTCAATTGGAATTAGAAAGGAAGAGTTAGAGACACTTTACTTGGATTAGGATTGGACTTCATATCATCTCACCCCTTGTGCATGTAAAAACTATCTATTATTTTAGGTTTACTCTATAATATCCTAGACAAACTTTATTTCTAAGACCCCGAGTTACCAGCGGCCTCACACACACAAAGATATTCCATGCGGGCTCTCCCAAGCGACAGACTTACCCTCGGCTTATTTTGCTCTTTTTTAGTCAGTTTGTAAAGGAACTTAGTTGATAAACGAGGCCAACTCTGTAGACTCACCTTCGCTCAAGTACTGTCACCACTCTCACTCATTAGAATACGCCTATGTTCGAATCCTGGATTCACAATCAACTAACCCTTTGCTATCGATAAACAGGCCTAATCCTGTGAACGCCCTTCGCTAGAGTACTGTCACTACCCATCGCTCATTAGTAACGCTCATGTGTCGGTTTTCTGATATCGAGTCCTCTTATTCAATCAGAGAGTGAGTTTCTTTGGAAGCCACTTCTCAACTCTCAGTCCTAATCAAAACTAACCTAGTTAGTTGAGACTAGCCTATAACTCCAGATGCAAGCGTGGGAATTAGGAATTAAGTACAGAATAAGATTACCAATATTATAGACAGAGAGCTTAGAAATAATAATATAGAGTTTACATACACTTGGGGATAGAATCAATTACATCCAATCCTAATGGAGAGCTAACTACACGAGGTAGCCATACAAACCACCGAAGATGTTGTCACCATCTTCAATCCTTGTGAAGCGCTCCTCCTCTCCTACTCTAAACTTAGCTCTGGTGCATTATCACTGAAATATAGACCGTTTACAATAATTGTGCACACTGGACTTGGTGCAAGAGGTTCCTATTTATAGACTAGGAAAGACAAAGCAAATTTGGGGAGAAATCCATCTAAAAACGGCAACAGGGAATAAATCAGCGTGAGCTGCGCTCCAGGCTGCGCTACAGCGCAGGATGGAGCGCAACTTACAGAGAGTCTGCGCTTCACCCTGCGCTGTAGCGCAGGTGAAGCGCAGTTAGCGTCCTGCAGCTCCAACTTTCTCTTTTTGATCTTGATTTCTCCCCGAGACTGGTTTTGGCATGTTTGTCTTTCCTTGTTTCCCTTTATTTGATGATATCCTTGCATTTATTGAGCAATCTTTGATTTATTTGGGAAGCTTGTCTACAGAATCCTTGATTGATTGACAGTGATCTCCTCATTAATTGTATTATATCTTCTTCAAATCTTCATTAAATGTCTTCAATCAATCTCAAATCTTGCAGATATCTCCCTCATTTAATACTATCTATCCTTCAAATCAAATCTTTGCAATATCCTGCAAAAATCAGCAATATTTCTATCAAAATAGCATCAAATTCAAATCTTAGATTAATAAATACAATTTATCTAATATTTAATAAAAAGGGATTAAATTGGGGCAAAATTATCATTTTATCCTTGATAAGTGAAATAAAAAGTGCTCTAATTTATCAACTAATTTTCACTTATCAAAATCCCCCCAACTTAACTTCTTGCTTGTCCTCAAGCAAGAGACCTCTTTGCAATAAAAAATCAATTCTATTCCCAGTGTATTCCTAATATTTAAAACAAATTCAAGGAACTATTCCTCAACTCCTTCCTAAGTAGCAGTCACTTTCCAACTTAAGAAAAAACTCAGGATCAAGGGATGTTACCAATCATTAATCAGGATAGAAATACAAACATCAATTAAACTTTCTCAAAAACAACAATTAAAGCAATAAGTGATAAACCAAGGAAATCTCTCATTCTCACGGGTAAGTATTTCCCTCAATCTTCTTCACCACTGTTGAACAACTAGAATTGATAGTCGTTTCCAAAATCTGAACCTGCAAGCAGTTAATATGGATCAAAAGGTCTTTATCAGGTTGTAATGAGGCTGGGCTATCAAGAAATCATGGTTTTTCTGGATATTCAAGGAACACTTTGAATAGAGAGCATCTTGTGATTGTGCTTGGGACTTCTCTCAATTCACCTGGTCATTCTTGAATGGTCACCCTTTTTCAGCTTGGCCTCATTGTTTGAAGAAATTCCCCCCCCCCCCCCAACTTATTCAATTCCACACCTTTTGTGCAGAATTTTTTTTTTCACAGGAAACATAACATAGAAATTTATTTTGTGGGGGAGGATCCTTCTTTTGTGATTTCTTGTGCCTTCTCTTGAGTCTCTTGTGACCAACCTCTTATCCCATTTTCTTGTGGTGCACCTTGCTCTCTATCCCAAGTATTAAGGGACAGGTTACATTCAATGAATATGGTTAGGGTGCATTAAAGAAAATATTCAAGCTCAAATGGTTAATCAATAAATGGAAACATTAAATCAGGGTTGGCTTTTTGGAACTAAGCACAATATTAGAATCACAAAATATGACTTTGTCACTTCCATATCTCTTCAAGCAAGCAAAAATTTAAAAACTCAAGCAATAACAGTTGACAAGCAGCGGTGAAAAGCTCTCAATTTAAGTGTTTAGGCTCTCATCTCACCGATTATGGCTAAAAATTCCTTGACAAAGCACTTAATGGATTTAATTAACTATCCTGATAGGTTCTCATGAGAAGTACCCTAATCCTAGCTGATTATGGAATTAATCACAAGACTCTATCATCTTTCCTAGATTGGTTAGTTAGACTACTTATTTACAGAGAATAAGGAAAAAGTTACCTTGATTCCTAATTTCCTAAGGTCCTAAAATTCTATACAAAACACGAATATAATGGAAACAAAATCAATGGAAAACAAAATGAATGAGTATTATTGAAACTATAATATTGACAAAGGAAATGCATGCTTATTGAATGATGAATCTTTCCTAATGTTCTAAGAATGGAAAACAATGCAAAAAGAAATATCCTAATGTCCTAATGAAAAGAAAAGGAAAAAGAAACCACCAATTGCTTTGCTTTACTCTCTTTAATCTTTATCATCCGAATCTCTTCCCCCCTGTAAAAGTTAGGCCTGTCCCCAGGCCACTCCATGGTATCTCTAAAACGTTCTGGAGACAATCTAGGATCTGGACCTGCTGAGTTATGCCAAGACACTTCTTGCATGTGTAGCATTCCATTGTAAAGTGTGGTGATTTTTCTAGATAAATGATCCATGTGAAATTGTCCTGGCTTGTCTGTAGGTGGAGGTGGAAGGGGGTGTGTGATGTTTTCTCTGATAATCTTGACTTCTTCAGCTGGGGTGCAGTGTGATTCTATGTATTCTCTAGTGATTGGTTGCCCAATTGGAGTATTAGGCTGGACCTCGATTCCTCTGTTGAAACATAGCATTGTGATCAGAGCAGGGAATGGCAACTTTGCTCTGGAACAAGGTCTTCTTTCATCACGAGCAGTTTTAATCATGATCTCTAAGTAATCAGAGATGACTGTGGCAATTTCAACTTGCTCCCCATTCTCTATGCAGTTTATTAAGTGGGCAGTAGGCATGCCCATAGCAGAAGAGAGGCAAGGTCTAATGTTAGCATTGATGAAGGCCATCCATACTCTTGACAATTCACTGAGGTTTTCTTTGGGTATTGTTTCTGCCTCACCATAAACATTGACTTCAAAAGATTTTCCAGGGAGGCATAACCTCTGAGCTGTTTGAGTGTCAAGAATGTCATTACCATAGGGCCCTACGTTCTCCATTCTTTTCATGCACTCACAGTAAGATTCATGAATGGGTTCTGGTGCTGGATAATCCAGAAGCTCATTGATCGCTTTTGTATCATAAGAAACCCAGTATCCTTGCACATAGCTCTTTCTTGTTCCTCTACCATTTAGGCCAAGCTCAGCATTGTTGTAGAACTGCTTTACAATCTCCGGGTTGAAATATGGGTATGGTTCGACCATAGTATTCCAATCTCTTCTTGTAATTTCATAGTTGAACTCTGGGCAATCCTTTGGTTCGGTTCGTACTGGTCTCTCTGGCAAGAACTCACAGTTCATGATATAGTTGTAGTGCATGCATGCCTCAATAGTTCTGAACCTTCCTTCTCCCACAATGGGGTTCTCATCGATCCTCTTTCTTTTCACCATTGTAGGATACTCTCTTGTAGTCAGCCGGGTGCGGACCATCTGCATGAAAGAATAGAGAGAAAGATTTGTGTTAGAAAGAGTACATAAAATTTAGATTCATACCTCAGAAATCCCACGTTCTTTGTTAAGATTAAACAAAGATTGAGAAAGAGATTCATACCCCAAGAATAGCAATCAGAGAAAGATGAAAAACTGTGCACAAGGTGTGAAGAAATCAGTGAGTGATAATCTTTCAATTTTGGCACGTATTCAAAGAAACTCTGATAGCTGCGCTTCACCTTGCGCTACAGCGCAGGTGAAGCGCGTTTGACGGTGAGTTTTTTCGTGAAATTTGCGCTTCACTCTGCGCTGTGGCACAGGTGAAGCGCAAGTTACGGTGAATTTTTCGCAAAAGTTGCGCTTCAACCTGCGTTGTAGTGCAGGGTGAAGTGCAAAAGTCAGAGAGCAAAAATGCTGCGCTTCATCTCGCTTCCTACACCTACACTGAGTTGCCTCCCAGCAAGCGCTTGTTTAACGTCTGATAGCTCGACGCCTGGTTGTTTTTATGGGTCTTGCAAATCGATGATAGACTCAGATCTGTCAAAGTCACCTCCTAGATATGGTTTGAGCCTCTGTCCATTGACAACCCAACAGACTTTGGTGTCAGGATCTTCAATCTCAACAGCTCCATAAACTCTGACTTCTTTGACTATGAATGGCCCTGTCCATATGGATTTAAGCTTTCCTGGGAAGAATTTCAGTCTGGAGTTGAATAGCAGCACAGATTGACCAGGATAGAATCTCTTTTTAAGGATTTTCTTATCATGATAGGCTTTCGTCTTCTCCTTGTAAATCCTGGATGACTCATATGCATTCAGCCGCATCTCTTCTAATTCATGCAATTGCAGGACTCTTTTTTGTCCCGCCATTCTTGAATCCATGTTCAAGAGTTTTAGAGCCCAGTATGCCTTGTGTTCAAGTTCAACTGGCAAGTGGCATGCTTTCCCATATACTAGATGAAATGGAGATAATCCTGTGGCAGTCTTAACAGCTGTTCTATAAGCCCATAATGCATCATCAAGCTTGGTTGCCTAGTCTCTTCTGGAAGAACTGACTATCTTTTCGAGGATTCTTTTAAGTTCTCTGTTTGAGACTTCAGCTTGTCCATTTGTTTGTGGATGATATGGAGTAGCCACTTTATGTCTCACCCCATATTCTTCCAAAACCTGTTGTAATTGTTCATTGCAGATGTGCGTTCCTCCATCACTGATAATAACCCTTGGTGCTCCAAATCTAGCAAATATGTTTGCTTTCAGAAAATGACTCACAGTCTTAGCATCTGCCTTTGCAGTTGCCGCTGCTTCTACCCATTTGGAAACATACTCAACAGCTACCAGGATATACTCTTTTCCATTAGATGAAGGAAAAGGTCCCATGAAATCCATTCCCCAACAATCAAACACTTCTACTTCTAGCAAATAGTTTCCAGGCATCTCATTTCGCTTGGAGACTCCCCCTGTTCTTTGGCATCTATCACAATGTTGGACATAGTCAGTTGCATCTTAGAATATAGATGTCCAGTAAAAACCAGATGAAGTATCTTTGTTGCAGTCTTGTCTTTGTTGAAATGTCCTCCATAAGGAGAACTGTGACAATGCCAAAGGATCTTTGTAATTTCCTTCCCTGCAACACATCTTCTTAGCAAGTTATCAGATCCTATTTTGAAGAGGTAAGGGTCATCCCACAGATATCTCTTTGCGTCTGCTATGAATTTCCTCTTTTGATTCCAGTTTAGCTGGTCTGGTAGTACCCCTGCAGCTTTATAATTGGCCATATCAGCGAACCAAGGCCTTTCTTGAATCATCATTAATTTTTCATCTAGGAATTCTTCTAGCAACTCGGCCTCTGTGCTAGTGACCACATCATTCACCAATCGTGATAGATGGTCTGCTACTACATTCTCGCTTCCTTTCTTGTCCTTGATGACTAGATCAAATTCCTGCAATAATAAAATCCATATAATCAGTCTTGGTTAGAATCTGGCTTTGTCTGAAGATATTTTATAGCGGCATGATCAGTATAAACAGTGATTTTTGAGCCTATTAGGTAAGATCTAAATTTTTCCAATGCAAATACTATGGCTAACAATTCCTTTTCTGAAGTGGCATAATTTATTTGAGCTTCATTCAAAACCTTGCTAGCATAGTGTATGACATGAAACATTTTAGATTTCCTTTGTCCTAATACAGCTCCTACAGCATAATCACTAGCATCACACATCAGTTCAAATTCAAGTGTCCAGTCAGGACCAACTATAACAGGTGCAGATGTTAAACTTTGTTTCAACAAGTTAAAAGCAACCAAGCAATCATCATCAAATTTAAAAGGTGTATCCTTGTTTAACAGATTGGTGAGAGGCTTGGCTATTTTTGAAAAGTCCTTGATGAAACGCCTGTAGAATCCTGCATGTCCTAGAAAACTTCTGATGCCTTTCACATTTGCTGGAGGTGGTAACTTTTCAATAACTTCAATCTTTGCTTTATCTACTTCTATCCCTTTAGTTGAAATTTTGTGTCCAAGGACTACTCCTTCTGTTACCATGAATTGGCACTTTTCCCAATTGAGAACAAGGTTAGTCTTTACACATCTTTTCAAAATAGTGTCCAAATTCATCAAACAATGATCAAAAGAGTTTCCAAAGACAGAAAAATCATCCATAAAAACTTCTATGCATTTTTCTACTAGATCTGAAAATATGGATAACATACATCTCTGGAAAGTAGGTGGGGCATTACACAACCCAAAGGGCATTTTCCTGTAAGCAAAGATACCAAATGGACAAGTAAAGGCAGTTTTTTCTTGATCTTCAGGATTAAGAGCTATTTGATTATATCCATAATATCCATCCATAAAGCAATAAAAAGCCTGCTCAGCTAATCTTTCTAGCATTTGGTCCATAAATGGTAAAGGAAAATTACCTTTCCTAGTGGCTTGATTCAATTTTCTATAATCAATACACATTCTCCATCCTGTCACAGTCCTAGTAGGTATTAATTCATTTTTCTCATTTGTTATGACTGTCATACATCCCTTCTTTGGAACAACCTGGACGAGACTTACCCAAGCACTATCAGAAATAGGATAGATCATACCTGCGTCAAGCAGCTTTAATACTTCCTTTTTCACTACCTCTTTCATTGTTGGGTTCAGTCTTCTCTGAGGCTGAGTGACAGGTTTGTAGTCTTCTTCCATGTGAATTTTGTGCATACAGTACGAAGGACTGATGCCCTTGAGATCTGATAAAGACCATCCTATAGCTCCTGCATTATTTCTCAGAACAGCAAGAAGTCTATCCTCTTCTGAGGAAGTTAAGAATTTACTGATAATCACAGGTTGATTCCCAATTTTATCTAAGAAAGCATATTTGAGATGTGATGGGAGTACCTTTAGTTCCAGCTTCTGACTCTCAGTATTCTTCTCCTTTGGCAATTCTTCAATTGTTGTTTCCTCAGGTGGAAGTGATGGAGAGCTGTCCATGTCCTTTGTATATTCATCCACTTCTCCTTTAGCAAGGATATCTTCCATACCTGTCAGAACTATTGCTAAAGGATCTGCACTCGTTAGCATTTGTTGTTCAACAGAGGATTTCTCTAGCACTTCCAACTGATGACACTGGTGTTTTTCTGTGGGATACTGCATTGCATCAAAGACATTAAAACTTACCTCATCATCTTGAACTCTTGCCCTTAAGTTTCCATCATCCACATCAATGATGACTTTTGCAGTTTTCATGAAGGGTCTGCCAAGTATGATTGGAACTTCAGCATCTTCTTCCATATCCATGATGACAAAATCCACTGGAAAGATGAATTTGTCTACTTGGACAAGTACATCTTCTGCAATTCCTAGTGGCATTTTAATGGATCTGTCAGCCAGCTGCAGGGTCATTCTTGTTGGCTTCACATGTGAGACTCCTATCCGCTTGAGTATGGATAGGGGCATCAAGTCGATGCTAGCTCCTAAATCGATCAAGGCTCTTCCAACTGGTAGATTTCCAATGGTTATTGGAATGGTGAAGCTTCCAGGATCTTTTGCCTTTGGTGGTAGAGATTTCTGAATGATAGCACTGCATCTTGCTTCTAACTCTACTATTTCCTCAGGGATCTTTCTCCTCTTGGTCAAGATATCCTTCATGAATTTTGAATAAAGTGGCATTTGATTCATGGCTTCCAATAAAGGAATCTTGATTTCCAGTTTCTTCATGACATCCAGAAAATTGAAAAATTCCCTATCTTGGCTCTTCTTGGTGGGAATCCTGGGATAAGGTAGCTCTCGATGAGGGAGCTCTGGTGAAGGTTCTTTAGCTCTTGATTCTGCCTGGCTTTCCGGTCCTCTTCTTCTTTCTCAGCTTCTTGCTCTTTCCTTTCCAAGACTTGCTTTTCTGCTGATAAGTTGTTACCAATACCCTTTCCTATCTCTTTACCGCTTTGAGTGGAGATTGATTTGCAAACTAATTGTTGTTCATCAAACTCTTTTATGATCTCCTCCACTTGCTTGGCTAAATGTATGAATGTCGCTTGCATCATTTTCTGACTGGCTATCATCTCCTGTGTCAAATTATTGAGCTTTTCTTCAATTTTGGAGTTGATATCAGGTGCTGTGTTGTTGCTTTGACTGGGATCCTTGTAGGGTTTGTCACGACTTCCTATGCTGTCCAGGAAATATACTTGTTCCACTCTGCCTTCAGGATAGGAGCAGTGCCCATTGTGGTGATTTCCTTTGCAAAAATCACAGACTATTTTTGAAGGTATCTCACTGACATCTTGCATAATCTGTTGTTGTTGGATGAGCAGCTGTACTTGCTGGCTAAATTTCTCCATTTGCTCAAGAACTTTGATGGAGTCTTGCTTAGGCATCTCTTCTGTCTGAAGTGGTTGATCCCAACATAGATCTTGCTAATTGCTGTGAGCACACTTGTCAATGACTGTGCGTGCTTGCTCAGCATCTGCTGATAAAATCGAGCCTCCTGCTGCAACATTTATGAAAGATTTGCATTTTGGCTTGAGCCCATTGTAGAAGAAATTGAGTTGGGTAATGTCATCAAAGCCATGGTTCGGGCATGTGAACAGTAATGATTTGTATCTTTCCCAAGTTGCATAAAATGGCTCATTAGCTCCTTGTTTGAATGTTGATATGTCTGCTTTAGCTTTGATGTAATGCTCCATAGGAAAGAATCTTCTTCTGAATTTCTCCTCAACTTCTTTCCATGTGGTCAGGCTCTGACTAGGATGGAAGGTTAACCACTCCTTTGCCTTACCTGTTAGAGAAAAAGGAAACAAACGTAAGTATGAAACCTCTTTGTCTTCTTCATCAAATCCCATCACATCAACTACTTCATAGAATTCAGAAAGATGAGTATTTGGATTTTCATGTTCTAAGCCCGAGAACTGGCGACTTTCAACAAGCTGAAGGTGTGAGGCTTTGATTTCTAAAGCCTTTGTGGTCTTAGGAATAGCGATGCTAGAGTGATATCGCATTCCTTGCTGTGATATATAGTCTCCCAAGGTTCTTCGAGTTCCTTCCATACTTTCTTATCGCCTAGCTTGAGACAATAGACTAGAAAAAACGTAAGTGAAAACAAAACAAAAATATGTACACTTGCTAAATGGACCACCAAGGTCTACACAAATTAAAAATCGTTCCCCGGCAACGGCGCCAAAAATACTTGATGGGTTTCTGGAAAGCGAACCACAAATCCAGCAGTATAATAGTAAGAAGAGTATTGTATCCACAGGGAACGGTTAATTTATGTAGATTGTGATCTATTTATCAAGAGAAAGCGCGGTTTAGAGAGTATAGTTGCGGAATTGTAAATAGAAAGTAAATATTCAATTGGAATTAGAAAGGAAGAGTTAGAGACACTTTACTTGGATTAGGATTGGACTTCATATCATCTCACCCCTTGTGTATGTAAAAATTATCTATTATTTTAGGTTTACTCTATAATATCCTAGACAAACTTTATTGCTAAGACCCCGAGTTACCAGCGGCCTTACACACTCAAAGATAATCCATGCGGGCTCTCCCAAGCGACAAACTTACCCTCGGCTTATTTTGCTCTTTTTTAGTCAGTTTGTAAAGGAACTTAGTTGATAAACGAGGCCAACTCTGTAGACTCACCTTCGCTCAAGTATTGTCACCACCCTCACTCATTAGGATACGCCTATGTTTGAATCCTGGATTCACAATCAACTAACCTTTTGCTATCGATAAACAGGCCTAATCCTGTGAACGCCCTTCGCTAGAGTACTATCACTACCCATCACTCATTAGTAACGCTCATGTGTCAGTTTTCTGATATCGAGTCCTCTTATTCAATTAGAGAGTGAGTTTCTTTGGAAGCCACTTCTCAACTCTCAGTCCTAATCAAAACTAACCTAGTTAGTTGAGACTAGCCTATAACTCCAGACGCAAGCGTGAATTAGGAATTAAGTACAAAATAAGATTACCAATATTATAAACAGAGAGCTCAGAAATAATAATATAGAGTTTACATACACTTGGGGATAGAATCAATTACATCCAATCCTAATGGAGAGTTAACTACACGAGGTAGCCATACAAACCACCGAAGATGCTGTCACCATCTTCAATCCTTGTGAAGCGCTCCTCCTCTCCTACTCTAAACTTAGCTCTGGTGCATTATCACTGAAACATAGACCGTTTACAATAATTGTGCACACTGGACTTGGTGCAAGAGGTTCCTATTTATAGACTAGGAAAGACAAAGCAAATTTGGGGAGAAATCCATCTAAAAACGGCAACAGGGAATAAATCAGCGTGAGCTGCGCTCCAGGCTGCGCTACAGCGCGGGATGGAGCGCAACTTCCAGAGAGTCTGCGTTTCACCTTGCGTTGTAGCGCAGGTGAAGCGCAGGTAGCGTCCTGCAGCTCCAACTTTCTCTTTTTAATCTTGATTTCTCCCCGAGACTGATTTTGGCATGTTTGTCTTTCCTTGTTTCCCTTTATTTGATGATATCCTTGCATTTATTGAGCAATCTTTGATTTATTTGGGAAGCTTATCTGCAGAATCCTTGATTGATTGGCAGTGATCGCCTCATTAATTGTATTATATCTTCTTCAAATCTTCATTAAATGTCTTCAATCAATCTCAAATCTTGCAGATATCTCCCTCATTTAATGTTATCTATCCTTCAAATCAAATCTTTGCAATATCCTGCAAAAATCAGCAATATTTCTATCAAAATAGCATCAAATTCAAATCTTAGATTAATAAATACAATTTATCTAATATTTAATAAAAAGGGATTAAATTGCGGCAAAATTATCATTTTATCCTTGATAAGTGAAATAAAAAGTGCTCTAATTTATCAACTAATTTTCACTTATCAAGGCTTGAGGTTAAAACAATACTTGTTGTAGAGCCTGAAGAGGCTTGAATGTAAAAGAATACTAGTTGTGGTAGAGCCTGAAGAGGGTTGATGGAAAAGAATATTTGTAATCTCTAAGATTAGTGGAATTCCTTAGTTGTTTGGCTTTGAGACTGGACGTAGCTCACAGTGGAAGTGGGTGAACCGGTATAAATCATTGGCTAAGTTTTCTCTTACCCTTATACTAATTTGGAGGGTTCTGAGTATACTGTTTTATAACGTTGAAACTGAAAAACTATTCAAATATATTGAAAAACAAGTTTTCAAACCGTTTCACTGAACCTGCTGAAGTTACTTCAGCAAGTATATAACTCTCAGTTTCAGCAAGTTGTAAAAACTTCTTTGTGAAAAGTATTGCTTGTGAAAGGTTTTCGAAAATCAGTTTGAAATTTATAAAACACTATTCAACCCTCCTTTTAGTGTTTCCTGTGGTTTCTACAGTATCTTCTCCAGCAGGAAACTCATTTAGTAGTTTGTTTCCTTTTTTATTTGTACTTTGATTTTGTGGAATAATTACTGGTTCTTCATGTAATTATTTTAGATGAGGAGCATACCCAGTAATGTTTTGAATAATCTTCTTGAATTAGATTCTGCTTCTTCTGATGTTGTTGTTAAGAGCTTTTCTTCTGGAAGTGTGATTGTAACAACAACTTTAGCTCTTTGCTACATCAGAGAGCTTTCTTCTTATTATTGAATGAATTTAGGTAGATTAGAAAATGTTCTGAGAATTTTGAGTTTTGCATACTTGAGTGTATCTTCTGATAGCTTCCTAACAGATTGTTTCTTCTGAAGTTATTCAGAGATATCTTCTTCTGATTCTTCTCATCAACTCTCTTGCTTTCACCTTACTTAATTCTTTCTTTTCTTCATTGTAAGGTGATATTTATTGAATGGTTGTCTCTTCTTACTTGAGTTACGTGAAACAAAATCTGCATCTTCCTTTGTTTCTTCTGATATACTACTACAATAGTTCTTCTCATTCATTCTACCTGTTTTTTTTAAGACAACTCAATTTGAAACATTACTCCTTATACTCAGAATTATAGTAAGTATATTTTGATAATTTGTCATTATGAAAACATCTCAAAGGTATTCTTGGACCTTACAATCTCCCCCTTTTTGATGATGACAACTTTTCAAAATATAGATTACATAATTCTGAGACCCTTTAGAAATGATCTCCCCCTGAATTTGTGCTTTATTTCTTTTTAAAGATAATTAATGCAAATAAATTCAGAATAAGCAGTCATGAGCAATCATGGATTACAACAATAATGTCATAGACACAATTAGTTATAGAATTATAAACTTGGTGCAGCTACAAAACAATGTTATATTATACTACTTATACTACCTCTCCCCCTTTGTCATCATTCAAAAACAACAAAACATCATATAGTTAGACATAAAGGAGAAGCAGAATCATCATCTTCTATTTGGAAGGAGAGAAATGATTAGAGGATGATGAAGTAGCAGGCTACAGAATGTCAGTTGGAGGCTGGAAAGGTGCAAAGGGCGTTGATGGAGCTTGAGAGGAAATAACTGGTAACACAAAGGTGTTAAACCAGAACTGGTTCTGTGTGAACCTCCCAATCATTTCATTTATTGTATTTTGGAGGGTGTTGACATTAGTAAAGAGCTTCTTCATATCTGCTTTTATTTTCCTAACTTGCTTCTCAACAAAAGCGACATTAGGACCTTGAGAAGCATGAGAAGGTGCTATCTCCTCAACAATAGTTGTCTTCACAGGTTGAGAAGGATGAGTAGATTCCTTTTCATGGCTCAACTATTGCAAGAAAGTATTCATTGAGGATAAAGATGCAGAAATGTTAGGAATATCTTCCCTTAAAGGTGCAACAGAAGGAAGTTTGGAGTCAAGGATTGGAGTGGCTATGAATTTATTAACCATATCAGTGGTAAATGTTCCTACAAAAGGAACATATTGTGCATCTCCCTTGTGTTCTTCTTCTTCTTCTGAGATGTGAAGCTCTTCTGTCTTAGTAGGAGAATCACTTCTTTATTCCATTTCTTCTGTTCTGGTAGGAGGGTGCTGATGATACTCTTGATTTTGATTTTCTGGTTGAAGGAATGGTAGGTAGGTATCAAATAAAGGTAGTTCAGAGTAACTTCTAGCTAACATAGCCAAAGCATTCATTGCCATATCTTCTTCAGGGTTGCTGGCACTTGTAATTCCTTCTTCTGTAGCAACAACCTCTTGTGAAGCACTTTTTGAGACTTCTTCAGCTCTTGGGAGATCCTCAAAGCCATCCCCTGGAGGTGAAAATTCCAAGGGTTCTTCTCTGGAATTATCATTGAAATTTCCCAAGTTTTCTGCAGAAACATGGTCTGAGGCTGGTTTTTCACTTTCTTCTTCTTCATAGGTAAATGAAGTTGGAGCTTCAATTACTGGAGAATCTATCTTCTCATGACTTGATTTAGAAGTACTAGCTTCTACTTTTTTGCTAGTCCCTTCTTCTTCATTTCTTATTCTCTTTCTACCGAAAGTATGAAGCTCAACTTTTTGCTTCTTAGACCTGTGGTTGAGAGAAGCCACTTCAACTTTTTCTTCTTCTTCTTTTTCTTCTTCTTCTTTTTCATCTTCTTCTTAATCACTATCCATATAAAGAGATGGGTCTGGTTTTCTAATATGCATCTTCCAAATATTAGACCTATCAAATTCTTCTTCTTCTTCTTCTTCTTCTTCTTCTTCTTCTTCTTCTTCTTCTTCTTCTTCTTCTTAATCACTATCCATATAAAGAGATGGGTCTGGTTTTCTAATATGCATCTTCCAAATATTAGACCTATCAAAATAGGTGAAATCCTCTAACAGTAAGGTGAGAAGCATACCATATGGAAGGCTAGTGTTTACTTTTACAGGGTTGGCAACATGTATCATGTTCCTAAGGATTAGGTAAGTTAGGGAGAGAGGTTTACCTATAAGGAGATGATAAAGGATAAGAAGATCTTAATCAGTTACCTTCTCAAGTGTTCCTCCTTTTGGAAGAATTGAGTAGCAACAAATTTTGTGAAGAATTCTGCATATTGGAGTCAGTTGGCTAGCTATGAGTCTTGAACTTGATGGACTCAGAACTTTACTGATGACATGTTCCTTGGTTACACCAACAACTTCATACCATTGATCTTCATAAAGTTTGTTCTCATAGTGAGGTAGTCCAAGAGCTTCCTCAATTGATTCTGGTGACAGAATCATGGTGGATCCCTTCAAATCAACCACCAAGGAGTTTCCATCACTCCTGTAGCTGTTGGCAGTAGTGTAAAAAGCCTTGACCATTCTTTGATAGACAGATTCTTTAATCAGAAGAAAGCTATCCCAACCTTCTTACAAAATGGCCAGCTGCTTATCCTTCCTTCTTAACCTCATTCAATGGAAATATTCTCCCAGGAATGACCACCTTCCATTCCCATTTCTCATAAAAGGATTTTAAAATCTTCTTATCACCAAACATCTTTTCTACAGACTCTTCTTCTTCTACTTCTGAAGGGCCTGTCTCTACTTCCTCTTCTTCTTCTTCCTCTTCTTCTTCTTCTTCTTCTTCTTCTTCTTCTTCTTCTTCTTCTTCTTCTTCTTCTTCTTCTTCTTCTTAGTTCTCTTACATTCTTTAGAATGTTATTTTTCTGAAGAGCCGGGTACTGGAAGCATCAATCCTGATGGGCTTTCATTCCTCATTTCTTTCTGCATTTTTTCATCTTTACTACACCAGATCGAATTCTTTCTGACCTTCTTACATATACAGAAGAGATTTTATATGGAGGATTAGATGAGGATGGTTTTGAAGAGTGAGGTTTTGGAGATGAAAGTTTGGGTGAGACGGGTTTAGGTGAATGAGGTCTAGCTGAGATAGGAGGAATATCCAAAATCTCCGTTGCTTCAACTATGGCTAGAGGGTTTTCTTCTTCATGACTGCTATAGGAGCAACCAGAAGGGCCTGGAGATGTTTCCTTCTTCCTTCTTGCAGTTGTTTTTATTCTCATTTTTTTGATTTGAAAAATAGCGGCAAAATAGAGTACTAAGTATCAGCATAAAATGGCACTTTTAAGTGGAGAGTTTGTGAGGCTTAAGTTCACTTGAAGTGTTTGAGGAAGAATGGAATAGCTTCTGAATGTAGTGGGTGTATTCCATTTTCTACTGCAACTAGCTGTTTGAGAGATTGCTTCGAGAAGAGAGAGAGAAAAGCATATTCATTCACGCGTGCGCAGGTTTTTAGGTTTTTTCAGTTTTATTCTTCAATGGGCAAAACTTTTATTTGTGATAGTTTATGGTTCCTTTATTGAGGAGACATAAAGGTTGTTTCTGTTTGTTTTTCACAGGTAAGCCTTCCTAAGCAAGGATTAGTCCTCTTTGTTGACTTAGGGATAAGAAAATTATTTTTCCTAAAACGGTGAATCCTAGGGAGTCTTGAATGAGAGTGACCCTTCCTAAGTCATAGAAAATGAGGGATGTTGGATTCAACCTGATCAGTTTTTAGAGAAAAATTCTAAGTTTTCTTCTTCTGATGAGAAGAAACAAACTTCAGAGAAGGGTATTATGGCCAATCTTCTCAAGAAGAGAATATTACTGAATCTTTTTAATCTTAGAAGATTGTTTAAGAGGATGAAATTAATACTCAAGGAAAGACTTTCCTGGTTAGAGAAAGAACCAGAAGATATTAGTTTCTTCTTTTCTTTATTGGAGAAGAAATTTTTATCTTCTTCAGAAGAAATCTAAATACTATGTTTCTTAGGAGATACAAAACACACATACATCATTCAAATCACATAGATTCATGTTAATCTGCACATATGTAATTTATGTTTAATAAAATTGAATCTTTCTTCTACAAGGTGTTTTGTAAAAATATCAGCAACTTGCAACTTGGTTTCAATGAATTTAAGCTCAACATCATTCTTCTGAACATGATTCCTTATAAAGTGATGCTTTATATCAATATGTTTTGATCTAGAGTGCTGAATTGGATTCTTGGACAGATTAATAACACTAGTGTTGTCACAGAATATAGGGATTTTGGAATACCTCATGCCATAGTCTTCCATTTGATTCTTGATCCAAAGCATTTGGGAGCAACAACTTGCACTTGATACATATTCAGCTTCTGCAGTTGATAAAGCAATTGTTGGTTGCTTCTTGCAAGACCAGGATATGAGAGATTCTCCTAGAAATTGGCATCCACCACTAGTGCGTTTTCTTTCAATTCTATCTCCAACATAATCAACATCACAATATCCTACAAGATCAAAACTTGTACCTTTCTTGAACCAAAGTCAAAGATCAGTGGTTCCAACAAGATATCTAAGGATTCTTTTTACAACAGTTACATGAAAATCTTTGGGATTAGATTGAAACCTAGCACTTAGTCCTACAGAATACAATATATCAGGTCTACTGGCAGTTAAGTATAGTAGAGATCCTATCATTCCTCTATATTCCTTTTCAAGAACTAATTTTCCATTTTCATCAATTTCAAGTATTGTAGAAGGATGCATGGGGGTTGTCATAGATCTTGCATACTCCATTTTAAATCTTTTCAGAAGAAGATCCTTGGTATATTTTTCTTGAAAAAATAAAGATTCCTGTATCTTCTTGCTTGATTTGCAATCCTAAGAAAAACTTAAGTTCACCCATTAAACTCATTTCAAACTCTCCTTTCATTAAATCGGAAAATTCTCGACACAATTTTTTATTTGAGGATCCAAAAATGATGTCATCAACATAAATTTGAACAATTAGAAGATCCTTCTTTGAAGCCTTTTTGAAAAAAGTTGTGTCAATTTTTCCTCTAGAGAAATTATTTTTCAGTAAAAAATTACTCAACCTTTCATACCAAACTCTAGGAGCTTGTTTAAGCTCATATAGAGCTTTTGTGAGTTTGAAAACATGGTTTGGATGTTTTTTATCAGCAAAACCAGGAGGTTGATGTACATACACCTCCTCATTTATGAATCCATTTAAGAAAGCACTTTTAACATCCATTTGGTAAAGTTTAAAGTTTTTAAAGGCTGCAAAAGCAAGAATTCTAATAGCTTCTAATCTAGCTACAGGTACAAAGGTTTCATCAAAATCTATACCTTCTTGCTGGTTGTAACCTTGTGCAACTAACCTTGCCTTGTTTCTTATTACTTCACCTTCTTCATTCATTTTATTTCTGAAAACTCATTTGGTTCCCATGATTGAATGATCTTCTGGTGGAAGAACAAGGGTCCAAACTTCATTTTTCTCAAACTGATCCAGTTCTTCTCTCATGGCTTTTACCCATGAATCATTATCAAGGGCTTCATTGACGTTTTTAGGTTCAATTTGAGATGATAGTGATGTAGCAGTTTCATTTCTTCTGATATGAGACCTAGTTCTTACACCTTCTGAGGTGCTTCCAATGATTTGGTCATGAGGATGTGATGAGACTAGTCTCCAGCTTTTTGGAAGTTCTTCTCTATTTTGATTTTCCAAATCATGAGAGGAGTTTTCTTTTTCATGTGGTTCTTCTGCTGGAAGTTCTATCTCAGAAGATATCTTCTTATGTAAGTTGGCTTCTTCAGATTCATCATCTGGACCCGTTTTAGCTTTTCTTTCAGAAGATAGGTTAGAATCATTGAAAATAACATGCATACTTTCTTCGATGATTTAATTTTTATCATTGTAAACCCTATAAGCTTTTGATTTGGTTGAATAACCAAGAAAGATGGCTTTTTCATATTTGGAATTAAATTTTTCAAGATTTTCTTTGTTATTCAAAATATAACAGTCACATCTAAATACATGAAAGTATGAAATGTTAGGCTTTCTTCCTTTCCACAATTCATATGGAGTCTTGTTCAATATGATTCTAATAGAGACTCTGTTTAGAATATAGCATGAAGTGGCAACTGCCTCAGCCCAAAATATTTTTGAATACCACTGTCACTTAAAAGAGTTCTTGCCATTTCTTGAAGAGTTCTATTTTTCCTTTCTACAACTCCATTTTGTTGAGGAGTTCTAGGACAAGAAAAGTTGTGAGAAATCCCATTTTCATCAGAAAATATTTTGAAAGAGAAATTTTCAAATTCACCTCAATGATCACTCCTAACAAAAGAAATTTGTTGATTGCTTTCGTTTTGTATCTTCTTAGAGAAGATTCTTAAAGCATCAAAATAATCTTCCTTAGTGTTGAGGAATAATACCCATGTGAATCTAGAGTAATCATCCACAATGACAAGTCCATATCTTTTTCCAACAATACTAGGAGTTTTGGTAGGACCAAATAAGTCAATATGTAGAAGTTCTAGTGGTCTTTTGGTGTTTATAACATTTTTAGGATGAAAACTTGAGTGTGTTTGTTTTCCCTTAACACATGCTTCACATTCTTTGTATTTATCAAACTTGATTCTAGGCAGTCCCCTGACCAGTTCTAACCTTAGTAGTTTTGAAATAGTTTTCGTATTCAAATGTCTTACTTTTCTATGCCAAGTCCATTTATCATTTTCAAAAGAAACAAAACATGTAAGATTAGATAATTCTTCTAATTTAATTCTATAGAGATTTTTATTCCTAATTCCAGAAAATAGGACTTTCTTAGTGAATGATTCTCTAATCACACATATTGTAGGTTGAAACATAACTTCATAGCCACTGTCACATAGCTAACTTATGCTAAGAAGATTATGCTTTAAACCTTTCACATAATAAACATTATTAATTTGGGCAGAATCTCTCATACCTACATTCCCAATACATTTGATATGGGCCTTGTTGTTGTCTCCAAAAGTGACTATTCCACCTTCTATTTTGTGAAGTTGGATGAATTTTGATTTGTCCCCTGTCATATGTCTTGAGCATCCATTGTCCAAGAACCATTGCCCTTTCTTTTTGGAGCCTTTTGTTGTTCCCTACATCAACATTAAAGAAGGATTTAGTTACCCAAACTTTGTTGGGTCCTTTCTAGTTAGTTACCTTTCTTTTGGTGCTACTTTTCTTCTTGAAACAGTTTTGGACTATGTGTCCAAACTTGTTGCACCAAGAACATTTTGAAGACACCCTTTTGGCTGGAACAAAGAAATTCTTAATTATCTTTTGATCTTGGTTATATCCTAATCCAGTCTTATCAGAGAATTCCCTTTGAGTTCCTATCAGTTTTTCTAGATTATTTGTTCCTTGAACAAATTTTGCTAAATCCTTATTCAATTTACTGATTTCTTCTTTTAGCTTGTCATTTTCATTTTGCAGAAGATGATTGCTACTACTGGCTTCTTCTGAAGACTTTAATATTAAAGATTTGATTTGTTCAGAAAGTTTGAAGTGAGATTGTTGTAGACATTGATTTGTCTTGAACAATCTCTCATTGAAGCCTTTTAGTTTTTCATTTTCTTCCTAAACTTATGTAAGTTGTGCTTTTAATAAACCACATTTTTGTGCAAGTGTGTGGGAATCAGATAATAAGTTTTCAAAAGCATCTTCTAATTCTTTATAAGAAGGAGAGTTGGAATCCATTACATCATCATCTTCTTTTCCTGACATGAGACACATATTTGCAATTTCTTCTTCTGGATCATCTTCTGATGAACTTTCTGAATCATCCTAGGTGTCCATCATGGCTTTCTTCCTCCTCAAAAATTCTTTTGATCCTTCTTGAGTTGAGGATAATCTATTTTCATGTGTCCTGGCTTGTTACATTCAAAGCAGATTATCTGTGTTGCTTCAATCTTTTGACCTTCCTTCTTAAAAGGAAGACTTCTTTTTCTTTTTACTCTTTTTCTAATCATTCTTTGTATCCTTTTTGAAATGAATACAAGTTCATAATCATTTCCAGAGGTGGATTCTTCTTCTTCTAGCTTACTATCTTCTAAAGAGTTTACACTTGAGCTAGTTCTTTTAGATGAACTGGCTTTTAATGCAATTGTCTTTTCTTTTCTTAGAAATATTTCATCCATGAGTTTTTGTTAATGAACTTTCAGAGATTCAAAAAGTTCATCTAGCTTCAAGACAACAAGGCCTTTTGCTTCTTGAATTGCTGTTACTTTAGGTCTCCAAATTTTTGGAAGACTTCTGAGTATTTTTCTAATTAATTCTTGGTTGGTGTAGCTTTTTCCAAGATATTTGAAGTCATTTATTATGACTGTTAATCTGCTGAACATTTCATCAATAGATTCATGTTCAAGCATGTTGAACATTTCATATTGATGAATCAATATGTTGATCTTTAATTCTTTCACTTGATCTGTACCTTCATGTGCTATTTTGAGAGTATCCCAAATTTCTTTTACAGTGGCACATCCTGCTACTTTATCATATTCACCTCTGCTTAGAGCTCATAATAGATAAAACTTAGCTTTGGAGTTCAAAAGATACTTCTGCTTATCTTCTGAGGTGCATTCTTCACTTGATTTTGGTTGTGGAGGTTCTTCTTGAACTTCAGATTCTCCTTCCTTTGGTTGAACTAATATTCTGGTTCTCCTCAGTGTAGGAATGAAATTCCCTTTCTCAATGATATCCCATCAAATGCAAGATGTCTGTTTGTAATAGTCTTTCCAATAGTAATAGTCTTTTCCATCAAATGCATGAGGTCTGTTTGTGGAGGATCCTTATAGGATAAACATTCCAGCTCCATTGTTCACCATCTTCCCTTGATCTTTTTCCTCTCACACTGTTAAGTGTGCTCAACCCTAGAGGCAAGCTTTGATACCAATTGAAGTAAATATAGCAATCACAAGAATGGGGGTTGAATTGTGATTTATTTAAAAATTTCTACAATTTTCTTCTAATACTTAATTCTGCTCAAGTTAAATACTTGGCTGATATTAGAAGTTCAAGGGTTTATTCTCACAATATCGATTATATTTATAATATGCTGAAAATATGGTTTTTTTTTACTTGAATCTTTTTGAAGTAACAATTACTTAGGTATTAGATAGGTTTTAAAAGCTTTTTATGCAAATGATATGGCAGTTATAATGTGAATACAACAGCAACAATAAACGTTTAAGGAAGAAGAAGATTGCACACAGTATTTATACTGGTTCACCTCTTAACCTTGAGGCGACGTCCAGTCCCTACTCCTAGTAGGATTTTCCACTATATCAACCTTGATATAAAGACTTCTTGGGTGCTCCTCACCACTAGTATTCTTCTGCAGCCTCTATAGGCTCACCTAGTATTCTTTTGCAGCCTCTACAGGCTCTTACAATAGATATCTACAAATAGCAGGGCACACTTTACTCTTGCAGAATTAACCTATATATCTCTCAAAAGAATTCACCTTCTTTGAGAGTTACAAAATTGTGTGATGAAAAATACAATGAGTAAAGGCTCAAGATTTACAATAAATTAGTATACAGCTGAAGTACTTGAGTCAACACACACTTTTCTCACTTTCTTAACTATTTCAACTAAGAATAAAGAGATTTGTAGAAAGTTAAAATTCAGAAAAAGGTATAATTGTAAATTCACAGACTTTTGGTGCTTCTTCTGCTTGTTCAGCTGTGTGTAAAAAATGGAGAAAGCTTTTTTTTATAGCCAAGGAGAAGGAATATAGCCGTTGGAAATGCCTTGGAGACCAAGTCAATCAACCAGTTGGAAATGTTTTGTTAGAAATCAAAGAAATACCTTTCGGTCAAGACTAAGATTTAATAACGAGAACTATCTCGTAAAATAGATTAAAGTGTTAATACAAAATGAAACTACCAATATCAAATGAAAGTAAAATACAAGAACCTAAGCTGAATACATCGGAGTTCAAAGACTTCGTTCAATCCCGAAGGAGGAGGTTAGCCACTCATGGAGGACGGAAACCCAAAAGATGGAGTGAAAGGGATGGAGAAGAAATCCCTAGCAGAGCTCTTGAGAGGAAACTTGGAGAAGAGGAAATCGAAACGTGTCAAGTGTCTTCAATAGCTTCCGTTTCTCTTCTTTTAAGTGCCTTTTGCTAATTGTCTGAAGTTTGGGCGTTTAAACCTCCAGAATGGAGGTTCTGGAGGTTTGAGCGCCCTTTACTTGCTTTCAGACAAAGCTCGCGCGTTTAAACCTCTAGAATGGAGGTTTAAATGCCCCCTTCTTACTTTCAAACGAAGCTTGCGCGCTCAAACGCGCGTTTCTCCTCTTTTGATTCTATTTGCATATTAACTTTCCTTCCAAGTCTTAATACCTACAAAAAATATACGTTCCTCATTAAAATAGCATCAAAACTCCGAATTAAATTAAAACTATATAAAACTAAAATCAAGAAATAAAAGGGGCAATTGGGGCCAAATTAAGAACAATTTTCATCTCAAAGTGCTAAAATTATACCTAAAAACTACTAATTCTATGCACTTATTAACTCCCCCCAACTTAGCATCTTGCTTGCCTTCAAGCAAGATAACTCAATCAAAATGGAGTAAAAAAACTGTAACACCAATGAGACCAAGTCTTTGTTTGAACAAAATCAATTTCCACTCATCAAAACAGCCAGAACAATCAATCAACAACATTTTTAGCTCACAAAAAAATCAGAATTTTCAGGCATGTAAAATCTAGATATGAGTACACTTCAGTTACTATAGCAACCAGAAGAAGCAAGGGATTTACTCTCACAAGGAACCACTCTCAGTATATGACTCTCTTGGGTGAGTGTTTCACTCATTCCTCAAAGTGATTGATCAACACAACCTTGCCATTCATTTTCCATCAAATCATGGACACACAATTAGCATGAATCCTAAGGTCTTTGAAGGTTGTAATGAGGTTGGGATTCCAAGAATCATTGTTTTTTGGATATTTAAATTCATACTTTTGGGAATACAGAGCTTTTATACAAGTTATGCATATTTTACACTACTCCCCCAATTCTTCAAATTTGGAATCCCTTTTTTCTGGATCAACAACCACCATTCTTTTCTTCTTTTTATTTTAATTCTATGTACAACGCATTTTTCTTTCTCTTCTTTTCTTTTCTTTTTCTTTTTCACACAAGGATTGTTTTTGAATTTTCAGCTCTTCCTCTTTACATGCCCAAATCATCAAAGCAATTCAATACCCATTCAATTACACAACTTGCACCTAAGCTCTCTTTCTCTAAGCATGGAGGGAAGATTAATTCAATTCTATATTGGGTGCAGGTTTTAAGAATAAACATTCAGCTCAAATGGGCTATCAAAGAAAATTGCATACTCATGATGCAAGGTTGGCTATTTGGCACTAGGCTTAAAGAAGAATTTCAACAAATTTGACAAAGTCATTTCATGCTTCTAATGATAAGTAACCATGGAAAATTAAGGCAAGACCAACTTCACAAGTCACAGTGAAAACTCTCAATTTTCTTTTGGTTTCACTCACTCACTTGGCTCAAAAGAATAAGGTTCCTTGATCAAACCACTCAATTGCTTCAAAAATTTGCCTTCTTCACCATCATGTATAAAATCTCATGCCTACTAATCTGAAAATTTTTGAAATTTTCTATTCTAGGCTAGAAAGATGAGATTGAGGCAATTGATTTAATTTTCAAACAAAACTTTCCAAAAAGAAAAAAATTATGTGATTTTCGTTCAAAATGTATGTACAAGGGAAATATTTTCAATGAGTTCTGTAAAGTCAGTGATTTTCAAAAATTGTTGTACTCCTAAATCAAGAATAGTGGTTTAAATGAAGGTAAACAGAATGACATTCAAACAGACAATGCATCCACTATCCAGAACAATACCAAAATATGTTCAACTACAACATAAAATAAACTATTCTGCCAACAGTTACTAAAAACTCCTACATACTTAAATTTAAAAACTAAACTGAAATAACAAGAAAATAGTAAAAACAAGTATAACACCTCATCACTGCATTGAGTCATCCCCATCATCATCAGCTGACTGGTCCTGGGTTCCAACATCAGATGGTCCTGCTCCCCCCGGAAAAGAAGGCCTGTCCCCGGGCCATGAAACATAAGCAGAAAACTGCTTCGATGAAGGCAAAGGCCAAGATCCAGGGACATGAGAGGACCAATTCATATAAGCAGAGTGGGTAGGTTTAGCTACCCTTTCCTCCTCCTTTCCATTTCTCCTATTTGATTTTAGTTTTAAGCTTTTAAGGTCCTCGCCACCCACTAAGTGTTTACACTCAAGAATGTATTCACTCGTGTATGTCACTCTTTTTAGGCTTTTTCTATAATGAAGCATTATTGCCTCTTCTACTTGGGTAAGGTTTGGTTAGGCTTACGAAAATCAAAGTGAGTCTTAACAACTTTACCCAAACTAGAATACGCATGAGCAAAGAAATTAACTACAAAGAAGGTAGAAGTTGCCTAAGACAAAACTAAGAGTTGAGTTTTGACAATCAATAAAAGCTAGCTAACAAAAATGCTTATACACAAGATTGCAATGCAAACAAGACAAAACACAAAGAATTGCAAAGAGAATTGTTTTGGTTTGTTTTTTTATTCAAAAGGTAAGTTGCCAAATTTTTTAGAAAAACAACTATTATAATTCAAATGAAAAAAAAACGGATATAAGCAAATGAACAATTATAGCGGAAAGGGAACTCAATTATTGGGCACTTTCTTAATACATTTTTTTAACTTGGAGGATTCATCTTTTCCTCAACAAATATCTGTTTTGACTTTTGAATTCCTTTTTCTTTTGTTTTGTGCCTTTTTTTATATTTTGGGCTATTTATATTTTTTGATAGTTTTCTTTTCTTTTCTTTCTTTTTTGTAAATTTTCTTTTTGATTTTCGCCTTAACAAAAGATTACAAAAATTGTAAAATAATCCCTATTCTAAGAAAAAATTTGTGTGTATCTTGCCTAAAAATAGGACAAAATGGTGTACCTAAACTGGTAAAATTGAATGTTTTCTAAAACTGATTTTGAAAATTGTTTGCAACTTGAATAAAAAATTATATAAAAAATTGCTTAGCATTTCCCTTGATTACACAAAAGTGGTCAAACAACAAACAAACACACTTGATTAATTTTTGTGGATCAAATTCAGAAACTTGATAGAAATTCAACAATGGAATTTGGTGAATTTCTACCATCTGAGCTAAAACCCAGCCTAAAATTAAGCATTTTGTGTAATCAACCACACGTTTCCTAAGGTAGTGCTCGCAGGCAATTCAAATTTGCAATCAAAATAGAAGAAAAACAGAAAGAACATAAGCAAAATTATGGACAAAACATAGGCAAAAAAATGTGCATAAATGCCAAAATAAAAGGGGAAAATTACGCAAAAATAAATGAATGAAATGTAAAGGGGATGAACTGAAATGAAAAGGATGGGGAGGAAAGAAATTAAATGACAGAAATGTAGAAGGGGTGAGCAGAAATTAAAAGGATGGGAGTTGACAAAAATTAAACGACATAAATTAAAGGGGATGAGCAGAAATGAAAAGGATGTGGATGAGCAAAAATTAAAAATAGTTGAATATTGGAATGGGGATGGAATGTGGATTGATTCAATGTAGGTGAATGATCTTTGGAAAATGAACCAGAACAAACAACAGTTATTTCATGAAAACAATTCAAGAATAATTGAACAAGCAAGAGCATATATGAGCAATTGTAGAGACATTTTAACAAACACCTAAAGGGGTGGGATTAGCATCCCAACACAACCCCCAACTCTATATAGATCAAGCAAACAGGCAGCAAACAAGAGCTAAACATTAGCAAAAGAGCACCTCGAGCTCGAAACAGTCCAACAATTATATGGAAATTGAGCTTGAATGCAAGAGAAAAGTAAGCAAAAATTTGAAAATTTTGCACCTAACAAGTGCAGTAGGACGTGGGCTTGATGCACCAAAATGACCCCAAACAGCTCCAATTTCGCAGAGCTCTAATTACCAATTGATAGCGGACAAGTTACCGAATCTAGAAAATGGAACCAAGAGGCATGAGTCAGCAAATAACTCGATCAAAATGAGTGAAAAAGTGGCAAAAATGATGCAGTAGGTGCAGTGTAACGTTTTAATTCCGGAAACCTAGAAACAGTGCCCGTTGGAAGCACTTTCCTAAATTTCTAAAATTATTCTCGCGACATCACCGATATCGTAAAAATACAACACATGCAAAGCTTAGTAACCAACATTTACTTAAGCGGAACTTTCCAAATATACAGTTATACAAATAATTGCCATGAATTGGCTATAGTACAACAGGAACAACTAACTCAATTACTATCCTCCTTCCAATACAAAAGAGTCTAGTTAAGCTAGCTGTAACATCCCAAATTTTATTAAATAAAATAAAATAAATAAAATAAAAGAAATAAATAAATAACAGTATTAGTAATATTAGTATTTTATTAATAATGTTATTTCTAATTAAAAGAGGATGAGTGGGTTGAGGGTGGGCCCAACCCAGTTAAGCATTTAAGTAAGGAGGGGTTACCAATTCACCCTAATCCTTATTTTTCAAATCGTCAAAGAGCGAAACCATAAGGAGGGGAGAAACGACATCTCAAGAGGAGGTTGCTGCAGAGTGATCATCAAGAAAGAGTCAATCGTTGTTGTTCGACCTTCACCTTCAAGGTACGGTGGGGGAAAGGGTGCTCCTTGTATGTGTATGTGGGAGTGCTTGGGTAGTGAGGGCAACCATAAGACCCTCTAAGATTTTAAATTCAAATTTGATATGTATATTACGTATTGTGTGATGAAAATCTGTTGCTTGATGCTTAAATGTGTTAATTTTGATGAATCTTGATTGAATTGAAGGAGGGTAGCGAGAATAATGAAAAAGGGTAAATAAGGGTTTAACGATTGTTGATTATAATGGAATAATTATGAAAAATTGTTGTAAAGATTGGTGTTCTTGTTGATTTTGTTCGGTAAAAACGTGTATGATTGACGTATTAACAATGAGGATTGATTAGAGATTGAATAAAAAGGTTTAAAAGGGATAAAAATCACAAGAACTGTCGTCCGGTGTCGCGGGTAATCGATTACAGAAGTCTGTAATCGATTACAGGGTTTTCTGGGCAGCGTGGAGTGAATTTGGCTTGCTGGTAATCGATTACAGGGGGACTGTAATCGATTACCAGAGAGTTGGATTGCAGGTAATCGATTACAGGGGGCCTGTAATCGATTACCAGAGAGTTGACATGTCGGTAATCGATTACAACTGTGTGGTAATCGATTACCGGAAAGGTGATTGGCTGGTAATCGATTACAGGAGGCTTGTAATCGATTACCAGAGTGAATTTTGTGTCCCAGAGTTGTGAATAATCGATTACATCTGTGTGGTAATCGATTACCAGGTCCAATTGTGTATGAGAGTGATGTTTATGTGATGATTATGACTCTTTTTTCTGTTGATGTTGTTTATACAAATTGTTTGTGGAATTGAGAGATTTAATTAGATGTTTAAAGTGTATTGAGTGTGGTATGAATATGATGATATGAATATCCCATGTGATGCTAGATGTTTATGATATTGTGATGTATGATGATGATGTAATGAGCATATGCAGTGTGTTATGTATGATGATAATGCATTGAGTATATGAGGTATGAGATGTATGATGATGATGATGCATTGAGCATATGAGGTGTGATATGTACGATGATGATGCATTGAGCATATGAGGTGTGGTAACAGAGATGCACGGGACCATTGATGAGGTGCAACTCAGGAAGTGAACTGCACAGGCCCATAGAGGGGGTGCAGAGACCATGATGGGACATTCGATTCACGGGCCCATTGAGGGGGTGCAACCTAGGGTCGAATGTTGTCGCACGAGCCCAAGAAAGGGGTGTTGTGCAACCTATCGGCCAAGAGAGGGCATTTAACAGTAGCGCCATCATTGGTAACAACTAGGGAGATTGATGAGGTGCTCCCATTGTGCGGAGTTCCGAGTCATGATCCTTTGGATGAGTTTAGGTGTGCATGATCATAGAGTGAACCTACATTGTATTTTATGATGGAAATGAAATGTGATATGATGATATGAGCATTATATGTTGAGGGTAGAGAATGTGTTTTCTTGATGATTTGCGAAGTGTGACTTATAAACTTGTGATGAGATAATATATTTGATAATAAGAGTGTGAGATAATGTGATTATGATATGGTTTGATGATGATTATAACTATGTGTGGGTGAGGATAGGGTAGCCTTCTGCGTGCATGTATAAGTTGGTGTTCTTTTCCTCACCGTGTTCTCTGTGGTTAATTTACAGGTAGTGAAGATGGCACGTCAGGTGCCGAGTATTGAATTGAAGGGGTGTCGCTCTGATACTTGTGACATCAGGGCTTAGTAATAGGGGTTTTTATTTTTATGATGAGAGGTTATGAAAATTATTTTAAGTACCTTACTTGGCCAATAAGGATATTTTGATGTTGACATTGAAATTTTGAGGTTTTAATTATTCTGAAAACCGTTGACTTTAATTTCTATTTTAATTGAGCTGGTTTTGAATCAATTGATGTTTTGTTAGAAAGAGATGTGAACCTTTTTACCTGATGTGGTCCATAACTTTTCCTAAATATTTCAACTTGCTGAATGTATAAGAGATTGGGGTAGAAGGGTGTAACATTTAGTGGCATCAGAGCAGGTCGGTTCACCAGCCTTGACTTATGAGTTTACTGTGCTTCTGTGGTGCTAATGAGTTATGTTGATTGAGTGAATTGTGTTGTTTTGATTTAATTATTTGTGTTACTCATCTACTTTTCTGTGAATCAGAAGAGTAATGGCTGGAGGAGGTAGGAATGACCGAGTGATGGCTGAAGCCTTAATGGCTATGGCGCAGGCTGTTGGCACCCTGAACCAACATCAGGAGGTGGACTGGCTTGCTCAGTTCCAGAGGAACCATCCACCTACCTTCCGTGGGGGTTATGACCCCGATGGGGTTGCCGATTGGATATTTGAGATCGAGAAGATCTTTAGAGCGATGGACTGCCCGATGGTACAAAAGGTGATGTTGGTTGCATTCATGTTATCAAGAGATGTCGGATTCTGGTGGCAGAGCACCTATCAGAGGATGATCGATGAGGGCACCGCGTTGAGCTGGGATAACTTCAAAAGGTTGTTCCTTGAGAAGTACTTTCCTCATGATATCTGTAACAAGAAGCAGATATAGTTTCTTGAGTTAAAGCAAGGGGATGGCACCGTGGCGGACTACGTATCCAAGTTTAAAGCGTTAGTTCGATTCTGTCCTACATATGAGGGAGCTGCTAATGAAGAGGCAAAGTGCATGAATTTTATCAGCGGTCTTCGCCCATAGAATCAAGCAAGTTTTCAACTACCAGGGAATGACGCGCTTTCATGAGTTGGTTAACAAATGTAGAATTTATGATGAAGACAATAGGGCTAGAGCTTGCACATTACAAGAGTGGAGGGCCTTTGAGAAATCAGAGCAGGTCCCAATCAACTAGCAAGGGTAAACCGTATTCTCGTTCAATAGGAGGCTCCAAGTTCGGAGGTGGCAGTGAGGGTTCGGTGCAGAAGAGGAATTACGCTCCAGCTGCTAGTCAAGCGTCCAAGGGTGGAAGTGTGGGTTCTACCGCTTCCAATACTTGCTTCAGATGCGGGAAGGAGGGACATCGAGCAAACCAATGTGAAGATAAAGAGGTCACCTTCTACACATGTAGAGAGAAAGGACATATTTCTCGTGATTGTCCTCAAGGGAAGCAAGGAACTGCAGCGGCGAGTGGAGGTGCTAGTGGAAGTGCCAGTAAACCTAAAGCTACTGGGAGAGTATTTGCCTTGAGTGGTACTAAAGCTGCTCAATCCGAAGACTTGATCCAAGGTACCGGTTTCATTGCGAGTAATCCTTTAGTTGTTTTGTTTGATTCTGGTGCGACTCACTCTTTTATATCACATGCTTGTGTGTCTAAATTAAAATTGCCTGTCTCTTCTTTGCCTTTTCTGCTGAGTGTGGAAACGCCAGCTAGTGGGTCAGTTTCTACTTCTGATGTGTGCTTAAATTGTTCTATTCATGTTGATGGTAGAGAATTCCTAGTTGATTTGATTTGTTTGCCTCTAAGTCAACTAGATATTATTCTTGGTATGGACTGGTTATCTTCCAATCATGTCCTATTGAATTGTGCTGATAAAACCGTTGTATTTGGTCACCCTGTTGAGAGTAAGAATAAGGACTTTTTGACTGCCAATCAAGTGAAGGCGTCTCTAAGGGAAGATGCCTAGGTATACATGTTACTAGCTTCCTTGAATTTTGAGAGTAGTGCTATTGTTAGTGAGATACATGTAGTGTGTGAGTATCCTCAGGTGTTTTATGATAATGTGTCTAGTCTACCACCTGAGAGAGATAAAATTTACCATATATTTAGCACCGGGGACGGGACCTATTTCAGTTGCACCATATAGAATGTCACCCATGGAGTTGGCAGAGCTTAAGAAACAATTAGAAGATTTGCTAGAGAAGAAGTTTGTGAGGTCTAGTGTATCACCCTGGGGAGCACCTGTTTTGTTAGTGAAGAAGAAGGATGGTAGTATGAGGTTGTGTACAGATTACCGTCAGTTGAACAAGGTAACCATTAAGAATAGGTATCCTTTGCCTAGGATAGATGATCTAATGGACCAGTTAGTGGGGGCTTGTGTGTTTAACAAGATCGATCTTAGGTCGGGCTATCACCAGATTAGAGTTAAGGAAGAGGACATACCTAAGACTGCTTTTATGACTAGATATGGACATTATAAGTATCTTGTAATGCCTTTTGGTGTGACTAATGCTCCTGAAATTTTTATGGATTACATGAACAGAATTTTTCATCATTACTTGGATAAATTTGTAGTTGTCTTTATAGATGACATACTAATTTACTCCAAAATAAGGAGGAGCATGAGGAACATTTAAAGGTAGTACTTTAGATTCTTAAGGATAAACAGTTGTATGCTAAGATGTCCAAATGTGATTTCTGGTTAGAAGAAGTGAGTTTCTTAGGTCATGTGATTTCCAAAGGGGGGTATAGGTGTTGATCCTTCTAAGGTAGAGGTCATGCTTAAGTGGGAGACTCCTAAGTCAGTGAGTGAGATTAGAAGTTTCCTTGGGTTGGCTGGGTATTATAGGAGATTTATAGAGGGATTTTCTAAGTTAGCTTTACCTTTGACTGAGTTGACTAGGAAGGGAGTTGCTTTTGTGTGGAATAGTAAGTGTGAGCTTAGCTTCCAAACCCTTAAGGAAAAGTTGACTAGTGCACCAGTGTTAGTTTTGCCTGATCTTAGTAAATCCTTTGTAGTGTATTGCGATGCTTCTAAGATGGGTTTGGGTGGAGTGTTAATGCAAGAGGGTAAAGTAGTAGCTTATGCTTCTAGGAAATTGAAAATCAATGAGAGAAACTACCCTACCCATGATCTTGAGTTAGCAGATGTGATGTTTGTGTTGAAGATGTGGAGACATTACTTGTATGGTTCCAAATTTGAGGTTTTTAGTGACCATAAGAGCCTTAGGTATTTGTTTGATCAGAAAGAGCTGAACATGAGACAAAGGAGGTGGTTAGAATTTCTAAAGGACTATGATTTTGAATTGAGTTATCACCCTGGTAAGGCTAATGTAGTATCAGATGCTCTAAATATAAAATCTTTTCATGTTAGTTCCTTGATGATTAAGGAACTGGATCTCTTGACTCAATTTAGGGATTTGAGTTTAGCTTGTGAGGTGACTTCTGATAGTATGAGGCTAGGGATGATTAGAGTAAGTAATGATTTGTTGAAGGACATTAGAAAAGCTCAATTAGAGGACCCATTTTTGGTGATTAGGCATGAGGCTATAGAAGGGGATAGCGGTGGAGAGTTTATTCTAGGTACAGATGGAGTAGTGAGATTTGGAGACCGAGTGTGTGTACCTAGTGAACCTACCATTAAGCGCTTAGTACTTGAAGAGGGGCATAGGAGTAAGCTTAGTTTCCATCCGGGTTTAACTAAGATGTATCAAGATTTGAAAAAGGTGTGTTGGTGTCCTAGGATGAAGAGGGACATAGAGGACTTTGTGAATGCTTGTTTAGTTTGCCAAAAGTCTAAGGTAGAACATCAAAAACCTTCAGGGTTGCTTCAACCTTTAAGTATACCTGAGTGGAAGTGGGATAGCATTTCTATGGATTTTGTAGTTGCTTTGCCTAAGACAGTAAGGAGGCATGACTCTATTTGGGTTATTGTGGATAGGTTAACTAAGAGTGCTCATTTTCTTCCTATTAACATTAAGTACTCCTTAGAGAAACTAGCTAAGATTTACATCAGTGAGATTGTGAGGTTGCATGGCATACCATCAAGCATAGTTTCAGATAGAGATCCCAGGTTTACATCTAGATTTTGGGAGAGTTTGCAACAAGCTTTGGGGACCCAACTTAGACTCAGTTCAGCTTATCACCCTCAAACCGATGGTCAGACCGAGAGAACCATTCAATCCTTAGAGGATTTGCTTAGGGCTTGTGTGTTAGACCAAGGGGGTAGTTGGGATAGTTTCCTACCTTTGATAGAGTTTACTTACAATAATAGTTTTCACTCTAGCATAGGTATGGCGCTTTATGAGGCATTGTATGGTAGGAGGTTTAGAACACCCTTGTGTTGGTGTGAGCCGGGAGAGAGCCTTGTGTTAGGACCGGAGGTAGTGCAGCAAACCACTGATAAGGTTAGGATAATTCAGGAGAGGATGAGGACAACTCAGAGTAGGAAAAAAAGTTATGCTGATAAGAGGAGGAAGGAATTGGAATTCAAAGAAGGAGGCCATGTGTTCCTGAAAGTCACTCCGTGGACTGGGATTGGTAGGGCATTAAAGTCTAGAAAGCTTACACCTCGTTTCATTGGTCCCTACCAAATTCTCAAAAGAGTCGACAATGTTGCCTATCAGATTGCTTTACCTTCACATTTGTCAAACCTTCATAATGTTTTTCCATGTTTTTCAACTCCGGAAAATACATTCATGATCCTTCACATGTGATTGAGTCGGATCATCTTGAGATTAAGGAAAACCTGACGGTGGAAACCATACCGGTGAGAGTTGAGGATCGGAGGGTGAAACAACTTCGAGGTAAGGAAATTCCTTTAGTTAGGTAATCTGAGGAGGAGCTACACTTGAGAGTTCTACTTGGGAGCTTGAACAGAAGATGAAGGAGTCCTATCCAGAGTTGTTAACTTCAGGTAAATTCGAGGATGAATTTTCTTTTAGGAGGGGAGAGTTGTAACATCCCAAATTTTATTAAATAAAATAAAATTAATAAAATAAGAGAAATAAATAAATAACAGTATTAGTAATATTAGTATTTTTATTAATAATGTTATTTCTAATTAAAAGAGGATGAGTGGGTTGAGGGTGGGCCCAGCCCAGTTAAGCATTTAAGTAAGGAGGGGTTACCAATTCACCCTAATCTTATTTTTCAAATTGTCAGAGAGCGAAACCATAAGGAGGGGAGAAACGACATCTCAAGAGGAGGTTGCTGCAGAGTGATCATCAAGAAAGAGTCAATCGTTGTTGTTCGACCTTCACCTTCAAGGTACGGTGGGGGAAAGGGTGTTGCTTGTATGTGTATGTGGGAGTGCTTGGGTAGTGAGGGCAACCATAAGACCCTATAAGATTTTAAATTCGAATTTGATATGTATATTACGTGTTGTGTGATGAAAATTTGTTGCTTGATGCTTAAATGTGTTAATTTTGATGAATCTTGATTGAATTGAAGGATGGTAGCGAGAATAGCGAAAAAGGGTAAATAAGGGTTTAACAATTGGGGATTATAATGGAATAACTGTGAAAAATTGTTGTAAAGATTGGTGTTCTTGTTGATTTTGTTCGGTAAAAATGTGTATGATTGACGTATTAACAATGAGGATTGATTAGAGATTGAATAAAAGGGTTTAAAAGAGGTAAAAATCACAAGAACTGTCGTCTGGTGTCGCGGGTAATCGATTACAGAAGTCTGTAATCGATTACAGGGTTTTCTGGGCAACGTGGAGTGAATTTGGCTTGCTGGTAATCGATTACAGTCCCCCTGTAATCGATTACCAGAGAGTTGGCTTGCAGGTAATCGATTACAGGGGGCCTGTAATCGATTACCAGAGAGTTGACATGCTGGTAATCCATTACAACTGTGTGGGAAACGATTACCGGAAAGGTGATTGGCTGGTAATCGATTACAGGAGGCTTGTAATCGATTACCAGAGTGAATTTTGTGTCCCAGAGTTGTGAATAATCGATTACATCTGTGTGGTAATCGATTACCAGGTCCAATTGTGTATGAGAGTGTTGTTTATGTGATGATTATGACTCTTTTGTCTGTTGATGTTGTTTATACAAATCGTTTGTGGTATTGAGAGATTTAATTAGATGTTTAAAGTGTATTGATTGTGGTATGAATATCCTATGTGATGCTAGATGTTTATGATATTGTGATGTATGATGATGATGTAATGAGCATATGAGGTGTGTTATGTATGATGATAATACATTGAGTATATGAGGTATGAGATGTATGATGATGATGATGCATTGAGCATATGAGGTGTGATATGTACGAGATGATGATGCATTGAGCATATGAGGTGTGGTAACTGAGATGCACAGGCCATTGAGGGGGTGCAACTCAGGATGTGAACTGCACAGGCCCATAGAGGGGGTGTAGAGACCATGATGGGACATTCGATGCACGGGCCCATTGAGGGGGTGCAACCTAGGGTCGAATGTTGCTGCACGAGCCCAAGAGAGGGGTGTTGCGCAACATATCGACAAAGAAAGGGCATTTAACGGTAGGGCCATCATTGGTAACAACTAGGGAGATTGATGAAGTGCGCTCATTGTGCGGAGTTCCGAGTCATGATCCTTGGGATGAGTTTTGGTGTGCATGATCATAGAGTGAACCTACATTGTATTTTATGATGGAATTGAAATGTGATATGATGATATGAGCATTATATGTTGAGGGTAGAGAATGTATATTCTTGATGATTTGCGAAGTGTGACTTATAAATTTGTGATGAGATAATATATTTGATAATAAGAGTGTGAGATAATGTGATTATGATATGGTTTGATGATGATTATAACTATGTGTGGGTGAGGATAGGATGGCCTTCTGCGTGCATGTATAAGTTGGTGTTCTTTTCCTCACCGTGTTCTCTGTTGCTAATTTACAAGTAGTGAAGATGGCACGTCAGGTGCCGAGTATTGAATTGAAGGGGTGTCGCTCTGATACTTGTGACATCAGGGCTTAGTAATAGGGTTTTTATTTTTATGATGAGAGGTTATGAAAATTATTTTAAGTGCCTTACATGGCCAATAAGGATATTTTGATGTTGACATTGAGATTTGAGGTATTAATTATTCTGAAAACCGTTGACTTTAATGTCTGAAGATGGTAAGCTTGCCATAAGACACAGATTTGCCTCTTCTGAGGTGTCTTCCTCCTCTTCTGAAGTTGATTCATCCAGATCCTCCCATGTTGCCATGAGACCTTTCTTTTTCTTGAAAAACTTCTTCTTCTTGAAGTTGTTTTTCTTTAGTTTTGGACACTCAGCCTTCATGTGCCCTGGTTGCTTACACTCAAACAAATAATTTTGTCAGTTTGTATGTCTTTACCTGACTTACCTCCTTTTGAGGTTGAGGGTTGATTCTTTCTGAATCTTCCTCGGTTCTGTAGCATTCTCTTGATCTTCCTACTTAGAAGAGCAAGATCATCATCATCTTCTGAGCTATCTTCAGAGTCTTCATCTCCCTCTAAAGCTGCCTCAGCTTGCATAGCCTTGATGTTGCCATGCCTAGACTGTTTGGTCTTGGAGTTTAGGGCTAGAGATTTTCTCTTGTTGTCATCTTCTCCAAGCTCAAGCTCATGGACCTTAAGAGATCCCAACAGTTCTTCCACTCTAAGGGAGTTCAAATCTCTTGCCTCTTGAATGGCAGTAACTTTGGGTCTCCAGGACTTAGGCAAGCTCCTTAGGATTTTTCTGTTATTATCTCCAGAGTTGTATGTTCTGCCTAAGGACCTGAGTCCATTTGTTATGGTCTGAAACCTTCCAAACATTTGGTCAATGGTTTCAGATTCTTCCATCTTGAACATCTCATACTGATGTATGAGCATACTTATCTTGGATTGCTTGACAGTCTCAGTACCTTCATGGGCTGCTGCAAGAGTATCCCAAATCTCCTTGGCAGAGGTGCATCCATGAACCTTCTCATATTCTGATTTGTTCAAGGAACATATCAGATAGAGTTTGGCCTTAGCATTCATCTGGACTCTAGCCTTTTGCTCCAAAGTCCATTCAGTCTTAGGTATAGGCACATCATTTAGCATAGGCACATAGTCTCCATCAGTGACCACATCCCAAACATCAATGTTTGTGCTTTCAATGAACAGCTTCATTCTATCTCTCCAGTAGTGATAATCTTCTCCATTGAAAGCTGGAGGTCTTGTGATAGAGGCTCCTTCTGTGATGTATTGTCTGTTACTGTTTGAAGCTTCCATGTGGATCTTTCAGTCCTCAGACACTTGTTAGGTGTATCAACCCTGAGTAGAGCTCTGGTACCAACTGTAGAAACACAGGGAAACACTAGAAGGGGGGTTGAATAGTGTTTCTAAATAATTTAAGAAGCTTTTCGAAAACAGATTTACAAAAACAGATTTTCAGACAGGTTACTAGAGAGCTATCTGAAGTTTTTAGATAGCTGTCTGAAGTTGGTTTCAGACTGCTTTAAAATGGTTCTAAACGAAGTTTCTTCTTTTTAAAATATTAAATAAAATATTCAATCCCCTTAATTAGATTAAAACTGAAATGACAAAGATAAGGGAAGAGAAACTTAGCCACAGAATTTATCCTGGTTCACTCACTACCACTTGTGAGCTACGTCCAGTCCCAATGCCAACTAGCACTTGGATTTTCTCTTATCTTGCAAGATTACAAGTATTCTTTTCTATCAAGCCTCTTCAGGCTCTACAAACAAGTATTTTTTTTCAGACAAGCCTCTCCAGGCTCAACAACACAAGTATTCTTTTTCAGACAAGCCTCTCCAGGCTCAATAACGATTACAGAGAAGTGCTTAAGCTCACAAACTGTATCAGTTTTGAGACTTAAACAATTACAGATGTACAAAGATAACTGAGGTATGCTCAGGATAATACAATATGTGTGTACAAAGATGATAAAAAATCTATCAGAGTGTTACACTACAGCGAAAAACTTGCAGAGTTTCTGTTCTTTTGCTATATTGCTCTCTCTATGTTGGTCTTCAAATGAGGGGGTATTTATAACCAAATGATTTGAATCATTGAAGACTCTCAGGTTTGTGAAATCAATGCTAGCCGTTGTGAGACAGCTGCTGCAGTACAGAATATTCTCTGACATATTCTGATATTCCCTGACAATTTCTGACATTTTTACAAGGTTTGCTCCTGCCAAAAAGGTGCTCTTTGTTGCTGCTGCAATTGCTGCGTAGCAGAGGACACGTTGTGACAGAGAACGTGCTTGAATTGCATTGCACAGGTGCCAGCTGTTTGTAGCAGAGAACATGCGTGAAAAACGTGCAGAGGTACATGGATTGTCACAGCTTCAGACAAGAGATGCCACGTCATCAAAGGCTTTCAGACGGCTTTGATGCTTCAGACGGGTTGATCATCTTCAGACAGCATCAGCTTCTTCAGACGGATCCAACACTTAGTCTTATATATTAGGCTTCTTGCTGAAAATCATAGATAAACAATTAGACAATTGTATCTTATGAGAAACAACTTAAGTTGAATTTGTTGATCATTAAAACTTAGAGAAATTTCAGTCTTTAAAACATCATAAACCTCTTTATGATATTTTTGAGACTCAACAGATTCCATTTAAGGTAATGTTATTTTGACAATGGAGTTGAACTTTTGAATTCATTCCTTAAATGGATCAAACTTGCTTCAGAAGAAAAGAAGATGTTATGACTTTAGCAGGCAGCTTCCAGGATTTAGTCATCAGATAAAATCGAGGTCTTCAGCAGTTCTTCTAGAAATCTATAACACTTCAGAAGGCTGAGAAAGGGTTCAGTAGATCTTGGCTTTTTAGAAGGTTCCCTCATATCGGTAAGTTCAACTTGATGCTTCTTCTTCATAGCACTTACTGAAATAATAAAGCAAAAATACCTTCAAGTGATATTGTTCTTTAAAAACAATCCTTTTTTAAATCAAATTTGTTGTCTATTAAAACTTAGGATATGTGACTCTTGAATCCGATTTGAATTCTTAAATTGATTATGAGACTCAACATTCTCCCCCTTTTTAATGATGGCAAATTATGAGACTCAACATTCTTAAATGCTTTTTTCTTTTTAAATTTTAATTTCTTTTTATAATTCTTTTCTTTTCTTTTATTTCTTTTTCTTTTTAATTTCGTATTAAAAAAAATTATTTGATAAGTAAATATCATATTTCAAATTCAAACTCTATCTTAGAATTTTAGGATTTTATTTTTTTATTTTATTTATTTTTTTCATTTTTTTCATTTTTGTTTTTTTTTTCGAAAAAAAAATTGTTCCACCTTCCTGGGCTAACAATTGTTTGAGATTCTGGAATAGTGCTTTTGTGAAGACAGGTATCTCAAAATCAATTAATAGAAGGAACAAAAGGAGAGAAGAAAAAAAAGGGCAAAGAAACTCAACACTCTCTGTTCAACCACCCCAAGTGAAGTAAGAGTTGAATGGCTTCTGGATGGCAAAATCAACCAAGAAGGACACTTGGAGATTATCAACCCCCCCCCGACAAGATCCCTTGGAGATTATGTTAGACAACAAGAGCCAAAATATTTCTCCCACACATCAAATCAAGGTAACTTTTCCAATTACAATAATTATTCTAACAATCTTTCACAGGATTGGAGAAGTTACCAGAATCAAAAATTTTGGGTGGCAACAAGATGTTGTTTTGTCCCATAAGCAAACTCTTGAAGATGAAATCAGGGCGGAAAATAAGAGGTTAATGCAGCAAATAGAAGCAGTGAAAAAGAAGATAGTTGATCTTTCTCAGCCACTGCAAAAAGTTCACTCCTATCCGGTCCAGTCACCACAATTAACTTGTGACTTTTGCGGAGGTAACCATCTCAACAGTTGCTGCTCTTTTCCAAGAAACCAAGGAAGATCAGGCAACTTCTCCAACAGCAACAACTTTGCAAATAATTCTCAAGGATGGAGAAGTAGACAGAATAAGGACTTTGGATGGCACCAACATAATGTTTCATTTCATGTGCAACCTTCTGTTCAACATCAGCAGAATTACTCTTCAGTTCAACCAGTGCAATCAGAAGTGGAAGATTATATTGAAAGAGGACTACAAGGATTGATAATGCGTCAAAAGATGAATGAAGAATTAGGACGTGGTGCTGATCCCATATTAGCTGGATGATAGAAAATTTGACCAAACATCAGGCAAAGAAAAAAGCACAGTTCAACTCTGAAGAACAGTATGATGATGACAACCTGGTTGATGAAGAAGAGAAAGATGAAGAAGAACTAGAAGAAGAAGAAGAAGAAGAAGAAGAAGAAGAAGAAGAAGAGGAAACTGAAGAAGCACAAGAAAGAGAAGCAGAAGAAGATGATGAAGAAGAGGAAGAAGAAGAAAAAGAAGTGTTTACACATGCACTGCAAGTCAGAGGTTTACCATATCAAATACACTTAGTTTTTCACCGTGATGAAGAAGGGAAAGATGAAGAATAGGAACATCCTTTTCTTTATTATTTCGTTCTTAATGAAGAAAAGAAATTAGAAGAAGATGTTGAAGAAAAGAACGAGGAAGAAGGTGCAGTAGAAGAAGAAAAAGAAAAGGGAGAGATGAAAAGGAGAAGATAGTGCTTGAAGAAGAGATTGACTGTGAAGGGGAGAAAGAGAACAACACATTTGAGGGTGTACATGATGAAAAAGATCAAGAAAAAGAGAAAAGGAGTGAACAGAGAGATAGCGAATCAAAGCCTAAAGAAGGAAGGGAAGTGGTATCAAGATCAAAGATCGTGCCTTATCCAACCAGTCCTGCAAAGGAAGATCAAGAAAGGTATGGTACAAGTGATAATCCTTCCAGACCTCACAAAAGAAAGGCATGCAAGCACACTGACCAGAACAAGGCAAAGAGAAGGAAAGTCATGCTAGAATCAAACTCAGAGCCTAGAGCCAAATTGAAGATCAAGTGGTCAGGAGTGTTTCATATCAAAGATCCCTGCAAGGCAAAGAACTTGAGAGCAACCAATGGTGAATCATCAAGGCTTCAAAAGAATAAGACTCATGCACTTGAGAGCAAGAAAATAAAGAAAAGAAGAGTCAAGCCAAGGGAGTCAGAAGCATGGTCTAATTCCAAAAAGAAGCCCAAATGCTTAAAGACATTTCACACTACAGGTTGCTCCAAGGCAATGTTATGGGGAGGCTTATTGTGCCAAGGAAAGGAAGGGTGCAGCTCACAAGCTCATCAAAAGATTTCAGTATCAGCCACCCTAACAGAGCAGGCGTCGAGCTATAAGACTTAAACAAGCGCTTCCTGGGAGGCAACCCAGAGATTTTTAAGTTTTTAGTTTGTTTTCTTTTGTTTTTTTAGTAATTAGGATCTTTCATTTTTTTAGGATTTAGGAAATTTTCAAAATTAATTGGAATAAGTTTGTGGAAAACAAAATATTTTTAAAAAAAAAACAATAGGGAGTAGCAGAAAACGTGACTGCAAATTGCAAATTCTCATTCTGCTTTCTGCGCTTCAATTGCGCTAAGCGCAAGAGAAGCGCACAATTGCAATTTTAGTCACTGTTTTCTACGCTTTACCTGCGCCGAGCACAGGTGAAGCGTAGCAGTACAAAATTTTAAAAAATCTTCTATTTCTCATGTACTGTTTCTCTACTCCTTAAGCTTTTTTTTTCACTTTTTCCACTAACAAACTTCAATCAATTTTGAAACTTTCAAATTTCATGCATTTTTTTTATTTATTTTTTTTTACCAATTAAAATCTTCATCTGTTCTGCTTTCATGATTTACACTTAGGATAACAACTTTAAGATTATAAATATTATTATCTGCTATCCTTAATGTGTTTTTGGCTGAAGAATAATGTGCTTAATTGGAATACTCTTTGTTTTGTGAGTTATTAAATTGGAAAGTGTTATGCTCTATCTTTTTCAAAAACTTTAAACTCTCACTTTCTATGGATTGATTGAATACTTGCAAAACAAATGAGTATATGCTGTTTTTAGGAAGGCATTACCAAGTGCAGTAAAATTTTTGTTGAAAATAATTCTTTATGCATGCATTTGGTTAATGATAGGCTTCCATGTTCTTCATGAATGGGTATAAGGCATCATTAAAATAAATGTGCAACTAATTTTTGTTATTTGATTTTTTAGATGCCTAGGAATAAATTGCTAGTCTTTCCCGTGGCTTTAGCTCACAAGGAGAAGGCATGCGGAAAAAAAATCAGAAAATGTGATCCCATGAGATTCCCGAGTGCACAGGTTGCTGCAAGACCCATACTCAGGCATGTTGTTTGAATAGTTCCGGATATTCTAGCAGTGGCCTGGGGACAGGCCTATTCTTCCAGGAGGGAGGTGAAGCAGCAGCAGCTGGATAATATAACAAGGACCCACAGGATACAGAGGATGAAGATTAACATTGGTGTTTTTATTTCTTTTCTTTCTTTTATTTTCTATTTTCTTAATTTTTAGGACCCCTAATTAGGAATTTTTTATTTTTAGTATTTTTAAAATTTTTAGGACTTAGGATTTAGGAAATAAAAAAAAAAGGAAAATTTTTCAAGGAATTTAGCCAAGTAATTTAGCCAAGTAACCGGTGAGTTGAGAGCTCAAACAGTAAATTGAGAGTTTTTCACTGCTATCTGTCAATTTTTATTGGTTGAGTTTTTAGATCTTTTGCTATTTTTGGTAAATATGGAAATGAGAAAGGCAAAAATTTGTTTTTAATATATCTTCCCAGAGCCAAAAAGTCAACCTTGATACAAACTTTTCCAATTTTTGAATACCCATTTTGAGCCTAAATTGTTTATTCTTGTTCACCCAAGCCAAAAGAAATATATATCCTGTCCCTCACACCTTTGGGATAGAGAGCAAGGTGGCAAGTAGAAAAATAATGGGAAGAAAATGTTGAAATTCCAAGGAGCAGGTATAGAAAAAACAAAAAAGAAAAAGAAGAGCACTCCCCCTAAAATCAAAAAGAAAAAGTGAATAAACTGAATAAGTTGGGGGGAGTGCATCTTCAAACAAGGAAAGAGGCCTGCAAAGAAAAGAAATAAATCAAGAAAAAAATGGTGGAAGGAGAGAAAATCAAAAGCAACATCCAAAGAAGCTCTCTATTCTAGATGTTTATTGTTTATCCATGAAAAACCATAAATTCTTGATAACCCAGCCTCATTACAACCTTGAAAAGACCTTTTGATCCATATCAACCATAAACAAGCTTAGGAACTAGAAACGACTATCAATATTAGTTGTTCAGCAGTAGTGAAAATATTGAGGGAAACAGTACCCGTGAGCATGAGTGAAGTTCCTTGGTATTTGTTTATTGCTTTAATTACTACTCCTGAGAAAATTCAAATTGATGTTTGTGTCTGATTTTGGTTGAACTATGGTAATATCACTTGATCTTAATTTTTCCTAAAATGAAAAGTGACTTCTGCCTAATAAAGAGATAATAAATAAGTTTTCTTGTAATTATTTTGAGAATCATTATCAAGGGTATTTGAAAATTTTGACTGCAAGGGTGTCTTGCTTGAGGACAAGCAAGAAATTAAGTTGGGGTATTTGATAAGTGTAAAATTAGCGTTAATTTCATATAGTTTATATTATACTTATCAAGGATTAAATAGTAATTTATGCCCCAAAATATTCCTTTTTTGTTAATATTTATAATAATTGTATTTATTGACACAAATTTGAATATGATGCTATTTTAAATAGAAATTTGCTATTTTATGCAGAATTATAACAGATTTGGGACAAGAGTGGAAAAAGCATCAGAATGAAGGATATTGCAGATTCAGAAATTAAATAAATAAAAGAAATCAGAGAATCCTGCAAAGAATCTTTTCAAATTCAAATACAAGCAGATAAATACAAAATAATTCGGATAAGGGAAAACCAGATAAGATCAGAAGGAGATCAAGAGGTTAGATCCACAAATCAAGGAAAACAGCAGCGGCCAGGCTTCATGTGCGCTAAGCGCACGTAGAGCGCTGACGACCAGGCTTCATGTGCGCTAAGCGCACATGAAGCGCGTGTCCTGATAAATGAAGTCGCGCGCTGTGACGTCATTTAGTGAAGGGGAAGCTCCTGATTGGTCAAGCTTCACAACAGTGACGTCAATTAATGAAAAGACAGCCTCTGATTGGATTAAACACTCACCAGTGACATCACAACCTGATCCTTGAAGGTTGTCCAAAGTCTATAAATAGAGCCCTTTGCGTAGGTCACAGGCAGGTCCTCGGGACCCAATACACTGATACAGAGGGAGAGTAGTATAGGATTGGGAAAGGTGACAGATTTCTCAGTAGTTTGTAATGGCTACCATGAGTAGCTAAGCTCTCTAGTAGGATTTGATCTAGTAGATTCAATCCCTTGTGTATAGAATTCTCTTTTCTATTTTATTTATGATTCTATGCTTGTAATTTATCAGTATCTTTATGTGTGTGTAATGCATCAACTCCGCGCGTGCGCCGGATGGTAGGCTAGTGCTCTGGATACAAAAAGTGGAACTCCGGCTAGTATCAGAGGTAGGTGAGCATGGAGCTGTTCATGAAGCTTATTCTCGATTGCTAAAGGTACTCGGTTAGTCATATCGTAGCATAAGGATTGTATTCTAACGATCGGAGGTTCAGTGAGTGACACACCCCTCCGTAGGTGCCTTATGTGAAAGTATGGCTAATTCGATAGCGCTGATTGCAAAATACGGGGAATGTTCGGGGTCGCCAAATGCCACTTTGAATGCCTGTAGAGAATAACTTTTGGCGTTTAATTATGATGTTATAGGGGAATTTGCGGGTATGATAATTACTAGGCATGCCTTATAATTATTGTAATTAAACAATGCTAAGGTTATTACAAGTATGATCATAAAAAAAAGGGAGAAGTTCAAAATGCACAAGGGGGGATGAAACGAAATCAAATCCTAATCCTAAATACTATTATCTCGTGTTATCTTTGCTTATTTTATTTCAAAATTCACCAACTCTCTTTGCGAAAACGTTTTATTGGAAATACAATTACTCTAACTTTACAAGTTAAAACCGCTCCCTGTGGATACGATACTCTACTTACTCTAAACTACTGGACTACTGGTAAACTTGCCAGGAAACCCATCACTAAGAAATTTGGGAATGGTTTTAAACAAAAAAATGGGAAAAGGTAAGAAGATGGAATGGAATTTGATAGACGTCACACTTTCAAGGATGAAAGATAAGTCCTTGAGATCACACACACAAAGGTGAAGAACCTTTGATAAACCTCAACTCTTGACTAGGCAAGAAATTTTAGAGAAACACTCTCTTGATTGATAAAGTTTTGCATAAAACATCTTATCTTTCTTGCATGCATGAAGCATGTATTTATAAGAGTTACAAGGTAAATTATGGCCATTCAATCAACTAATTATGGCCATGCAATCAACTAACTTAGCCTTGCACATGTGGCTGCAATAAAATGGAGAATGTAACCACTAAAACATGAAATAAAATGGTCATTGATTCCACCATTAGTTGGCCGCCAAAAACAGCAATATTCTTCAAGCTTCCAATCAATTTGTAACCTCCTTATTCATGGTGTTGGCCACCCACTTGATGGCTCTTCATTCAGCCAATTACAACCTCCATAAACCCTCTTTGATGACACATAATTCAGCCCTTTTTAGCACATATTGGCCGCCCAAATAATGGCATATAACTCAGCCATTTATTCACTTGTTGGCCGAAAAATTGATGGCATATGACTCAACCATTCAATCACATGTTGGCCGCCCACCTTTGGCTAGTTTGTAGGTCTTCATGTAGCTTCAAAGAGGTCCAGATACATGCACCGGAAACAAGCCTTCCTAACGGCTAATTAGACAAGGTTTTAATGCATTTAAACCACATTACAACCTTGTTTTGTAACCACCAGAAAATAAACCTTTTGTCTTGTAACTCCCTAAAGTTTATTGAAAGCAATAAAATTAATTAAATCGGCAAAATGGTGACTAGGTTGGCCGCCCCACATTGGCCTCATCCAATGCTAATGATGGTTCTTCAACTTGTAGCTTGGCATTAATGGCAGCTGGACTTCATTTAAAGCCATGTCACCATCTTCTTTATTCTTACCCGGTTGGGTTCACATCACACTAGCTTGAGACTTCTGACTTGGATCACCATCAGTTTTCTTTTGAAGACCCATCTGCTTCACAGTTGTAGCATTAAAGAAGCTTGGGGGCTTTTTGGTCAAATAAAGGTTCCATTTGTACCCCATAGTGCATCAATATCTTCATTATTAGGGTATTGTGAGGAAGGTTTGCTGCGGAATCACGAGCTCTCCTCAGCATTCCAAAGAGAATAACCCAGGGTAGGCTTATCTTCTTTTTCTCCAGCAAGTTGATGTTACAAAACTTTGCTAAATCGGAAATATGATCTTTCCCTCCTCCCTTGGGAATGATACAACAACCCAAAATAGCAAGAAGTAGTCTAGGGATAAGGTTCATACCTGTTCCCTTAGGGTTTAAGGGATCCACTTTTCCAAACAGAATTTTGTCGACTCTTCCAGAACCTCCAAATCTATCTTCCCAATTACCCATGTAAACAGTTCCTTCACTTTTGATGCCAGTGACATCTTCCAGTACTTTGTCGTTTATAGTGATCTCATGACCCATCACAGATGCCTTTAGGAATATCTTCTTGTTGCTTTCCACTTGCTTGACAGTTTTCCAGAACTCGTAAACACTAGCCTCATGCCATCCGCAGTTGATAACGTCAAAAGGGCAACCACCCAGCGCTTCTGAAGTAATCCTCGAGATTTAGCCCTATTTCAGCAAAGCTTTTGAAGTCAACGCATTTGGAGGGAACAATCTTTCCTCCAGCTTTTGAAGCAGTAGACACATTCTTCTTGGGGGCCATTTATGGCTGTAGAGAAACTTGAGAGAGGACTAGGTTTTCTTTGATGCTTAAAAAATGTAGAGAGACTTTACAACAAGAGAGCAGAGAGAAAGTAACTTGAGGCTAGCTTCTGCTGGATATATTGAAGGGAATCAAGCATGTGGTCAGGGTGCAGCGGAATAAATGGATTCCCTCCCTTGTTATGATCGTTAATGCGAAAACACGAATCAAGGCATAAAGGCATAAAACATAATGACATACCTTATTAGGATTAAGGAAATAGACAGAGATACAACAAAGTGTTTAGGCTTGAAAGTATTTTCTAATGAATCTTGGCCATTCTCTCTTGTTTTTCTTGTTTGTCTATCTTTCTGACTTTGTTCTCATTCTGGTTTTAGATCTTTGCTGCAATTTCACCAGGGGTTCACCAAAGGTTCTCCAATCTTCAAAGTCTTTCACGAAGCTATTTATAAAGTCTTGAAATAAATTTGTTGAGGATAGCTTCATTCACCATTGAGAGATAGCATTAAATGCATTTAGAGTCGTTGTGAAAGAGCTCTTCTGATAACAATAGACTTTTGAGTTGTGCCGGTGTTGCAGACTGCAGCACTGCTCTGACTTGAACAACAGATTTCATTTAAGGTAATGTGATTTTGACAACGCAATTAAACTTTTGAATTCATTCCTTAAATGGATCAAACTTTCTTCAGATGAAAAGAAGATGTTATGACTTTAGCAGGCAGCTTCCAGGCTTTAGTCAACAGATAAATCGAGGTCTTCAGAAGTTCTTTTAGAAATCCGTAACACTTCAGAAGGCTGAGAAAGGGTTCAGTAGATCTTGGATTTTTGGAAGGTTCCCTCATATCGGTAGGTTCAACTTGAGGCTTCTTCTTCATAGCACTTACTGAAACAATAAAGCAAAAATACCTTCAAGTGATACTGTTCTTTAAAACAATCCCTTTTTAAATCAAATTTGTTGTCTATTAAAACTTAGGATATGTGATGAATCTGATTTGAATTCTTAAATTGATTATGGGACTCAACAATTCATCCCTAGGCCCCAGTCTAACTTCTCATGCTCCAGCTGGACATCTTGCATATCTAAAATGTTCCACAAAATGTGTGGTGAGAATTACGTCCCAGTGAGTGTGATAAAACATGCAGTGTAGGGTAGCATACAAATAGAATGTAACAGTCAAACATACTCAGCAATCCCAATACATGTACAATTATTATGAAATTATGGAAACATGATTGTGATGTGTTTTTACCGGACACCCTTGGGTCTTTTCTCTATTTGTGACTGTGATTGAGTGCTCGGTCATGTGACCAAGTACCGTCATCCAATGCCACCTATGATTAAGTCTTATTATCAATGAAATAACCATGCATGTTGTCATTTTAGCTTGAGGACCGCCATCTCCCTCTTGGCTGAGAGTCCGATGTGGTTACCTCGTTCTTCTTATAATTTAATGCCCAAAGCCAAAGGCCTATGATGGTCCGGAGACCCTATGATGGTCCGAAGACCCTGTGATAGTCCGAAGACCCTGTGCCATTTCCTTGCTTGGCCATAGGCCCATGAATGCTTGGAGGTATTATAAATATATACATATCTATGAGTAGCATTGTATGCACAAATAACTATTCCATAAATATTTGCAACTCAAAAACCTAAGCATAACCTGGGATTTTAAGACATCAATACATACCATTCTAGAAATACTTACTAGCCCTAGAATCAACCAATAACATTCACAAACAAGGTAAAGAAGCAAGGGAAAAAGAAGGGGGAACATATAATAGGGCAATCAAGATGAAAGTGAGTGGGTGACCATACTCACCTCAAGAGTAGAAGAAATAAGATGATTGAGGGGTGGAGAATGATGATTAGTGGATCCTCTAGAGATTTGAGGCTTCAATCCAAGCTTCTATCCTTCAATCTCCCCCTTCTCTCTCTAGTTCCTCTCTCTAACAAAGGAGAAAATTAGAGGAATGAGGGTCAAAAGCCAAACGCTCTTTTTTTAAAAACTGAATCTGCACGTTCTAGCTCAAGCGAGAGTTTCTTGCTTCAACGAGCCTCAAAAACCTTCTGTGGTTGCACGTTCTCGCTCAAGCGAGGATATTCTCGCTTGAGCGAGGCCAAGTCAGAGAGCAAACTTTTAAATTCCCCCAATTGCGCTCAAACGAGTTGAATCACCTTAATCGGACACCTACAACTCTAGATATCATCGAATTAATGCAAAAGGTCATTAGGCTTAAAATCCAAAATTAAGCAACAACCTTGATTGCAGTCCAATGAGGTACACTTCACGTGAACCATGTTATAACTCATCAATTCACTCTAATTTCCTTAATCCAAGCCTATCCCTCTTCTTTCCTTAACATCTATAGTTTACATTTCGGATCTTAACTTAGTTTTCCTTAAGTCTCTTCAAAATCGGTGTTCGGAGTTTAACTCTCGATTCCTCCCTCTAATTTCCTCTAACATTCCAAACTCTAAATAAATTCCCAATATTTTCTCTTATTTTACCCCCGAACTCCCCAATTCTCCTTCTATGTCTAACTCCCTTCTTTTGGTGGGATTCACAACCTAAGGTTTCCCCTATATTCTCTAGGTCCTAATTTGGGATGTTACATGCAACAATTGATGTGTGAAAAATGAAGAGGAAAAGGTGAAGAAAACTCAAAAAAATGGTAGGAGACTGAGGATGATGATCGCCACTGCAGCAAGAAACTCTTTCTACATATAAGATCAATGCTAGACGCCACCAATTCAGGAGAGTTGGATAGGTCTCAGATGGTTTAGACAAGTACCACTAGCCCTTCTCTACTCACATAGTTGGGGAGGAATTTTGACAGTGTCTTTACTAAAATTTAAGATGAATTACAAGGGTGCCTCCCTATTTATAGAGTGAGGGGCGGCCAAATGAAGCTAGAAAATATGAACGAGTGGAAATGCTCCTAGTTGGATGTTGAACCCAAATCCTAAGGCTTAAGTAGCTCAACTAGCCACTAAAACACTAAAAACTAGCGCCTAACTCTACTAGTCTAGTTTAGGAAAATACAATTAAAATTAAAATACAATCAAATCCTAATTAAGTTAAAATATAAGGGAAATCCTATACTAAGAAGGTGTACAGGGTCATGTGCCCTTGGATAGGACAACTAGTGTCCTTCTGGAGGTCAATGTCCATAAAGGCTAAGGACACTAGCTTGACATCTCCTCTTTGATTTTCTTGGCTCTTCCTATGGTCATGGGCCCACTTAGCTCATTCAATGCCACTTGATTAGGTGATTCCTTAGCTTTGTCATCACTAAGAGTGTATTTAGTGGAGATCAAATCAATAATAAATATAATTTGATATATGATTATCATAAAATAATTTTAAAATATTATTTAATCTTATTTTAACACTTTTTTTAATGAGTTTAATTGAATTAACAATGATATGATATGCTAAAAATTTTAATAACACGTATGTATGTTATTAAATGTGAATATAAATTCACTAATAATGTATTAAAATAGTTGGTTTATGTGCTTATTGAGAGTTGTAATGTTGATCATGATCTATACTATTACATAGTAGAATATTTTTGAGTACTGTTCATTCATGTCAAATTTTTTTGTCACGCTTTGGGCTTTTATGTTTAGCATATTGGGCCCAATATTGGAGAAGATGGCCTTGGTTTAGCATTTGACAACCAATATTTGGAGAAAGATCGACTGGTTAAATTTTTTGTCTTACATTAATTATTTTATTAATTAATTAATTTGATTTTATGATATTAACATATTTTATATATTAATTCTTTTATCTTTCAATGTTTTTCAAAAGATAAATGTACCCTCAGCTCTAGGGGTGGGCAATGGGTACCCTCTAGGCAGAGTACCACACAGTGTCTATCCCCGTCCCGACTTTTTTTAAAAAAAAAAGCTCGTACCCACGTGGGCAGCAATTTTAGTGCTCATCCCCATACCCATTGGGCACCTAGATGCCCGTACCCGCGCTCCGTTACCCACACTTTATTAAGTAAAAAACTAACAACTCATTAAAAAATTATATCTCAATTGAAAAAATACTCGAAGATCGTCCAAACATAATTTTTAAATATCAGTGACTGACAATTTAATTAAATTAAAACACAATTATGTTATGCTCTAAAACACACATGATCAAATGTTTAAATTTTTTATTAATATTACAATATACTTTCACGTCACATTATTTTTATAAACTTGGATATCATGTGTTAGAATTCTCCAAGATCTGTAAAAGAATGATTATTAACACTAATTAGTCATATATTATAAAGTAAAAAATAGTTTTAAAATATATTTCATTTCTAATATTATATATATATATATCAATTTTAAAAATATGTATATATATATTTGATTATTTTAATAAAATTAATATATCCCTATATATAATTATGTATGGTGTTATTATTAAATAATTATATATGAGTGCGGGTATGGGGCGGGCTGGGCATCACAGTGCCCGTCCCTATGAAAAATTGCGAGCTATTGCTCATACCTGCGCCCATACCTGCTTTGCGGGTTTTTACCCTGCCATTGCGGGTAATTTTTGCGGGTACCCATAGGGCTTGGGCTCAATTGTCATCCCTACTCTACTTAGCTCCATGCCCTAGAAAAAAAAACACTGACAAATTAATGGCAAACAGTTGATTGTCCCTGTTTCTTGATTTTAAATTCTTTCATTCAGTCTATTTGAAACTCCATTCCACCAATCCAACTACGACCTATGTTTAAGTGAGGTTGCGCAAATACACTGATGCAAATTTTGAATATTAAGACAAAAATAGAAAAGGGTAAATGTTCAACTATTGATAGAAATTATCACAAACAACAAAAATAAGAAATGCGAAACACATTTGGGACACCTCGAATGAATTTAATTCTCTATATTTGATCAATTCACTCCATTAAGTTTCAACTATAAGACAAATTTCATTTTTCTTTGTTTTGTTGTGACCATTAATAAAAGTCAAAGCTAGACATTGTCACACGTTGGTGTTTATTACCAAAAAATCGTTTTCTCTCATGGTCAATTATATGTTGTTATATATATATATATAGGGTGAAGTCTCGACAAGGACTTAGGATTCTTATATATGATTATATTTTTAAAACGTTATATTTGATGAAAAATAGAGTGTATAAAGGGATATTTCAAAAAATATAAATGATATGATATGGTATATTTTACATTTTTAATATTATTGTTTAAAATTATTGTTTCAAATAAATTTTCTATGTTTTAATTTTTTTTAATTCTTTTTATATAAACATGTATAAAGTTTAATATAAAAAATCACTAATCATTGTCATTTTTTAAAGTTTACATATTTATATTAATTAAATTAAACATATTATAGTATTCAATATAAACAATCTATTTGAATAATAATACCCATGCATCGCATGGGTCGGACATTAGTATTGTTATAGCTAGATTATTATAACTTATTCATATGTTTTTTTCCTTGACAAACACTAGTTGTAACGTCCTAATTTCTAAATTCAGAAATAATGTCTGTTGGGAGCACTATTTTCAAACTCGTGAAATTAAGTCGTTAATTTCGCGTACCAATATACCACACAATCGCTTGAGTAACCCAACAATTACTAAAGCTCCAAATGATACATACTTAAATCAAAGAATACCAATACAAAGTTGCCATCAAGGCTCCAATACAAGGCATTAAAGTAATCTTATAAATCCACAAGAACATCCTAATTAATAGCAATAATAGTTCCAAGCAACGTTAAATACATCGAACATGACTAAACATTAAGCTATCATCATCCATGAATCTCTTACTGCTCGTCACTACCCTGTGAAGTATTCTGCACCACTGAAATATCGTTCCCATGGAATGGGGTGAGACCAACGTCCAGTGAGCGTAACAAGTGTCTGCGGTGTGGGGAAAACAATCAAGAATCAATCACAATTACACATATCTATCTAGAGCATCATGAATAAATGAACTACACATAATATATCATCATTGAAATAATGTTTATGATGCAATGCATGACTGTGAGGTGTTGTTACCCGACACCCGGGGTCTTTACACTGTAACGTGACTGTGGTAGAGCGCTCGGCCATGTAACCAAGGACCGTCGTCCAGGGCTACCTATGATTAAGTCTTAAGCAACATTTAAATTTCATTCTGTGATTGGGGACCCCATCTCCTCTTGGCCATGAGTTCGATGTGGTTACCCCGTCTTTCTTAATTAAATTGCCCGAAGGCCTGTGACGGTCAATGACCCTGTGATAGCCCGGAGGCTCTGTGATGGTTTATAAGCCCTATGATATCTTGACTCATAATTCATGACTGTGATGGCTAAAGACCCATGATTACATAATAATATGCTCAATAGTTCATGACTGTGATGGCCAAAGGCCCATGCTTTCATAATACATAATCATACATAATCATTCAAGTCATCTACCCTATGGTTTTGCAAATCAATACATCCAATCACCAATGCATTTATATTTCCTAAGTTTATCTCATAAATACATCATCATTCCAAAAAGGAAATGGAAATAAGAATAGGGGTCATATTATGGCATCAATCAAGACAAACAAGTGAAAGTCACACCCACCTGAGAGTCAAGAAAACGAAGGATGAATGGAGAGTAGAAGGCCTTGATGGAGGAAAGATTGATGAAAGACTCGTTCTTGGAGTGTGGGAATCGTTCTTGATCGTTCCAGGGATGTTTCTCCTCACTAGAACCTCTCTTTCTCTCTCTAAAAGTGCAAAGAAATGGATGAGATGATGAGTGAAAACTTACTGAATTCGAAATTTAAAAGTGCAGTAACCGTCTTTTCGCTCAAGCGAATTTAATTCGCTTGAGCGAATGGTTTGAATTCACGTTTCCCTTTGAAATTCGCTTGAGCGAAAATAATTTAGCTTGAGCGAATTTCGTCCAGAGAGCACTCTAAAACCCCCCTTTTTCGCTTGAGCGAAAATTGCAGAATAAAATTGTGCAGTTTTTGCTGCATAATTCGCTTGAGCTAATTTCATTCGCTTGAGCTAATTTCCTGATAGCTGAAACCTTATTTTTGCCTCTTAAGCTTTCCTTATCCATCTACATTCAAATTTAAATACAAATCTTATCGTTAATCCTTATCCTAACTGATTTTACTTCCTTATCTTTACTTCTTGTGATGTCATCATTCCTATTTTGAAATATGATCTTAAATTAAAATGCTAAAACATATCTCTTTCCTGAGGTTATCCCAATCGATTCTGATATTATTATATTCATATTAATAATATAATAACTACTATATTTATAATAATTAAGGTTATATGAAACCTTAATAATATGATTTATCTTCTACTAATTTTATTATTATCTTGCTATAATCATAACAATTATTATCTCTTCTAAAATCCAATCCCATATCTCTCTCTTAGTATCCATATTATCGTATCGTTATTATATCATTAATATTATAATATTATTTTATTAATAGTTACCGTTATTATTATAAAAATTCTCTTTTTATAATCAATATTATCGAAATACAGTTATAAGTATTTTTATTTTATTATCATTATTATTTTTATTATAATTCTAGATTTCTAAATTTTTGGATGTTACACTAGTTATCCATAGTTAGGCTACATTCTGAATTAGTTTATTAATTTGGTATTACATAATATTTCATATTGTATTTTTTAAAACTAAAAGATAAATCACATGTATTTGGATTAAAGTAATGATATTGATCATATAATAATAATTTTTTATATTAAAATATTTTATTTTAATATGTATATCACTAATAATTCTTTACTTTTGATTTTATATTGTAAATAGCGTACACTTTTATTACATGCAATATTAAAATTTATACATTTTACTTTTATTAAATCCCAAGTTAATAAATTTTTATAAGTACCTTTGACAAAACTAATTTGTTAGAAATAAACCTAAAGAAATCAATTGTATTCATAGTATTAACAAAAATTATTTTTGAAATATAAACATAAATTCATTATGAAAAAAAAATATGATTTTCACATTTAAATTAATTTAGTAAAAAAAAAATAAAAGTTTTACACTTTTTAAAAATTAATCCAATCACATATATGGTCACATCAATATAAAAGTTTAATCCAATCAAAATTAGAAATAAGATTCAAAATACCCCAACAGTGTCAATAAAATTGGCTACACCAGCACCCCAAGTACTAAACATTTATGGCAGCGGTAGTTAGATACTTAGATTACAATCCTGTGAGTTGTGGTGTGAGTTCTGGTTCTTGTTTTTCTTCTTCATGTAAAAAGAAATTTTTTGAAAAAATAAAAATCTTGTGAGTTAGTTTACATTGCAAATTCGCAATGCAATGCAACCACAGACAAATTCCATGTTACGCGTCCGTATGAGCATTGATGCGGCTCTGGGAATGGGTCCCGCGAAACACGAGAGATGAGTCCCGTGCAACGCCGATCAAGAAAGCGACAGGGTTGATTGGGCCCCACCCGTCGTCGGCGCCCTTCACATCTCTCCTTTTTCACAAATATTCACTCAAATTTCTGTTTCCCAATTTCATTTATTCAATATATGATATATCTGTATAATGTCATTGTAATTTTGGTGTAAGGATACTCTCTAGTGTGTTAGCCTCTGCAGCCATTTTAACCATGAAATATTTAGAAAAAAGCCATTAATATTAGTTATAAAATGATTCCATAGCTATTCTCTAACTATTCGGTAGCTATTTTTACTGAAACTACAGAGAATCCGAATCCTTAATTATGACTTCATAGTCATTGCAATTTCTCTTAAAAAAATGTTAAAGCAAGAAAAATGAGTAAAAAATGGGGGAATGGATAAATTTTATATGTTATTTAGATTAGAAAAATAAAAAAATATATAATTTTTTTAGACTTAATTATACTTTTGGTCCTCTTATACTATAGTCTATTCCCAATTTTGATTCCCTAAATCTATTTTTGTGATTTTAGCCTCACTAAAATTTTTTAAATTTAAATTAGTGGTCCTTCTTACACATAATTAGAAGTATAGGAAAACCAAAATTTTGAACGTTATTCAGAAATAGAAGTTTTAGGAGAACAAGATCGCGAAAAAAAGAATTAGGGGAATCAAAATCGTGTGTGAATTATAATAGGGGATAAAAAAATTAAGTGTCGGTTTGATTTACAATTGAGTAGAATTGATTCTAGAAATTCAATAGTTGAGATGAGTGATGCACATTTTATGAAGCACGTTAAATAAAAGTGATTTAAAATCAATTCTGCGAAACCATGGTTTTATACTATAACAACGATAAAACAAACATACTATAAGTTTTTAAAACTATTTAGTTGATGGGACTAAAAAGTAGTGAATGATTTATGTAATATTTTCTCAAAAAACCTTACAGTAAATTAGAAAAATAAATAAATGCATACAATTGAAAAAATAAATTATTTTAAAATTTGTATTTTTTTCTCAATTTAGGAAGAAAATTAACATAAATTTCACATTAAATTTTTCTCCCGATTTTTTCTTCAAAATTAAATGAGAAAAATAATACATTTTATTATTTGCCTAATTTAAAAAATTGTATGATAATCTGATTTAATGTATCACACTTCAGAAAAAATATCAGTGTAATAATTATTAATTTTAATCTATAAATAGTTGTTTTTATATTTTTTGAAATTTGAATACTAAATATTTATATAAAATATATTTTTAATTTTTATAAAATGAATGAGTTTTGGTCGTGATACTCATAAAATATTTTACCCTAGATATTTTAATGTCGGATACCAAAGGATTAAATAAAAAGAATGAATTTGATATCAAATTCAAATCTTTGCTATCAAGAATAATTTATTAAATTAAATTATATAGTAATTTTAAGATAATACAAATTGCAGCAGTTTGATGGTTGTATGCAGTACACAACTGTCGAAAGAGGAGTGGGGCGTTGTCCACAAGGCAACCACGTGTGACGTGTTTCCATTAGGGGAATCATAAACTGGATTAGTGCAGGTGCTGTTGGAATCCACTTATTATTGCTAGCAGTTTCTTTATTTTTTTCAAATTGAGATAAATATATACATGGAGTTTAATATACAATTTATACTTTAAACGTAATATATTTTATTTATCTTTGATCTTTAAAAGTATTTATATACATGGGTGGGGATCAACTTACTCCAGGAGTAAGTCTGAGTAAAGTTACTCCGCTTAATAACTTCGTATAAACATTGAATTTCATTAATCCAACCGTCATATTAACAATTTTCATTAAGTAAATCAAACCTACAAATTTTCATAAAATTTAAAAATCATTTGATGTTTCATCAAATCACCTCAATTTAACGTACAATATACTTTTTAAAATATAAGTAAATGTTCACACTAAAATTATATATCTATGAATGTCCAATTAATCTGAAATTTGGTATGCATAATCATCATATTAATATCAAATTAATTAACGGTTAGATTTGTTAAATTCACCTTCTATAAGAAATTATTAAGCGGAGTAACTTTGGCAGAGTTACTCTTGGAGTAAGTTGATCCCCTTTATACATATATATTTTAGTTCTTGAATGTATTAATTTACATACAATTTAGTGTTGCTCATAGTTTTGCTGCATGCATTGACTCATATTTCGTAATTTTGGTATTCATGTCTTATAAAGACATCCTCCTTGTGTTTTTATTAGGCTTAGAAATAATTTTAATGGGAGTGTTGTTAGATTGATTGCTTTGTAGCTTTTCTGGCCTTAGTGCATCCATTTTTACCAAAAAAAAATCACATTTTACAAATTTTTTTAAATGGTGTAATTCTGTAAATTCCATATCTAATGTCAATTGATCGTGTCACAAACACATATATAGATTAATAAAAAAATAAAGAAGATTCCCGTGTTCATTGCATATAAATATACTTTTGCGTATGAACCTAGTTTTGCTATACACATTCTTTTTATTAATCAGGTAATGATAGTTCATCATTAGAAAATTACCATTATGATTTCTTCTACAAGGGGACACTTGATTAGCCCAGGTAATAACTAATGGATAATATCCATAAGCTTTATAACAAATACCGATAGATTTATGATACATGATAATAGTACAACATTGTATATTTTCCCTATTATTATGTGTTATAACATTATTTTTACAATTCTTTCTTTGAAAAAAACATTAATTTTACAATTCCTATAAATGAGTCAATATTGGTTAGAATATATATATATATAGAGAGAGGTGGGAATCGACTTACTCCGGGAGTCACTTTTTACTCCGCTTAATAACTACTTATAGAATATGTGAATTTAACAAATATAACCGTTGAATAATGTTATATTAATATGATGATATGCACACCAAATTTTAGATCAATTGGATATTCATAGGTACGTAATCTTATAGTATACATTTGCTTATATTTTTAAAAACATATTGAACGTTAAACTGAAATGATTTGATGAAGTATCAAATAACTTTAAAATTTTATGAAATTTTATAGGCTTGATCTAGTTAATAAAAACTTTTAATATGACAGTTAGATTGATGAAATTCAGCACACACACATGCGTGTGTGTATTACCAAAATTCACTTGAGCAAGAACATTAATGAAAATATTACTTAAATATAATTTCGATTATAAAACTTTAAATGTGTTTGATAACATATTATATTATTAAATATATTAATTATTAAGAATAAAATATTTATATATAATTTGAACATTAAATATTAAAGTTATTCCATGGTAATATTAATTGTTGATATATTTTAAGGTAATTTTATAAATAATTTAATGGTACTATGTATTATATATATTATATATTATTTGAAACTTTTAATGTATTTAATGATTTTATATTATTAGATATATTGATTATTAAGACTAAAATTATTTTTATATAATTCAAATATTAAATGTTAAAGTTATTTTATTATAATTTAATTATCAATCATTATACACGCATGTAACGTCCTAATTTCTAAATTCAGAAATAATGCCTGTTGAGAGCACTATTTCCAAATTCCAGAAATTATTTTGCGCATTTAATATAGTATCGATGTACAATTACAAACAACCGCTTAAGTAATCCCAAAATTTACATAAGCTTAATCAAAATGACTAGAAGTAATCTTACTGATAATAACATGTACATGCCAACTAGGGCTCAAATACATCAAGGTCAATATGCAACAGGATAAAGCTATACATGTGTCCTGAATATCAAATTAAAATACAACCCATAGGCCCCACATGTACTGTCCTATCCTATCAAAATACATCAGAAGCATGCCTATACAATAGAAGTCAAGCACATCATAAGCTACTCAAAAGAAGATAATCATCATGGGGTCCAACCAACCCCTACTGGCCTCCATATTGTCCTTCTGAGTACCCTGCACATCTGAAAGTAAATTCCCACAACGTGGGATGAGACTAATGTCCCAGTGAGGTGACAAAAGTGCATGTATGGGAGATAAAGATTCAATGATATGCATAAAACATTAATAGCATAAGTCCTCAAAATCATACATACAACTACAATTAACCATGTTAGTCCTGAAGTGTTTTACCCAACACTCAAGGGTTCTTTCCACTTGACATGAGGTTAGACTGAGCTCAGACTAACAGGAATCGTCGTTCCTGAAGGCCATAAGACCTTACCCAATTAAATCCGATAGATTCAAACATGATTACTTGATTCTTTTAACATGAGTCCATGGACCAAGACAAAGTCTTAGAACATGAGTCCATGGACCAAATCGTGTATATTAATATGAGGTCAAGAGACCCAAATCTATTACATGAGGCCATAAGACCCAAAAGTGTGCTCCATGAGGCCCTAAGACCCAAAACCTCTCCTTTTTCATAATCAGGGTTAAGAACATGAAACATCATCAACAATCATATGAATAATGAAAACAAACATAAGGACAAGTCTTTCATAGCATATTTCATAAACCCTAACTTTGCCTAGGGCACATGTGAGGGTTAATCTAGCATACCATAATCAAGCATCCACACCGACCCACATACAATCACCAATAAGCAACTAGAAGAAAGGCAATAGAAGGAGTGGGGTCATATATGCAATAAGAGTTCCCTAGCATGAGAGTGAGTGTGTGGTCACACTCACCTTGAAGTGGATGAAGAGATTGAGAAGGAAGAATGTTGGGGATAAGGAGAACCAAAGGAGAACTTGATCTTGAGGGTTGAGGACCTTCCTTGAGCTTCAATGGAGTTCCCTCTCACTAGAACCTCTCTTTCTCTCTCTAAGTTGGTGGAATAAGGGGGAAAAGAAGTGAATGAAAATGAGCCCTAATAAAAGCTTTTAAGATCTATAAGTGGACTCTCGCTCAAGCGAGCTGTTCTCGCTTGAGCGAGATGCTCAGCGTCAGATTCCTCTCCTCATTCTCGCTTGAGCGAGAGACTTCTCACCTGAGCGAGAATTAACCCGAAGATGAACCCTCTCCGGAAGATTCTCGCTTGAACGAGAACCATTTCGCTCAAGTGAAAAACATCCAGAGAGCACTCCAAAATTCCCCTGTGTCTCGCTCGAGCGAGACCCTTCTTGCTCAAGCGAGATATGCAGAAACCAATTTTCTCATTTTACTGCATAACTCACTCAAGAGAGTCCATTCTCGCTTGAGCGAGAATACTGAAACCTGATTTTCTTGCCTAATACTTTTAGTCCTCTTCTAATCAATTCCTTACCTTATTCTTTATTATTAATAACATGAGAATTTATTGTCCTATAACCTCTCATTAGTCATTATTATTAATCAACGAGATGTTACAACGCACACACACTTATATATATATTTTATCATCAACAAATTAAACATATAACTTAAACTTCTTAATTTCTAAATGTCTTTCATTTTCTATGTTGATTCATTCGTAGTTTTTACTAATTTAATTCTCATCATTGTTTAAAAAATAATTTCAATACTAATAATTGAAAAACTTATGCATCCTTTAGAACTTTTAAGTACTTGCAACTCAAATAAGAAATATTGACTATGTTTGTTAGAAACATTAATCTTACTATAGCAATATATAATGAGATTAATTAAATTTCATATTATGCATATAGAAATTGATAATAAAAACAAAAATATTTATATATAGCAAATGTTAGAGCAAAATTATTTTTCCACAATAGTATTAATATTGAAATGCTCCAAGCAATATAATTTGCTTTTGGGAAGAAAATAGTTCCCAATAAAGGTAAACCATGAAAAAACAATTAAAATAAGTTAAGAGCAATCATAAATTTGTATAAAACATATTTGTCAATATACCTATATTTTATCATGGATAATGATATCGTGTTATCAAGGACATTGTCGGTGATCATACTATTCTATCATATTCTACTATGAAGTTACAAAAAAAAGTATCATAAGGTGTGTAGTGAATTTTCTCAACATAATTAGCTCCAATATATTACATTTTCAACAATAATATCAATAAAAGGTTGAAAATTATTATTGAATATGACAATAAATACATAGATTATAAAAAATATATATCTAGAAAAAATTATTGAATAAAATCTCTTAATATTATTTTATTATGTTTCATAATATTGTTAAAATTTATTTTTTAATAGTTTTTATATATTTAAAATATAATATAAATTTTACAAAATTTCTTAAAAATAATTTTATAAAATATTATAAATAAACACATTCATCACACGAGTTTTATATCTAGTTTAAAAAGTAAAGTTGTCCTGAAAGGTAATTAAGATCGCTATTTATATATTTAATTGGTCCATGAAAAGATTTAATGATTTTTATTTTAGTCCTTAAAAGAAGGAAACTGTCAATTTAGTCCCGAAATATACTTTCTGTCTTTCAATTTAGTCTCTATGTTACAGTTCGCTAGTTAACCTTAACGGAGACGCTGATGTGGCACGTTAGTACCACGTGTACATAATGATGTGTCAATAAAATTATTCATTTTAGTCCCTCATTAATAAAATAGTTCATTTTAATCCCTCATGATTAAATTGGTTCATTTTAGTCCCTCATTATTAATGTTAATTGTTTCATTTTCATCCCTCCTTCTACATTTGTCTTTAACAACACATTCCTCCCAAATTCAAACAGAAGAAACTCTAACACCCAAATTGACAATAGATTTTTTAGACTAAAATGAAGAATTTAAATTGTAATTTTCGGACTAACCCCTCATTTTGGTACCCTAAAAGATTTGGAGTCAGTCATATCAGTCCATGAAAAAACAAAATTGCATTTTTCGTATGAAAATTTATTCAATTTAGTCTTTGAAAAATGAAAAATCATTCACTTTAGTTCTTGAAAGATTTTTTTAAATGTCAATTTAGTCCATAAAATCGACTAAATTGAATGAATTTTTCATCTTTCAAAAACGAAAATGCAATTTCCATCTTCTAGGACTAATGTAATCGACCCTTAATCTTTTAGTCCTAAAAGATGGAAAATGCATTTTTCGTTCTTGAAAGATGAAAAAATCATTCAATTTAGTCATTTTTAGGGACTAAATTGATATTTTAAAAAAATATTTCTAGGACTAAAGTGAACAAATTTTCATTTTTCAATAACTAAATTGAATAACTTTTCATTTTTCAATAACTAAATTGAATAACTTTTCATTTTTCAATAACTAAATTGAATAACTTTTCATTTCAAGGACGAAAAATGCAATTTCATTTTTTTCAAGGACTAATATGACTGACTCCAAATTTTTTAGGGTACCAAAATGAGGGGTTAGTCCAAAAATTACATTTTAAAATCTTCGTTTTGGTCTAAAAAATTTATTGACAATTTGGGGTTTAGAGTTTCTTTTGTTTGAATTTGGGAGGAATATGTTGTTAAAGACAAATGTAGAAGGGGGGATGAAAATGAAATAATTAACATTAATAATTAGGGACTAAAATGAACTAATTTAATCATGAAGGATTAAAATGAACTATTTTATTAATGAGGGATTAAAATGAATAATTTTATTGACACATCATTATGTACACGTGGTACTTAATGTGCCACATCAGCGTCTCTATTAAGGTTAATTAACTAATGGATTGTAATAGAAGGACTGAATTGAAAAACGGAAAGTACATTCAAAGACTAAATTGACAGTTTCCTTCTTTCAGAGACTAAAATGAAGGTCCTCCAATATTTCAGGATCAAATTGATCACAGTTTAGTCTAATCACTTTGATAAGTAATCAATTATGCTATTAACTATAATTTTTTATGGGTTAATAATAATTTTTAACAAGTATTTAAACTTATTATTAACACATTAAAAATAATTTAAAATCACTTAAATTTTTATGTCACACAAAAGTCATTTAACATATCCTAAAATTTCAATGTAACGAAAAAAACATGCCATATAAATTAAAATGTCTTTTATTATATTTACATTACTAAATATTATTACAAATAAATAAAATGAAGTCATATAATTTTAAAATTTTAATACAGTATCTTTATTTCCAGGATAAGAAAAAAAAAAAATCTCTGCTCTAGAATTTTAGGATTCATATTTCATATATCCTCACCATAGTTTTCTTAAATTATAAAACTAAAACACATGTGTTTATGTTGAAAGAAGTGCTCAACCTATAAATGCATCCTAAATGTGTGTTTTATTTGCAAATAAATTATAAAAAAAAAACTTTGATTACTTATTTCTTACGGTAAAACAGGCTGACCTAAGTTAAAAAACTCTATTTTAGAATGTTGGCCATAAGCTTTTTCTTTCTTTCTATTTTTAAGGTGAAATAAGCTAGTTTAAAAGTTAAAATTCCTTAGAGGAATTATGCATACGTGATCTCAAATTACTTAGGTCAAATTTATTATTTAATCTTGATTGTCGGAAAAATTAGACAAATATAATTAAACGAATATAATTGTGTATTATATTAAATTGTTATTATTTGTTCATTAAATACATACTTACTACTTTGTTATATGAATATGAATATGAACTTTAAAATAACTCGTGTACCCTAAAGGGAAGACAGCTTCTTTATACATCGAACAAGACTAGTTAGTTAAGATTACTCATGATTTGTCCTTTAAATAGTCAGTGCAAATTCAGCATGTCACTTGTCATATCAAAGTAAATATGTTTAGGGTATTATTTTCCATCATACAGTTAGCCATAGAAAAATATTTAGAATATGTTGTATTAGCAGCAAGCAACCACTCCCATTTCATGTATCAATGTTAAAGCTCGCCAAACCATCTAATACATCAATTAATATTGGTATTCAATTTTTTTTTTAAAAATTAAATTAGTACTATTAGTATTGTCCATGGAGATGTAAATCAACTGGTAGGCTACCACTGTTCTAATTTAACCAATAATATTACAAGATCTTGCAACAAAAAAAGGTATTACTAGTATTAAAATAATCTATTAATTATTATAAAGTATTAAATACATTTGAAAATTTCTATCAATGGGGTCTTTATTAAATTTTTATTCATCGATAATTACTTACATTATTTCATAAATAAAATATAAATAAAAATATAGTTTTGTAATTAATACTTAAGTTCAAGTCTAAATATAAACTGTGATTAAAGTTTATATAAAATAATTTAATATTATTTTTTATTTCAATTATTTTTTTAAAAGTATTAAAAATAAATAAATAAATAAATAAATAAGAGTGTACAGGAGAGGTAGCTTTAGGAAGTTTGGGGCATTGGCTAAAGATTCAATTAACCTAATTGACTTTCTATATTTTAGTTTTGAAAAAAAAAAGAGCTATATGAGAATAACTCAAATAAAAAAGTATCTTTTTAAACAATTGAGTCTCCATTAATCAATCATTTTACTTTGTTTTACGTTTAGTATACAATTTATTGAATTCGAAAGGTGAATTCCTCTTGGCCGCCTCTGCTAGGGTTTCCTATCAGGGGTCGATAAGTAGTGTTTCTTGACCGTTGGTCGTGCAACAGTCGCTTCGTGTTGAAAACCCCTTTTTTGGTGTAACGCATCCTAAAGTTATTATAATGGAAGGAGATTCAAGTGGTATACGTGGACAGGATGACCGCGTGGAGCAAGCCCCTAACTTTATTATTTACGATGATGAGGACGTAGAAGAGGGGCTTAACTTTTGTACGAAGAGCATTATAGGCAGAATTCTGACCCAAAAACCAATTCATTTAAATAGCCTTCACAATGCCTTGGCTGGAATGTGGTGCAACCCCAATGGGTTTAGGATCGAAGAAAGAGCCCCATGCACATTCCAATTTTCTTTGATAATGAAGACGATGTTGATAGAATTCTTAAAGGAAGTCCGTGGATTTTTAGAAATCCATGGCTTATACTCCACAGATGGTCACGAGACGGGAAGGTAGAGGATCTTGAATTCAATAAGGCTCAGGTTAAAGTTCAAATATGGGGTCTGCCAGTTCATTGCAAGACAATTAAAATGGGGTACAAGATTGGTTCTTGCTTGGGTAGGGTTCTGGAATCTGACATATATGAATGTAAAGAAAGGGGTTCCTTCCTAAAGGTTCGGGTGGAATTAGAAATTAATAAACCCCTCTTGACTGGAATTCCGGTGGGGAGCAATAAGGATGGGATTTCTTGGGTTGACTTCCAGTATGAAAGATTACCAATGTTTTGCTACAAGTGTGGAAGAATTGGGCACGAGGAAGATTCATGTAAAGAGAGTGTCATTGATAACCATAATGCGAATGAGAAGATGAGTGCATATGGACCTTGGCTGCGAGCAACTCAATTAGGTAGGAAGGTGGTGCCCAAATCTAGCAGATGGTCAAAGGGCAACAGAGTAACCGAAAAAACCAGAGGGAGACATCAACTCTCGGGACGTAACAGAGCTTCTTTCTGCACTCTCTGTCTCTCAAAAACCAGCAGACAAAGTTATTACAGGCCCCACCATCCCAGAGGAGCATAACTCTCCCCCACGTGCATCCAATTAAACTAGGACAGATTTAGGACACACACCGCCAATCCCCATTACACCACAATCCCCCCCCCCCCCCACACAGTTGTCACATGGTGAAGGTATCCTAGTACAAGTCCCTAAGCACATTAAGGAACATGTCTCCCCCACCAAGCCTTTATCTGTTCAGACTGAGGATTCTTCCAACCCTGTTGAAGTGCCACGTAGAATTGCAGCCATTAAGTGGAAAAGAGTTGCTCGGGCAGAAAAAGAGAAGGTAACTCAATCAACAACACTGTGTGAGATGGCATCCAAAAGTAAAATTGTTACAGAGGATATGGAGATAGATGATACCTATGTTGTTCCTCCCAAAAAACCATACCATTCCATTGATCAAGCGGCGAGCCTGGCTCCTCAGGCTTGCCGAGAGCCATGAAAATAATTGCTTGGAACTATCGTGGGCTTGGGAACCCACGAACAGTTAGAGCTTTGAGGAAGCTCATCGAATCTAAGTCTCCCACAGTTGTCTTTTTGCAGGAAACTCGTAAAAAGGACCATGAAGTTATGAAAATGAGGTATATTGGTGGCTTAAACAATGTCTTTGTTGTGAGTTGTAGAGGTGAAGGCAGAGAAAGAGGAGGGGGGCTGGTTCTACTATGGAAAAATGAGGTGCAAATCAATGTTCTTTCATCATCATTGCATCACATTGATTTTTCAATATCTCTGGATGATGGGCAATCCTTTTGGCGTGCTACAGGTTTCTATGGTTATCCTGAATTAGGGAATAAGCATAAAACTTGTGACACTACAAGAAAAAAACATATTAGCGAGGGAACAATCCCTCGCCAATTCGTCGCAATTCCCTCGCTAAGTTGAATTGCGAGGGAGTTGCGACGGATTAGTGAGGGAATATTCCCCCGCTAAATTAAGGTAGCTAATTTGCGACGACAAGATTCCGTCGTTATTCCGTCGCTATCTTCGTCGCCTTTCCCTCGCTAAATTCGTCCATAAATACCTATCAATTCCCTCGCAAAATTGCCCTCTCAAATCCCTCGCAACTCCGTCGCTATATTGGCTCCTCGCATTCCCCTAGCTAGTCCCTCGCAAAGTTCCCCTCACAAATCCCTCGCTGTTCCCTCGCCAATTCCACCCTTGCAATATTATCATTTTAATATGCCATTTTGTCCTTTTGCTACCCATGGAAACTGAAAACATTTATCATTGTTCAGTGAGGCTTTCAAAACCATATAAAATTAGTAAGTAAAATAGCAAGGGCACAAAGTGCAAATAACCAAGAAAAAGGACGTTTCATGAAGTAGAGTGAAGTTTAAGCTTGAACAAAAACTTACAGGGATCACTCTTCAAGTGTAAATGAACCACTATTTTGAGACCCAAATATACTAGATTCCTTGACACATTGATATAAAAAATTAACCTGCATGGAAGGAAAGGGACAACAATTAGCAAAATAAATACAAAAAATCATAGTCCAGTAATGGGCATTGAAGATTGAGTTTTCTTCAAAGTCTAGAAATGCATTTAAATAAAAGAATAGCATCTAAGTTTTAGCTATATTTTCCCATTTAATAACATCTATATCTTAGCCATTTTTTCCCATCTTAACCTGTTATTCAAAATCAAAATACAGATTTTGTTGGGATAAATCTGTTCATATGTACCTTAGATCTATTTTATATAATAATTAAAGAAGTTGTTAGGATTAATATACACAAGTTAGATACATCAAGCTTACTCTTGAGAGCAAATATGCAATCACATTTTATGTTTTGATTGTTTCAAGCCCAGCAAACTCAACAATAAGGAATTAGATAATGGCAAGCACGCACTTGTGAAGAGAATATTACTCAATACAACAATATTACTCACTCATTTCTTTTTTATGAAGCACACTTATTTGAATCACAGACGAATAAAAGTGATTAAAAAATTCTAAAAAATATTAAAAAGAGAATAATAATTTAAATAATTTTTAAATTTTAAAGTAACAAAAGAGTGGGAAGAGAGGCCGAATGAGAAGAGAGTGTGAAAGGGTAGAGAAAAGAGGGAGTTTTATTAGCAATACTGAAATAAGATTAAAAAAAAGTAAAGGCAAATATGGAAGTGTATTAAAATTTGAGGGAAAAATGTAAGAAAAATACACAAGCTAGAAACTAACTAAAGTAGTATAAAAAATAAACAAGCTACAAGTTAGAAGTTAATTAAAAGTTCCTAAAATAGCTTATTAGTTTTATCAAACACACTCTTAGCAAAATAATGTATACTGAAATATAGACAAGCTATTAACTTCTAAAAAAACAAAATCCAAATTATTTGAATTGATATAACCAAAAAAAAAAAAAAAAAAATCCATGAGAAACGTTATACTCGAAAGTCAATTCAAATCCAAATTTGATTTGGCTGAGATACACACACACATATATATATATATATATATATTTAAATTTAACTCAATTATAAATTTGTTTTTAACTAATTAAACACATCATTTTGTGTTTTTAATTAATCATAGTAAATTTAATCTCATAGGTTTCTAAACTTATGAGACACTGTCACATCATTATAATAACTAACCTTTCCACCTTCTCTCCTTGCTTTCTTGGAAATCATCTAGACCATCATCACTCTTTGAACTGGTTCCTATAAATAAAAGGATTAATCTTCCTATGTTCTAGTCAACAAGAAATGAAAAATAGAAATGGGTTGGGAAAGCAATGTTCTTACTTCTCACCTCTTTTCTTCTATCCTGTTCTTGTTGTCTTTTTTCTAATTGCTCACTCTCTTTTTGACTCTTGTGGTTAAGTTTCTGTGCACATCTATTAAAAAATTAATCAAGAAAAAAATGAAACAATCATGTTCTGCCCCCTTTATAACTTATGGAGTATTTTCTAGATTGCAACAATTGCTTGCACCGTTCCATCGCACAACACCAATGTCTTCTTTTGTGCTAGAGGTCTGCCTGCTATCTTGCCATTTTCCCCTTATTTGAATCTAAGACTAATTGTATGGCCACAAAGAACATGTTTGAGACCAAAGTCATCTGAAAATTATCATGCGTCAACTTTCATTCAGCACCTGCAGAATAGGAAAATCAAAGAAAGAAAATCCAGTAAGTGGTAAAATAATTAAGACTCAAAGCAGTGATGTTGATACCATTCAAGATTTGAAGCCACATGCTACTAGATAGTCACGATATATGTCTTGGGTACGTGAACATATATAAATAGAATGTCAAGGCCATAAAACTTTATATATATATATATATACCTTACTATATTAAAATACTATATATCACAACTTACACTTATCAACATGCACACCCCTCCCTTGAGGAGAAAATAATATATGAAGTAGCTAGCTATATCATACCTAGAAGTTCCCAAGGCTCACATCCATTGAGGTCAGTCAACTTTGGCAAACTTGACATAAAGGAAGCTCCCATTAAACCCCTTTGAGATATAAAAAGTAAAAGCTATTAAACTTCAAATCTGATGCAAAATATGAGCAGTACACCAACACCCAAATCCAAACACTCTTCCTTGTTTTCTTTTCCCTTTCTCCATTCTCAATTCTCAAATTCCATTTCCTAATTGAAACTAGCTACAAAAGAAAAACATTCTTCTGAAGTGGAACCTCCCAATATCCATGCCGGAGTCATGGGGTTCTGGATCAACCAACCATTTTCAGTCACACACCACAACACTACAACCTTCCTTGTTTTTCCAATTTTTGTGATTTCCAATCTTGTCTAGTTTTCATCTTGCAAGTTAACATGACAAGAAGAGAACAAATGCCACATTGAGAGAAAAAGACTCACTCACTCAATTTAATAACAAATTTCAGAGAACACTTAAGAATTGTGATAACAGACATGGTGGGTAATTGCTCAGAGGGGTTGGGGGACACTTTTTTTAACCAACTCTTAGAAATACCTTAGTGGGATATGGCATAATAGTAGTGGGCGATGTAGGACTCTTGTAGTTGGGCTCCATAGGCAATTAGGCATAGCTTCAACTTTGACGGCAGAATCCCAAGTTGACAGAAGCTGAGAGAATAAGAACAGAGAGGGGAATCATAGAACATTTGAAACAGAGAAGATTGAAACGTGAAGGAAATAAAAATAGAAAGAACATCCTCCACTGTGGCTCACAACCGCATTCAATCGTTGTCCCTTGTGTCTTCGTGCGCCCTCCTGTCTAACCACCATCGGCCACAGCCACCGCCGTGGTGGTGTAAACGTCCTTACCTCACGAATCATCGCGCCTCTCCTCCGTGAGGCCCTCTGCTGCTCCGTTGTTGCGCATCTCCCGCACTCATGGCAGTATCGTCTTTGTCCTGCGCTGCAAGCCGTGGTGGCCTTCTCCCTCTCACCCTCTCCTGCTATTTTCTCTATCTTGTTTTGTGCCCTAACCCCTAACCCCTGTATGTTCTGTATGCTCGTGTATCTAACTGTGAATAAGAGTCCGTCTTTTAATTTTTAGTGATTATATTTTTTGTTTATACCATTGTGTATTAAATTAAATATATATGTATTATATATGATTTTCTTAATGGAATGTATAAAATAAAAAAATTTATGTGATAGAAGATTATTTAATCTAATAATTATATTTTTTTTAATTCTTGATTTTTGACTAATTTTTTAAATTACATATATATTCACATATTTTATTTTCCATATAGTTAATTTATTAAATAATGTTAATATATATTATTTAAGTGAATTTGATATTTTTAAAATAAATACAATTCAATTTTATTTTCTCAATAATATTGCTTTGTTTTTTTTATAAAATTTAATTTAATATAAAATAAATTAATATGTACATATACATCTGATATGAGGTATAAAAAACTACTTTTGCGAGGGAACAGCGAGCACCATTTCCCCTCGCTATGCAATTAATCAATTTTACACTATGGCGATGGATCTGCGAGGGAATTAGGGAATAATTCCCTCGCTACACCACATAAATATTTTCCAAAACAAATTACCGAGTGATTTGTGAGGGAAAATTTCCCTCGCTATATTCCGTCGCTATTTCCTCAGGAAATTTTATTCGGTCGCTAATCCCTCACTACTTGGTGACGGATTAGTGAGGGAAATTTTCCCTCGCAAAATTCCCTCGCTAATTCACACTTTTCTTGTAGTGTGAGTTACTGTCACAAATAGTTAATAATTTCATCTGTCAGGAATGGTTATGCTTTGGTGATTGGAATTTGGTAATGGGGGCTAATGAAAAACGTGGTGGTAACTCTCCTCAAAGCCAGCTAGTGGATCTCTTTCGTAATACTGTTCAAGATAGTGGGCTACAGGATATGGGTTTTGAAGGACATCCATTTATTTGGAGCAACCGATCCACCAATGACAATCTAATTGAATCAAGGTTGGATAGATTTTTCATGACTCCTAGTTGGGGGATGCTTTTTCCAGGAGCTAGGAATATTCACCTGAAGTGTCACCAATCAGATCACTCCCCTATTTTCCTAGACACAACTCCCATGCAAAAACGTAGAAGGAACTTGGCAAGATTCAGCCGGTTTGAGGAGGTATGGATAACAGATTCTGATATTGATAACCAGATTGCACAAGCTTGGAATATATCCTCAGGAGACTTACCACACAAACTTCAAGTCTGTTTAGCTCAGTTGGAGCAGTGGGGGGACAGGAAATTTGGAGACATTCCAAAAAAAGTCAAAAATGCCAAGAAATTAATAAACTTAATTCCAATCTAGATGTCTCGGGGAATGTAGACAAATTAAAGGCTGAGGAGTCCAATATGGATGAATTGCTTGTTCAGGAGGAGGTTTTTTGGCAGCAACAGAGTAGAGTGGATTGGCTGAAACATGGAGATAACAATACTAAATTCTTCCATAAAAAAGCTAGCCAAAGGAGAGAGCGGAATTGGGTGGACCATATCATTGATGATGCTGGACAGCTGCACTCAGAAGAGGAGGAAATAGCCTCTGTCATGACTCATTTCTTCAAACAATTATTCTCAACTAGCATTCCTAACAGAATTGATGAGGCAATTTCTGTTGTACAAGGCCGAGTTAATGATGAAATGGCATCGTTGCTAGCAGAACCATTTACGGCAGAGGAGGTAATCTGTGCAATGAAAAATTTAAAATCATGGGCTGCACCAGGACCTGATGGAATTCCAGCATACTTTTACCAAAAATATTGGGGTATCATTGGTCCTCAATGTTTAGAGACTGTTCTAAATATCCTTAACAAAGATTATGATCCATCCCATCTTAACAGAACCCACATCTGCATGATCCCCAAGGTAAAGAAGCCCAATCATACCAGTGATTTCCGGCCTATCTCTCTGTGCAATGTCCTACTCAAAATTGTGACTAAAACTATTGAAAATCGACTGAAGATTGTTCTGCCAAATGTAACGTCCTAATTTCTCAATTCAAGAATAATGCTCGTTGGAAACACTATTCCGAATTTCTGAAATTATTTCGCGTCATCTCAAGTATCGTCATCCAAATAATTGCTTAGGCAATCCAACGCTTGCTTAAACGAAATACATCAATTACTCAATATAATTCATACAAATACATGCCACTCTGTGGCTCTCAAAAGTAATCCAATTCTGGACGCAAATCTAATTTATTACAACATGACATAATTTAATTATATCTAAATGTCCTAGAGGTCAATCTAGCAGTTGAGGGGTAGGTGAATCTACCAAAGAACTCCAATCTCTTTATCCATTGCTAAACAATTCTTCCTGCACAACTGAAAGATAATTCCCATATCGTGGGATGAGACTACGTCCCAGTGAGCGTAACAAGTGTGTGCGGTGTGGGGAAAACAATCAAGAATCATCACAATTACACATATCTATCTAGAGCATCATGAATAAATGAATTACACATAATATATCATCATTGAAATAATGTTTATGATGCAATGCATGACTGTGAGGTGTTGTTACCCGGCACCCGGGGTCTTTACATTGTAACGTGACTGTGATGAGCGCTCGGCCATGTAACCAAGGACCGTCGTCCAGGGCTACCTATGATTAAGTCTTAAATAATGTTTAATTTTCATTCTGTGATTGGGGACCCCATCTCCCTCTTGTCCATGAGTTCGATGTGGTTACCCCGTCTTTCTTAAATAATTTGCCCGAAGGCCTGTGACTGTGACGGTCAATGACCCTGTGATAGCCCGAAGGCTCTGTGATGGCTATAAGCCCTGTGATAACTTAACTCATCATTCATGACTGTGATGGCCAAAGGCCCATGATTCCATAATAAAATATTCAAGGTTTATAATACATCATCATTATCTCAACTCATAATCCATGACTGTGATGGCCAAAGGCCTGTGATTTCATAATAACATGTTCAAGGTTCTTAATACATCATCATTATCTCAACTCATAATCCATGACTGTGATGGCCAAAGGCCCGTGATTTCATAATAACATGTTCAAGGTTCATAACACATAATCACTCAAGTCATCTACCCTATGGTTTTGCGATTCTAGACATGCAATCATCAATACATTCATAATTCCTAAACTTATCTCATACATACATCATTATTCCATGGAAGAAAGGGAAAAAGAATGGGGATCATGCTGTGAGAACAATCAAGACAAACAAGTGAGAGTCACACCCACCTGTGAGTCGAGAAAACGGAGAAAGAACGAAGAATGGAGGGCCTTGATGGGGGAAAGATTGATGCAAGACTCGTTCTTGATGAGTAGAAATCGTTCTTGGCCTTTGCTGAGACTTTCTCTCACTAGAACCACTCTCTTTCTCTCTGAAAATATGAAAAAACGGAAGGAAGAACTGACTGAAACCGTCCAAGAACGTGTTTTAAAAATGCTGGAAACTGCTACTCGCTTAAGCGAGCCAAATTCGCTTAAGCGAGTTGCCCAAATTCTTCTTGTCCCCGTGCAATTCGCTTAAGCGAATCCCAATTCGCTTAAGCGAATTTCGTCCAGAGAGCACCCCAAAATGCTCTATTTTTTGCTTAAGCGAATTTCCATTCACTTAAGCGAATTTGACAGCACACAGAACTGCAGTTTTTACTGCATAATTCGCCTGAGCGAATTTTCATTCGCTTGAGCGAAAATGAGTCTGTTTGAAGGTGCAATTTTCATCAAAACCCTATCATATAACCTATCAAACTGAAGCCCCGGAAATAAGCTTTCTAATGAGAGTGGAATCACCTCAATCGGACATCTACAACTCTAAATATTTGCAATTTAGTGCACCAAGGTCATTAGGCTTAAAACCTAAATCAAGCAACAACCATAGTTTTTGCCTCTTAAGTTTTTCCTTATCCATCTACATTCAATTTCGAATTCGAATCTTATATTTAAACATTATCCTAAACTTGATATTACTCTCTTATCTCTATTTCTTGTGATGTTATCATTCCTATTTTGAAATATGATCTTTAAATTAAAATGCTAAAGCATATCTCTTTTCATCACCAATATTATCGAAATACCGTTATAAGTATTTTTATTTTGTTATCATTATTATTTTTATTATAATTCTAGATTTCTAATATTTTTGGGATGTTACACCAAACATCATTGGACCCTTCCAAAGCGCGTTTGTACCTGGACGCCTTATTACAAACACTAGTACAAAAATAGGATTTCACAACAGGATTTAACATCGGTTGAAAAGAAACCGATGTCGAAAAGTGTGCGGTAGCATTTTTGAAATTATTTACAAGACTTTACATCGATTATTTTATAACCCATGTAGAAAGTGTCGTTGTTCCTCGTTAAAAAAGCAAAACGAGTTGCTAGGGTTCACAATTTCTGCAGCACCTTCGACCTTCGAAGTGCGTCTCGCTCATCCCTTCGAAGTCTACTCCCGCTGCCAAGTCTTGTTCCTGCCGTCGACGTCGTGCATTGCCCAGCTCTGTCGTTGCGCACCACTGCTCCTACACCGTGCGCATTACTGTTCACAGTCTATCGTTGTTAGCCATCGTCCGCCGCACGGTGAAGGTAAGTTCTTCTTCCCTTTACACTCAGCCAATGAACTATATATATTAAAACTATACCAATGTAAAGAGATTTAGGGATTGAAATTGATACCAATGTAAAGAGAAAGCATGTGAAAAAGCTGGTCAATGAATTGATGGTGGGAGAGAGAGAGAGGAAAATGTGGAAATAGAGCCGAGTCTAGAGGAGAGGGTTCGAAACAGAACAGAGACACCCACATAGATGCCAAGAAGAGAATTCAGTCCCACTAAAGATGAGAGGGAAGAAGTTTATTATTAAAAACTCTAGCATCAATGCATCACACCTATAAATCACAATAACCTGCCAACAATGTGCAATGTCGAAGAATTTTTCTATCCCTTTTCCTGAAAAGCCTCTGAGATGTGTAGGCAGAACTTGGTCCAATCCAAGCATTACGCACAAACCCAATGATATTCAAAAATACCAAAAAGTTGATTTCACAGCTTTTAAGTCAACATCCAATGCAGTAAGGATGGCTATTTGTCTCAGAACTCCAAAAGTACATAACTCAACCATAAGACCTCATGAAGCATATGAGTATGAAATAAATAATTTGTTAATTACCACTCTCCAAACAAAAGTATTCACCTTAGAAGGAGCCTTCTTAACCACTTAACCTTCCAAAAGGATTTTGTTGTCTAGATATTCTGAACAGCTAGATTTCATATCTGAAACTCAAAGAAAGATTTACTTTATTTAGCATCATAAAGACTGGCTTTATAATAGTTGAGAAGTGTTATAGCTTCTAATTTCTGATAAAATATTGTGCTCCATGTTGTGGACAAGGTTGATGTATGACCTCTTATTTGTAGTTAAGCTTGTCATTTCCTTTTTCTTTTCTATTTACTTCAATTCGGCATTTACTTGGCTAATACATAAGGCATCCCCTTCCCCTTTTGAGAAGGTGGATTTTGGAACTTTAAATAGTTAAATGGTGAAGAGAATTGTGGTCCATTGAAGAATTATATGTTCAATGATTTCATTCATAAAATGGTGTTTCTTTCTTTAACACATACAGACAATATCTTCCCACCATGAGAATGGAGGCATTTCTTTCTTTTGGAGCTGGTCATATTGGAGTACTTTTTTGCTTACTTGGTATGCTTCATATAAAGGTTTCTATTCTATTAGTATGCTTGCAGCATTTTCGTAACCTTTTTTTTAGTTCAAATAAGTTGTATATTTGAGAAAGGCCAACTTTTAGCTCCACATATTAGATATTGTAAAAGTACATATAAATTGCTTATGATATGCTCGTAAGTTTTATTAATTTCTGCTACTGCCTTTTCCTCTTGTTCTTCTCATTTTCACTTTCTTTAACTATTTCTTGCTTAATTTCCTTCTACAATTTAAGCTGTTGTTTGTCTGGTAAGATTTTGTGTTTCTGCCCTTATATTTTAAGGTCATTAATTTGCATGCAGTATAGTACTCTCCTACAGCAGTGTGCTAGGCTAGCAAGAAACCTGCCAACTATAATGTTTGCTTTAATTTCCTTAGCAACTCCTTTGTCATTTGTTTTTCTCTTGTATTTGTTGTAGTAGTGAAGCAATGTGATGTCCTTTTTTATTTGAATTGAACTTATTTTTTAACTCTTAGAAGTGATGATATTTTCATTTGTCTAAGGGAGTAAAAGAAATCAACAAACAAGGAAAAAAGGTACATTACTGAGCAAAATTTATTGACATTTTTGTGTACATGTATACTATGTTTCAAGTTTATGTAAATCCATTTTTGCAGGAAGATACGACTATGCACATGATAAATAGCTAATATGTTTGTTCTAGTGATTATTAGTAAGTGGTGACTGTTAGTGAATTCCGTAAACAAATTATTAGCTTACTATAGTGGCTCCATGAGAATATCTTTGCTTAGAAATCAATACTATTTAGGGAAGTTCAGGATAATAAAACTCATGCTTTTTTGCATATAATATGAATTGACATATTCATTTAGATATTTGGTATGTTATATGTCAGTTGTTCTCTTTTGTGGAAATTAATAATAATTGATAATTCCACCTATACATGTCATCGGAATGCTTATTCAAAGTCAATGAGAAATGACAATAACTGTCTAGCCAATTCCTACTTGTCTGGCATGTTAAGGATATCAAATAGATGTAAATGGTTTTAATTGGTATTACAGAAAAGACAAAAGACTTATATCTGTCCTGTTCTCTTTTACCCTTATAAGTCTTGAATGCCTACGGATTTAGTTTATTATTAGGAATGCTTTAATTTCTTTTAAATGGTTGAAATCTTTACCTCCAAGTTATTGATTTGCCTTCCACAACTTATAGATACTTTTTCTTTTACCCTTTTATGTTTTTGTTGTCACATCAGGAATATTGCTCATATATTAACATGTGAAAAATATTAAAAAGAGCTTAAATGGAGAATTCCAGAAATAACAAGTAACAAAATATAGGTTGGCAAGGGCATAAAATGTTAACAAGTACCTTAGTACATAGATGGTTTCATTATGCATAATTGCATAGTTACCAGGAATGATTAAGGTGGAGGTATGCGGTTCATATAGGCATTTGTTTGATTCTTAAAACGACAAAGTTTGGTTTAATGGCTTATATTTTTTCCTCAAAATTTTGTGCAGGGGTTGTATAACTACAACAATTTGAAAGATTTACTATGTGATTGGATTTTTGCTGTTGATGGTGAGCATATTAACTTGCCCTTTTTTTTTTATATTGGCCTTTTTTTTCATCTCCTTGGTTTGCATATTAACTTGCTCCAATAATTTATATAGGACCTTTTAATGAAATCAACTCTGGATTCAATTTTCCAAGTTGCATTTGGAACTAAATATTACATTTGTTTATTTAAATTTGATCTTTATAATTGGTTTGATATATAGATAATAAGGCTAATTGTTTAATTCATTATTTCAATTTAGAACTTGATTTAAATATTCATAAATTAATCAAATTATGCAACCTGCTCGCTTAATATGGTGACTTTGTTTTGCTCTAAAGAAAAAGATGTCAGGAGATTACTCTGTTTCATTACTATCTTTCTAGCTTAAATAGTGCAGCGGCAAGCTTAAATATCAAGTAAGTTTTTAAACTTGATATTAGTCATATATAATAAAAAATGTGAAAGTGGTGAAATGTGTGCAATGAAGGAGTTTACTCTGTTTCAGTACTTAACTTTTGCTCTAGTTTTAATGCTTACTTTACTTTTCCTACTCTGAAAACTGGAAATAAAAAAGGTTAATGAGATTGACATACTTGGAGTATAAGGTGAATTCTTCCCTTGCTTTCAATTGCTTGATAATGATATGTTGTCAATAACTTTTTTTTCTATCTTATGTGTGTCTGTTTATTCTTTCTTACTCAGAGAACATCCAAGTTTAGATTGGGTTTGCTCCATTGAGTTGTTACTCTCTTCTTACTTGGTGTGTGCTTCTATTCATAGGCGTCTGTGACTATGTCTTCAAATAATTGTGTTGAAAAGTATGCGGGCAGCCCAAGTTGTAGGCTAGAGAAGGTATTTAGAGACGGAAAAATTCTGTCTCTAACAGCTGACTTAAAACTTTTGTGTTTTACATCGGTTGTTTTATGACCGATGTAAACGTTCAAATTTCTACATCGGTTGTCAACACCCGATGTAGAATCTTTTGACATTCTACATCAGCCCTATACACATCGGTTGAAGAACCGATGTAAAAGATCAATTTTAACCGATGTAAAAAGTGTAACGCCTTAATTTCTGGAGTCAGAAATAATGCCCGTTGGAGACACTATTCCTGAACTCCTTGAAATCATTTCGTTAAATTTCCGATATCGTCATATATTTGCTTAAAACTTTCCAACGATTAGCTTAAGCCAAAACAAGACAAACGTTAAAGATCTTAAATAAGTATGAAACCTACTTAAGTTCAGGGAAGAATCCACACTTGGAGAAGTGTGATTCAATAAACTCATACCAGAAATCCGGCTGAGTCTCCCCTTAATACTGGACAATTACCAAATTCAGCTTAACCTGGAAATCAGTAAAAGCCAGTACAGTTTAATAACATGCATATTATAACATTAAAACTAGACCTCAGTGGTCAATTCGGAAATATTTACACTTATACAATCTACATCAATACAATTCAGTAATAGCCAATTAACAAATACAAATATTCCAATAACTACTCCTAATAAACTAATCTCCCTGCTGAAAGAAGATTCAGCTCCACCCACACCTGAACTACCTCAACCTCACCGGAGGTACCTGCACCACTAAAATATGTCCCCGGAACGTTGGGTGAGATAATAATCTCAATGAATACAACCGCATGCATGAATGCAAGGAGCAGATATCAATGACAGCTTCACTACTCAACGAACTTCATATATTTTACTCATTAATAAGTCCAATTACATAAAGCATGGTTACCAATGATTAATAACAAACTAGGAGCAATAAGTAATTCACTTAAAATGATTTACTAAGTAATGCAAGATATGATGCTCATGATGCACTCACTGTTGTGCCCAGCAGGCATGATCTTATCACTTTCTAGAGTTAGACCTGAGCTCAGACTACGGGAACCGGCTTTCCCGGGGACGAATCCCACCCAAACTGGACCGAAGTCGTGTTTTACTTAATTACTTGATTTTTAACTCACGGCGCAAAGGCCGGCTTAATTAACTCACGGTCGAAATCAGCTTACATTATTCAAATGCACCTAATAACACTTTTCGTAAGTTTGCAAATATCATAAACTTTGACATTCATAGGTTTTTCAAGCAAATCCTAACCTCAATCACTCAATTTCATACAAACATTACCAATTCAATCAAATTAACTCTATAGAAAGGGAATTAAAGGAATGGGATTCATACAAAGAGCATTTCGACAATTTCGCTAATCTCGAGTATTTCGAAAGTTTGTTTCTACAAACATACATCTCAATTTCCAATCCAAACATCGAATTAGACATTTCAATCCACAAGTAGTATTATACGAAGGGTTATAATCGAATAGAATACTCATATGAGTTACAATCGAGGGGTTTCGATAGTTTCGATAGTTTCGAAACTAAAGATTCCGACGCTCGATTCTATACTCATATGCTCAATCTATCGATAATCAGTCCAAACATCAAGAAATTAACAATTCAATCATCAAATATCCAGCATCAAGAAAGGGAAAGAGAGGAGGGTGGGAACATGCATTGAGACCAATAGTTTCTACTCTAAAAGTGAGTTATGCTCACCAATTTCTTGAAATTCTCAAGAGGAATGGATGGATTGGAAGTTCCTTTGGTGAATCCAAGCTTTGATTCTCCTCAACCACTTCAAATTTCTACTTTCTCTCTCTAGGAACACTCTTTCTCTCTCTAGGGTTCGAATGGTGAAGAAAGCAATAGAAAATTCTGAGTTTTGCATGAAAAGGGTATATATACTGGACAGCTGGTAATCGATTACAGTAATGCTGTAATTGATTACCAGAGGTAGAATTTACACTAGGAAACGTTTCTGGGAATCTGGTAATCGATTACAACCTCTGGTAATCGATTACCAAGAACTCAGTCCTCAGGTAATCGATTACAACCCTGTGAGTAATCGATTACCTAAAAACTAACTCTCGGGTAATCGATTACAGACTCCCTGTAATCGATTACCAGAATCCAATCTTTCTTAAATTCACTTAAGTTAAAGTCTAAACTTGGTTTGTAATAGGGTTTTAACCTATAGCTCCTTAATTTTACCCTTCCTTACTTACTAATACCTAATTCTTTTGTTTACAACCTAATAAATTATTTAAGATCCTAATTTGCGGGATGTTACATTCTACCCCCCTTAAAGCAATTTTGTCCTCAAAATTGTTTAAGAAAAATAAAACTTAAAGGCTAACTCAACTAAAAGGTTTAGGAAATCTTTCCCATAAGTCTGGTGAAGTGCATTCTAGAACCTAGAAGTGAACCTAGGGTTCCTATCTGACATAATGTTAGAGGGAATGCCAGAGTCTGACAATCTCCCTAACATACAAACCTGCTAACTTGCTAAGGGAATAGGTACTCCTAACTGGTAGAAAGTGAGCTGACTTGGTCAGTCGTTCCTCAATCACTCGGATGGCCTCAAGTCTAGCTTGGATTCGAGGCAATCCCACCACAAGGTTCATAGCTATACTCTCCCACTTCCACTCAGGGATTTCTAATGGTAAAAGGGTTCCTGAGGGTTTGATGTTCTATATTGACCTGCCGACACACTAAACACTTAAAAATATAATCTCTTTTATCTCTCTTCAAATCCTGATACATCCTGGTAGAGTCAAGATGTACAGAAAACTTACCTCAAATAGCTTCCTCTAACATCTGCTGGCTGAGGCTACCCCCCTTAGGGACACAGACTCTCCCTTGGAAGAGAATCATCCCATCTTCTGATTCAGAAACCCTAACTGTTGTCTACTCCTCTTGAAGGCTTGAGTCCAAACTTTGAGCCTCTCTGATTAGAGCTCTTAGCTCAATAGCGATCTCATTCAAATAAAGTTGACACTATGCTCTCCAGTTGCTACGTCTAAACTTAGGTTCCTAAACTTCTCTATCAAACTCCTTTTATATATCATCACGAAAGACACACGAAGAGACTTTCTACTCTATTCGAGTATACTTGACTGGCTTGATTAAACAACACACTCAATAAAATCTAATAGTAAGAAAAAGATTTCACACAACAACTAAGTAAGGATTTTAATCTAATACTCAGACCCATCAACTACCAGTTGGTTTTTAAGTCTTATGTTCTTACTGATCTAGCTAAGCTTGAGACACTCCAAGTGATTTTCATGTTTATATTCTAAGTTCTACTTATATTACTAATACTAAGTCATGCACATATAATTACTCAATCCCTCGAATCACTAAGTTTGTTCTGGCGTAATTATCCAACACTCACGTCATGTTTGAGGAATTAAGTTCACATAGTCACATAGACAAACACCACACCCAAGAGAGGAAAAATCACCCATTCTTCTAAGAAGATAAAGGAATCTTAGCAACACTCATGCCACAACCGTAGGTATAATACCTCCTGGTTACAGTATGAACACGGTAACCCTCCTAGTCTCCTATCGTCTCGTAATGGGATCTTTCTCTATCCCACCTTACCGGTTAGGCTGTACTTAGTTTGGTTTTAAGTTTCATGGAAAAGGAGAGTGACATAATGTCATTCATACTTTGGTTCTCCTATGAGTTAGGACTTCCACTTGCTTAGAATTTTAACCTAGTGAGTGAGCCTAACAGCCTCTCAATCCTTCCTAACACTCAGGCCAGGTCTAACTATACATAATCCAATCTAGCTTCCCGGTTGAGTGCAACTTAGTAGTGCTCAAGCACAGACTGCCTTCTATGGATTCTCATGGTCTGTCTATAAAACTACCTCCCTTAAGGATTCAGGCTTTTCCCAATATTTATCAGCGTTCTAAGTCTTAATTTCTCTCTTAGAGACATCAAGTCTATATCTAGGTACCTAACTGATTTGGTTCCCCTTCTCATAAGCTCTAGAGTTATTACTATTATGGGGTGAAAAGAATTTCCTATTTTTGTTTGGAAAGTGAACCTATGTAAACATGGTCACGACTACACATAAAGATATAAGGTTTAAAGTTCTAGAATTTCGCTCTTGGAATACATTGATAAGGTTGAATATCTAGACTGGAAGGTATTGTTTTCTCGGGACAACTTACTCGATCGGTAGGGTGCAAGGATGTTACTAATTGTAACTCCTAGAAATGTGATAGCATTAGATAACAGAGAACTCCCTACCTTTACTATGAATTTCTAACTTGTTCATCTCCTAAACATGTACCCAACTCCTAGTAGTTATCAATTGGTGTTGCTGTCTTAAGGTATAGGTATAGTGTTCTCTCCTAAGGGTTTCTAGAATGCCAGGGTCACAAGACACTACCTCTAGGGCTGCTAGGTGTTCTCTAAATGTGAGATGAAAGGGTGAGGAGATGGTAGCCGCCATGACCACCCACCCGTCTGGTAAGGCGTAAGGATCCTGTCCATGTAATCCATGGATAAGGCAAAGAGTAAGGTAGCTAAAAGAATCATTACTCACTAGACAGTCTCCTGACTACCCTCAAGGTGGCCTAGGGAATAAACCTATTCTTACATTACCTCAAAAGGAACCTCAATTTCCTAACCCTTCTAAGTTTAGGTCCAAATGTCTATATGTCCCTGCAAAGTTTGTTGGCCTTTAGGTAAGGTCTTAAGCCTACTTAGATTACAACTCTCTACACACTTCCCCGATGGCTGGAATTCCCTATGTGTGCCTAAGCAAGCTCTGGTTCACTCTAAGTAGGGTAGCTATCCCAATATGAACTAACATTCCCATATTCCCTCTAATGTGATCTTTAACTAATGTTTGCATAAAAGAAATTTTAACTATGTGGACTACTACCTAACAAGCACACACACTTTAATATAATATGCCATAAAACCATTCAAACCAAACAACATTACAAATCAATAGCAAGAAGCACAAAACATTCAAATTATACAAGTTACACACAATCAAGATCACATATAAATTAAACAACAAACCAATCTCCACAAGGAAAGAATCTATCTTAACTAACCACCTCTGAGGTGCCTAATGTTCACTAGAACTCTAGGGTCACATTCTATAAAACTTCTATGGTGAGCATACGGTTCTTAGGAATAAACTTAGGTTACTCTCTTTCTAATACAAGATAGGTGGCTCTACCCTTGTTAAGAAGGTATTCTAACTCCTTGATCAAGGTAACCTACTCACATAACTAACCATAATCTCTGTGTACAATGCACACACTATAAGGGTGATCAGTCCCTAGAATGAGTACACATACAAGAAGATCATAGTAAGTCACGGCCAACTAACTTAACCACAGTCCAATTGGATTGAACTGCTCTGATACCAAAATGTAACGCCCTAATTTCTGGAGTCAGAAATAATGCCCGTTGGAGACACTATTCCTGAACTCCTTGAAATCATTTCGTTAAATTTCCGATATCGTCATATATTTGCTTAAAACTTTCCAACGATTAGCTTAAGCCAAAACAAGACAAACGTTAAAGATCTTAAATAAGTATGAAACCTACTTAAGTTCAGGGAAGAATCCACACTTGGAGAAGTGTGATTCAATGAAATCATACCAGAAATCCGGCAGAGTCTCCCCTTAATACTGGACAATTACCAAATTCAGCTTAACCTGGAAATCAATAAAAGCCAGTACAGTTTAATAACATGCATATTATAACATTAAAACTAGACCTCAGTGGTCAATTCAGAAATATTTACACCTATACAATCTACATCAATACAATTCAGTAATAGCCAATTAACAAATACAAATATTCTAATAACTACTCCTAATAAACTAATCTCCCTGCTGAAATAAGACTCGGCTCCACCCACACCTGAACTGCCTCAACCTCACCGGAGATAACTACACCACTAAAATATGTCCCCGAAACGTGGGGTGAGATAATAATCTCAGTGAATACAACCGCATGCATGAATGCAAGGAGCATATATCAATGACAGCTTCACTACTCAACGAACTTCATATATTTTACTCATTCATAAGTCCAATTACATAAAGCATGGTTACCAATGATTAATAACAAACTAGGAGCAATAAGTAATTCACTTAACATGATTTACTAAGTAATGCAAGATATGATGCTCATGATGCACTCACTGCTGTGCCCAGGAGGCATGATCTTATCACTTTCTAGAGTTAGACCCGAGCTCAGACTACGGGAACCGGCTTTCCCGGGGACGAATCCCACCCAAACTGGACCGAGGTCGTGTTTTACTTAATTACTTGATTTTTAACTCACGGCGCAAAGGCCGGCTTAATTAACTCATGGTCAAAATTGGCTTACATTATTCAAATGCACCTAATAACACTTTTCGTAAGTTTGCAAATACCATAAACTTTGACATTCATAGGTTTTTCAAGCAAATCCTAACCTCAATCACTCAATTTCATACAAACATTACCAATTCAATCAAATTAACTCTATAGAAAGGGAATTAAAGGAATGGGGTTCATACAAAGAGCATTTCGACAGTTTCGCTAATCTCGAGTATTTCGAAAGTTCGTTTCTACAAACATACATCTCAATTTCCAATCCAAACATCGAATTAGACATTTCAATCCACAAGTAGTATTATACGAAGGGTTATAATCGAATAGAATACTCATATGAGTTACAATCGAGGGGTTTCGATAGTTTCGTTAGTTTCGAAACTAAAGATTTCGACGCTCGATTCTATACTCATATGCTCAATCTATCGACAATCAGTCCAAACATCAAGAAATTAACAATTCAATCATCAAATATCCAGCATCAAGAAAGGGAAAGAGAGGAGGGTGGGAACATGCATTGAGACCAATAGTTTCTACTCTAAAAGTGAGTTATACTCACAAATTTCTTGAAATTCTCAAGAGGAATTGATGGATTGGAAGTTCCTTTGGTGAATCCAAGATTTGATTCTCCTCAACCACTTCAAATTTCTACTTTCTCTCTCTAGGAACACTCTTTCTCTCTCTAGGGTTCGTATGGTGAAGAAAGCAATAGAAAATTCTGAGTTTTGCATGAAAAGGGTATATATACTGGACAACTGGTAATCGATTACAGTAATGCTGTAATCGATTACCAGAGGTAGAATTTACACTAGGAAACGTTTCTGGGTATTCCAACTTTTGTTGGTCGTTCCAAGACCCAAATCTTTCAATTTGTCAGAGATCGAGTATGGAAGAAGCTAAACGGGTGGAAGGAGCAGTTTCTATCTTCAGCAGGGAGAGAAGTTTTGATCAAGGTTGTGGTTCAATCAATCCCCACATATATCATGGGTTGTTTTTTGCTCCCCCAATCTTTGTGTGATGAAATTGAGAAGATGGTTAACAAATTCTGGTGGGGTGGTAGACAAGGGGAAAGAAAATTACACTGGCTCTCTTGGAAAAATCTCAGTGAACCAAAGAAGCTAGGAGGGATGGGATTTAGAAGCTTTCACTCATTCAATTTGGCTATTTTAGCTAAGCAAGGATGGCGTACTGTTAACAATCCTGAATCCATTCTCTCACGCACACTACAAGCTAGATACTTTCCTAGAAAATCATTCCTGGCTACAAAAGTGGGATATAATCCCAGCTTTACATGGCGTAGCATACTGCAAGCACAGTGGATTATTCGTGATGGTTCATACTGGTCAGTTGGAGATGGTTTGTCCATACAGATTTGGTCTGATAGGTGGCTCCCTTTGCAACCGGGACACCAAGTCCGATCACACAACACAGGGCAGGCAACAGTGGACAGGGTAGCAGATTTAATTGATCGTGATCTTCAATGTTGGAAGGAGGAGGTAGTCAAAATATTTTTTGGGACTTTGAAGCTGATCAAATTCTTGCTATACCTATTCCCAGACATCAAAGAGAAGACAAACTATGTTGGGAAGCCACAAGAAATGGTCTCTATTCAGTGCGTTCCGGATATCAATTCATCAAATCTCATTTGGAATCAGCTGGACCCTCTACCAGTGGAGTTTCTCTAGAAGAACAAAATCATTGGAAGAAGCTATGGAAAATTGAAGGTATCCCAAAGCATAAGCACCTATTGTGGAGAATTAGAAAAGGTTGCCTACCGGTTAGAACCAATCTGATTAAGAAAGGGATGCGGATTAATCCTCTATGTCCAAGATGTGGTGATTTTGAAGAAACTTTAGAACACACTTTCTTTAAGTGCAAATGGTCCAGAGACTTTTGGCTGCTATCTCCTTTAACTATTAAACCAGAGACTATGAATGTGCCTTCAATATGCACTTGGTTGGATGAGGTTGTTCTCCAATGTGATCCTACTGTGTTAACTTTTTTTGCTGCATTGGTATATGGGATATGGTGGTCGCGGAACAAGTTAATCTTTGAAGAGAAGAAGTACCCGGCTCAACAAACAATTCAGGTTGCATGTACTCAAGCTTATCAGTTCAGGGAAATTAATTTTCCTGCAGCAAATTCTGATGTGCACCCAGTTGTTGAATCAGGTCAAGCATGGAGCCCTCCTCCCCATGGTCAGTTTAAACTTAATACAAATGCAGCTAAAATTGATGACTCTAATTGGAGTTTAGCTGCTGTGGTGCGAGACCATTCTGGTATTGTTATGGGAGCCGCAACTTGGCACATCAGAAGCAGTTCGGATGCAAGTACTGCAGAAGCTCATGGACTCAAAATGGGAGTGCAATTTGCCAAAGACATGGGCTTCCTTGATTTAACTGCTGAATCAGATGGTCTTCCCCTTGTCACAGCCATCAATAGAGCCACCAAAGGACACTCAACTTTTGATCTTTTAGCTTTTGATTGTTTTTGTTTTAAGTTAGATTTTCATTCTCTCAATTTTTGTCATTCTAAGAGAACTTGCAATACTGCTGCTCATTCTTTAGCCAAATATGATTGTAATAATCTGGATTGTATCTGGATAGAAGAAACTCCCAAATGTATTCTGGCTCAAGTGGTTTTTGATGCCTCTTCTGAGTCTTTTAGTTAATGACAAATATTTTTTACCGTAAAAAAAATACAATTTATTGAATTCAATTAATAAACACCATATACATAGTGCATATATATATATATATATATATATATATATGTTGAATAAAGGGTAGAAATAAATAATTAATGAGGTGATGGAGTTGGAAGAATCTTAGGTGGCAGTTCTTGCCACGTATGAGAACGAGACAAAATTGCCAGCATGCAATGCCAGCTGTAAGCTATTGTGTTTCGAGTCAACACGTGTCATGCTTTCAACAACCCACGTAGGGACCCACGTGGGGACAAAGACCTCATTCCCTGTTGACTATGAAACATTCAATTCAAAAACTGACATATTTGCTTTAAGCAATCATTTATTTTTAATTTTATTTTGGAGAATATTACTTTCAATTATTCCTTTTCATTTTTAGGGTGTTATTGGTATTCAATCCCTATATAAAAAGTACATAAAAAATTTATAAGTATGTATCAGTAGATTAAAGAAAAGTTAAGTAAAGTGAAAACTAGCAGCATAAAGTTTTAAAATTATTCCTTAACTTTATGATGACATATGTCTACTAGACCAAAGTCATTAGCCAGATAAATATTTCTGATACTTTTTTTTCGGTTGGAAAAAGTTGCAAATTCTTGAAGGAAAGATCAAGCAAGCTATACACAGTTAGCATCGCTTACCTCAAAGGAAACCAACCTCTATCTGATGGCTAGTCTTGCTTCAGACAGCTCTGAGGTTAAGGTACTATCTCATCCTGATCTTCAAGAGGCCTATGATGACTTACTTGAGAGTTCAAGGGAACTTTTATTTGAGTACAAAGATATAAACAAAGCTTATACAAAAATGTGTCAAAGCAATGGAAAACTTGAACATGAGAACCTTGTACTAAAATCAGAACTTGAAAGCTTAAGGAAGAGAGGTTCAAGTGATTAATCTTCTAATGAAGTTAGCAAACTTCAAAAGAAAATTGATGAACTTACCCTTGACCTAGCCAACTTTGTCAAAGGAACAGAAAATTTGAACAAACTCCTGGGGTATTCAGAAAGGTTCCAACAACAAATGTGGTTTAGGATATTTTTCACATAGTTCATCAAAGCCTTCTGATAAAAAGTTTAAAAAGCCAGTAAGGTTTGCTAAAGAAGGTATTGGGTGCTCTCATTGTGGTAAACCCGGACACCATGTATCTCAGTGCAACCACAAAACAGAAGCAAACCCAAGACTAACAGAAAAAGACCCAAAAGAATATGGGTACTTAAAAATCTAATTTTTCCCTGTTGCAGATTTGCTTAACAGGACAAAGGAAACTCCACAAATGGTACCTGGACAGTGGATCCTCACGTCACATGACGGAAGAAAGGTCTATGCTCCAAAACCTTAGACCCAAAGATGAAGGGGTGGTCACCTTTGGTGGAAATCAACAAGGGAGGATCACTGGTGTTGGAACAGTAAGTATGGATGTTGAGTCTCAAGACTTAAAGAGTCTAAGACACCCGATCTTTAAGATTTTGATGATAACAAACTTAAGTATACTAAGAAAAGTCTTCACATTTTATTTTAATGAAGTTTTGATGTTTCAGATAAGGTCATCAATCTGAAGTACAAAGGCTATCTGAAGCAAAGCAAGTCATGCGTCTGAAGTGGTCAAGGCATCTGAAGCTCAAGTCTTCTGAAGATTCATTTGAAGTCTGAAGATGTACCTGGAGTCAAGCTCTCTGAAGCCAAGGAAATCTGATGTGGCAAGTCAAAGTCTGACCCATTCCTTCACACAACCTCAGAACATAAATATGGCAAGACAAAAGAACGCTTTTGGCTAAGGTTTGAAAAGCATGTACCAAAGAAGAAAATTTTGGGCAGCAGACATGCAGTGGTTAACCTGCAACCTTGTACAGTGTCAGAGATGTTTCATAAGAGGATGAAGATCATTAAATGCTATCTCTCAACAGACTTCTCATCGGACGTTTTCAAGCCCACGACTAAAAGCCTATAAATACGAGTCTGCTGATGAGCACAATTTTATTCACACTTTGCATAATTAATCTTAGCTTTCTTGGACTATAATTGTGATCAAATCCACTGTTTTAGATGGAATTTACCAAATTGGGCTTAATTGGGCTTTAACTATAAATGTTGTTTAAATTCGGATTTTTAAGCCTATTGACCTACCTATCTTGTTTTGATAATATCTGGATCTATAGGTGTCCGATTTGAGTGATTCCAGTTGAATTGGAAAGCTAAAATCCGGGGCTTTAATTTGATATGCTATATGGCTATATTCCACTGAGAGACGAGGTGCAGTTTTCAGTTTGAAGTTGATGTTCAGAAGTTGTCTGAAGCTGAGCGGGAACAACAAGTTTCTTAAGTAGTTGCTGAAGTAGTTTTAGTATTTTGGGCCTGAAAATTGTTAGTCTGGGCCCATTTTACCTCTGCCATTAGATTAATCTTATGGTTTAGGAGAATAGTATAAATAGAGGCAGTTACGATTCTGTTAGGATGTCACTTTTTCACCTTTTTATTTTGGACAGATTGGAGATTCTTGGGGACAATTGGTTCTCTCTGTCTTCTCTCTGGTTCTTCTTCTTCTTCTTCCTCTTCCTTCTGCATTTTCATTTTTTTTTCTTCCTCTCATGGAAGGCTAAACTTCTGAGGATTGATTCTTGAAGTGATTTTACATTGGATTATGAGGTTTATTTCAATTCAATTTCGTATTTCAATTTCTGCAGTAGATTCACTTTCACCTTCTCCTTTAGAATTCTGGTTTAGTTTCTTGAATTGGATTTGAACGCTTGTTGATGATTCAATTATGTTCTTCACTTAGAATTCTGGTTTAGTTTGCTTAATTCTAAACAACCAACTGTTTGCTTAATTCAGGAGGTAAATGATTAGAAATATCATAACCAGTTTGCTTAGTTCTGGAAAGTTCACTTAGTTCTTGAGTGAGAAAATTGATGAATTAATTGATGCTTGTTTAGTTAATTCAGAATCTGTTCAGGAAATTGAGAACGATGCATTTTAACTGATAAGAATCCAATTGTAAATGAACAAGAGAATCAATTTGTTTTCTTACATCGTTTTACTCTTACTTCTTTAATTGCGAAATTCCATTCCGAAACAATAATCAAAATCCCCTGTTTCTGTTACGTTTCTGCACTCTTTAGAAAGTCCATAAAAATCTGCATTTCGAGTACCTTCTGAAGTATACTTGCTGAAGTGGACCTTCTGAAGTGAACTTGCTGAAGTACTTTCTAAAGTCTTACCTTCTGAAGTTCGGCAGTATCAAACTACTTTTTGAAATCTGTTATCTGAAATTGGCATTGAATTCCTTGAGAGACGACTTTGGGTTATCTAACCCTCACTACACTTAATTCATATTATTTGATTGGGTACGGCCTCGATCATCTGCCTTCGTGAAGAAACAAGAAGAAGCATTCATGCGATTTTTATTAAACTGAAACGTTGCAAGATCTTGTGTGGATTATACTCTGATTCTTTATTATACAAAAGTTTCATATCCTATGTCTAACAAAACTTTTTGTACAAATACTTTGGAACGAAGAACTCTTCTGAATTCTAAGTTCTTTGATTTTTTGTAAACACTTAGTTATTTTAGAGCTTGAAGAGGCTAGGTGTGCAAACAATACTTGGGTAGAGCCTGAAGAGGCTAGGTGGGAGAACAATACTTGTAACTTGAGCCAGAAGAGGCTTAGCTGAAAAACAATAATTGTAATCCTTTAGTTTAGTGGATAAATCCAGTAGCTAGTTGGCACTAGGACTAGACGTAACTCACAAGTGGTAGTGAGTGAACTAGGATAAATCTGTGGCTAAGTGCTTCTTTCCCATATCTCTGTTATTTATATTTGTGCTAACAAAAAGGGGACTTGAAAGTTAAAGTTTTCAAATGCTTTTCTACTTTAAGTAAAACATATGTGTTTAAGAAAACCTTTTATCTGAACTTCATTTGATAAGAGATAAAAACTTCAGACAGCGTCTGAAAACCCTGTCTGAATCTTTACGTAAACTTGCTTACTGAAAAGATTTCTGAAAAATCTGTAAAAGTTTGTATTAACTCTATTCAACCCCTTTCTAGTGTTTTCGTATGGTTCTACAAAGGAACCTCTGTCAAGTATGAACAAAGTTCTCTTGGTTAAAGGATTAAAACATAACCTACTTAACATAAGTCAATTGTGTGATAGTGGTTATATAGTACTCTTCATTAAAGATAGCTATATAGTCAAAGACTCATTAGACCAAGTCCTATTTTCTGCTAAGAGACACACAACAATGTGTATAAAATAGTCTTGGAGGAACTAGTAAATCAAAATGTGAAGTGTTTTCTGTCTATAGAAGATGAAAAATAGACTTGGCATAAGAAACTTGGGCATGCCAGTTTGAGGTTAATCTCAAAGCTTACAAAATACAATCTTGTAAAAGGATTGCCCAAGCTTTAATAAAGATATGATATTTTTTGTGAAAGTTGTCTGAAAGGGAAACAAACAAGAAGCTCATTTTAGAGTAAGAATGTTGTTTCTACTTCAAGACCACTGGAACTCTACATATTAATCTATTTGGTCCAACAAGGACTACAAGCCTTGGTGGGAAGAAGTATGGATTGGTCATTGTTGATGACTATTCTAGATTTACATGGGTTATCTTTCTTAAAATCAAGGATGAAACTTTTGAGAATTTCACAATCTTCTGCAACAAGGTACATAATGAAAATGGATTCTGTATTTCTACCATAAGAAGTGATCATAGTGGGGAATTTGAGAACACAAACTTCAGACTGTTCTATGAAGAGAATGGGATCTCTCACTTAGAACACCTTAATAGAATGGGGTTGTTGAGAGAAAGAATAAAATTTTGCAAGAGATGGGAAGAACCAAACTCCTTTCAAGTACCTTACCTAAATCTTTCTGGGTAGAAGTTGTTCACACAACATGTTACCGTTAAAACAGAATTTTGGTCAGACCAATTCTCAAAAAGACTCCTTATGAATTGGGGAAAGGAAGGAAACCCAACATATCTTATTTCCATATATTTTGATGTGAGTGTTTCATACTCAACACAAAAGATGATATTAGAAAATTTGATGCAAAATCTAATAACGAATTTTTCATTGGATGCTCTGAAACTTCAAAGGCCTACAAAGTTTATAATTGTAGAACTTTAGTAGTAGAAGAATCTATCCATGTAAAATTCAATGATAATAAAAGATTGATAGGGAACTATCAAATCTAGATGATGATTTTGAAGGTCTGGAGCTAAATCAGAAAACTGAAGAAGTGTCTGAACAACCATATGAAGGACCATATGATGCTGGACGACTTCAGACAACTAATGTTGAGTCTCATACTGAAGGCAGATCACCTTTTAGAAATAATTAGAAATATAGGCCTCATCATCCTAAAGAGAAAATCATAAGGGATACTTCAAAGGGTGTAAGAACAAGATAAGACTACAAGATGTCAACAATCTTGCTCTATTGTCTGAAATTGAACCTAAGAACATTGATGAAGCTCTGCATGACGAAGGGTGGATCCTAGCCATGCAAGAAGAGCTAAATTAGTTTGCTAGGAGTGATGTTTGGACTTTGGTTCCTAAACTTCATGGGAAAACAATAATTGGAACCAAGTGGGTGTTTAGGAATAAGTTGAATGAAGATGAGAAGGTTGTAAAAAACAAATCAAGACTGGTGGCCACAAGGGTATAATTAGTAAGAAGGTATTGACTTCACTAAAACTTTTGAACCAGTTGCCAGGTTAGAAGCCATTAGAATTTTACTCTCTTATGCTACTCAAAATGGCATCAAACTATATCAAATGGATGTAAAATGTGCATTCCTAAATGGAATCATTGAAGAGGAAGTATTTTTCAGACAACCCCCTGGTTTTGAAGATGTCACTTTTCTAGAACATGTTTTCAAACTCAAGAAAGGTCTCTATGGTCTAAAACAATCCCTAAGAGATTGGTATGATAGTTCGAGTAGTTTTCTCATAAAAAATGGTTTTGAAATAGGAAAGGTTGACACAACTATGTTAAGAAAAACTTCTGACAAAGACTTTATCTTAGTCCAGATATATATTGATGACATTATATTTGGTTCAACTAATTCTTCTTTGTGTAAGGAAGTTTCTAAGCTTATGCAGTTTGAATTTGAGATGAGCATGATAAGAGAACTCAAATTCTTCATTGGACTTAAAATTAACAAAGAAACAAATTGTTTATGGATCCATCAAGACAAGTATAAAAAGGAGATGCTTAAGAAGTTCAACATGAATGATTTCAAGCCTATGGGATCTCCTATACATCCCTTCAGCTATCCTAAGCAAAGATTGGGAAGGAGAACCCATTGAACAAATTCTCTTTAGAGGTATGATTGGTTCTTCACCGTATCTTACAACAAGTATACCTGATATTATGTTTAGTGTTTGTCTTTGTGCAAGATTTCAGTATGACCCAAGAACTTCTCACTTTAAAGCTGTAAAAAGGATTTTTAGATACTTAAATGGTACTACTAATCTTGGCCTTTGATATAAGAAAAGTAAGGATTTCAGGTTGATTAGGTATTGTGATGCTGATTTTGATGGAGATAGAACTGAAAGAAAAAGAACCAGTGGAGGATGTCACTTCATTGGAAGCAATATGATAAGTTGGTCTAGCAAAAGGAAAAGTACCATTTCTCTTTCAACTACTAAAGTTGAGTATATTGCTACTGCAAGCTGTTGTTTGCAACTGCTTTGGGTAAAATATCAACTTGATGATTTTAATATAACTGAACAACCTGTTATGTATGACAATACAAGTGCCATAAATCCTTTTAAAAACCCTATTTAACATTCTATGGCAAAACATATAAAGATAAAGCATCATTTCATTAAAGGCTATGTCCAGAAAGGAGTTTTGATATTCAGTTTATTGATACAGAGCATCAATAGAATGATATATTCACAAAACCTCTTTAAGAAGATAGATTTAAGTTAGTAAGAAGTCATCTGAGCGTTCATGCATTGTGTGAAAATTAACCATGTCTTAACATGCACGCCTGTCTGAAATGTATGACTTGTCTGAACTTGTCTGCTTATCTGAAATTTATAGACTATCCGAAACTCTCTTAAAGTTGATGACATGGTTGTTTGAGACTATTGATATTCACTTTTTAAAAATTGGCCTCTAGAACTTTTGCACATTACCCGAAGTCTGCGCAACAGTCTGTAATTGCCATCATTATTATTGCACTTATATATATGGAAAGAGAAACCGTCTAGGGCTACACTCTCATTTCTCTACATTTTGAGTTTTTATTCTACCTTCATCAACAAGTTTTCTTTGCATCTCTTATACCTCTTTTAACCTCTGAAATGGAATCCAAGAAGAGCGTTGGTGGCAACATTGTCAAAAGCAAGACTAAATCTTGCTAACCTTAAGGAGAATAGAGTGAACTTAACTGTTGAGTTTGAAGGTGCAAGTTGTGTAACGTTCGGATTTCTAATTCAAAGGTTTAGTCCGTTGGAGACCAAATCCCGAATTTTTGAAATTATTTCGAGCCATTTAGATATCGGTAAAATTAACATACACTATTCAAGTTGCCAATGATCACTTACATAATATATGTCAAAGGCCTGAATCTTAAACACATATTTGGTCATAAAAGCTGGACTTAAAATCTAATACAATAACCAACTGAGGATAACCTCATACATGTGCCCTGACAACCACAAAGACGCCACATGTACAATCGTATCCTCTCAAAATACAATTGGTGTGAGACCTACCATAAAGTGCATTTCTCCTCATTTCTCTACATTTTTTCACAACTTTGGAGAGAAATACAAAAGACATGGGACCCACCGAATCCTTCCACTTTTACCCATCTCACTTCTCTTCTCCCCATTTCTACTCTACGTCTCTACCAAATAGGGGCTGAAAGTTATTTTTCATGGGCTAAAACACATTTTGGGGTACCAGAAACTTCTTTCACATTTCAATTAATTCTTTAAACATTAGTATTTCATTAAATTTTATTTTACTTTTTAGATTTTAAATGTCCCTCTCAAAAAGCCTTCTAATAAACGATAAATATGAAGGCAGAATATATACATACAAATTTTAAGGCATGTAATATTTTTTCTCATTTTTTCTCTTGTTAACCATTAAAGATTTTAAATCGACACAATTATATACTATGATAGTATTGTTATAAGGTATTTTTTAAAAAAATTAATGCATTAATTACTTGTAACATGTTTTCTTAATGTGTGATTAGATCTGAATTGTCCTGTAAATAGGACCTAAGGAGGTAATAAATTCGGTAGAATAAAAAAATAATGAATCTCAATAATTACAAGAGTAATTATGAAAAAACAATACTAATCTACGAACTATATTAATTAAGTTTCTTAATTTACAAACTTTTTCAAGAGAGTCTATGTATAAAAGACCAAAGGTAGTATTTTTTATAACTTATAGTCTATATTTGTGTTAATATATATTACACTTTAATTTTTATATATAATATTACATATTTAATTTATACATATTGAAATATTATTTTACCTCCCCAAATTTTTAGTTCAAGTTACATCACTTTAACATAAAGTATGGTGGGGTTTTATATGTATAACCTGATTCTAAAGCTCTTTATTCGTTCTAAACTCCTAATGCCCTGCCGTTATGGCTAGCAGCGAGGTATATGCAAAAGAGACTTAATATTTATATAATAAAAATATACAATAATTTATAATTTTATATAACATAATTTCTAGTTCTCTATTTTTTTTCTCTCTTTTCTTTTTTATTTTTCGAACTCTCTTTTCCTGTCATAGTTGTATGTATTATGTATCATAACACAATCTTATTGTACAATTAACATGCGCTTTGCCCTTATTATATTCATTTCTTGACATATTCATGCATATACATACGTCATGTTCCAAATACCTTTATGTTACTGTGGCAATATTCTATGTGTTCTTTGTCTTGTGTCGTATTTTCGTTAACTGAAAAATTTTGTTCATACTAATTTTTGCATCGTATACCTTGTCTTCTTCCTTTTGGTCGTCTTGCCTGGCTTATATCTGATTAACTTTTGACTGAATGTAGAGGAAAAGACAGTAAGAAGGCTGAGTAAGATAGTTCAGTTTGTTTTTTTTTTTGGTCGAAAGTTCAGTTTGTTTCACTTGCTTGTTTTTTGTTTCTCCTTAAAATTGAGAGTGAAAGAGGTAAGTAAAGCGTTTTTTCTTTTTCTTTTGAATATAACCACTCATTTATAAAATTTTCATTCAGCTTTTAAAAAACGCTTAACTAAAATGATTTAATTCATGATATACATTGTCCGCGAAATTTTACACAAATATTCAATGGTATGTCACCACATCATTTAATGAATATGATAACCTTATGTGTTATTAAATTCAATAGATGATGTGACATCTATCATTGGATGTACGTGTAAAATTTTTTTTACACCGGTGTATAAATTTTAAACTCTAACTAAAATTGGTGTTCTAGTCATATTTATAAGATATTTCAAATCAAATCGAACACATTAAAAAAAATGTTATAACTAATTAATACATTAATGTTTTTAAAAATTACTACCTTATATCATTCTAAATTTACTTCTATGTAACATTAAACTCTACTTTCATAGTTATTATGCGAATTTAAAGTCTTTCATGATCAGTAAGAATACATATGATGCTTTTAAATTTATGCATTTTAATTATCATATAAATTACCAATTAAACAATTAAAACATTTCTAAATTATGTTATAATTAGAACCGAGGTACATTGAATCCTTTGACAGACTAATCCTATATTGAAAGTTTGTTTATTTTTTTGGTCGAAGTCCTATATTGAAAGTTGAAACAGCTTCCGTGGCTCATATTGAGGATGGTCAAGTGTCAAGAGTAAGAATGCTTGAAAGGAATGAGAGTGTGTCATGTGTTTTGAGGCTTATCATTATCATTTTGATCTATAACCCATGATAGAAAATAAAATAATTACCAAAATTATAGGTAAGAGAAATGTTAGTAATGTATATATATATATTTAGTAATATAAGATAAATGTAAAAGAAGTGTTAGTAATATATTTGTTTGACACATCTTTTACAATATTTATTTTTATTAGTGTGTAAATTTCAAGGTAGTCTTACTTTTTTATGTTCAAAAGGGTAGTCTTACTAAACAAAGGATCTATATGATTTAATAGACCTTACATGAATTTTATTCAGTAACAAAAAATATGTTAAAAAAAGCGATTAAAAAATTATTCTATAGCGTATTTGATTTATATTGAGCCATCATCATTATTCTCAATAGTGTTATCTTGAATCACGTTTGAAATATAACTTTAATAGAAACAAAAAAAAAAAACACGTATGGTTGATTTCAACAACCTAATCAAATTCCTTCAATTAATTCTTACAGTGATATTTTAATCGAATTTGAATTTTTTAATATAAGATATTTATTTTAGAGGAACAAAGAAAAATTATAGTCATTAATTAAATATTCAGTGGATGGGATTATTATAGTATAATAAATTAAAAAATTAATGAATTTTAATCATTTATTTTCTAATCAGAGATTATAATTTCTCATTTTTCCTTTGAACTGAATCCTCACTTTAATCAAATGTTTCCTTTTACACCATTGTTATTTTGGTCTTGCTTTCAGAATGTCTTCCATGTTTGGCCACCTTTGTATTGTTGAAGATGAATTTGTGGTTCAAGATTGGATAAACTATTGAAAAATTATGAATATTTTAACTAATATTTTCATTTTTAAAATAACAAGGACCGTGTAAAAGGATCCGAATGGGAAGAGAGATCAGCAAATCAAAAGACAAATACCAAACTTGGTGGCGGTCCCTTAATTCAAAGTCTCTGTGTGGGTGCCATGTGCTTGGCTCTCATCTTATCAGGAACATGGTACCGCATGCAGATAAGATAGAGCCTTAAAGGTCTTCTAACCCTATTTTGTGGCATTGGTCTCAGCATCAGCACCGCATTTACTATATCTACTTGCCTATAGATATTAGGGGCTGATATTGACATTCTACTTTGCCCTTAGGCATTGGTGTCAAAGCCTCTCACACCGAAAGCTGTTCGTACAATTTCCATCATAAACTGTAAAGATGAACTCTTCCCTTTTCGAAGATTTAGAATAGTTGGAACTTGCTTAAAATGCATTACATCTGGCACATAACCTTTGGACCACACACAACGAGATAAAATTATGCACCATGATCAAACATTAGAAGCTTGGAAGTTAAATTAATTTGATCTAATGAAGTGGAGAATCAGAAAGTTGGCAATCATCACACAATTGTTATTAAACAGAACATGAGAGCCACCAACTCCTACTTGTCCCCCATCCCCATTTTTAATGTTCCGTTCTTATCTCACCTGAATTTAGATAGAGCAAACAGATATGGAATGGAATAGAAGCGGCTATAAACCCAAAACTACTACTTTTCGTAACCCAAGAACTTGTCGGCACGTTAGAACAAAAACAAACAATTTTGTATTGTTCAAACTAACATGACAAATTAGATTCGTCACATACGCGTATTCAAGCGCCCAACATAAGGAATACGCAACCTTTTCAGATGCCAGCTCAGTTTGCACGCTTGATAGAAACAGTCAGCTAAGCTACAAATATATGTAAAGTAAACAATATGCTTATAATTCTTTTCAAAATTAATGTGTTAACCAGAGCACAATTTTAGCTAATTTTATGATACTAAGGTCTCCGACCACTTTTTATATTTGCCAAAATAATGCTCTTGTCAAAAGTTAACCAAATGATTGGAACATTCTTTAATCTAAGTGCGGGGCTTGGATTTAAGAATGACTAAAGGTATTTTGCTAATCACAAAAGAGTGAGAGAAACGCACGAAATCAAGGAAAGCATATGCAGATTATAAACAAAGTAAATCTAATACTTCTACTAAGCTACAATTATTCTACTCCTACATTATAGAGATTCATTACAACTACTAAAAAACAAATGTCATTTCAGGCACCTGGTCCATTCTGGCCCACTGACAACCTGCTACGAGTTGTAAAGCATTTTACAAATAATCCAATCGTTTTTGCATAAAGATGTCTATTAAGACTTTTCATTTTTGGTTTTTATTTTCTAGTTCATTTGTAATCCCTTTTGGGTATGTAAAAAACCCAAAATGGGTCATCACAAGAATAACTACCCGTACAAGGAACTGCAGTGATCACTATGGAACATAGGAAATAACAAAAAGTGTGTTTAATTACCCAAAATCACGTTACAAACGTGGATTTAGATCAACTTTACTCTCGGAGTCTAGTAGCCAACGTTTGCATCTACATTTGTAACATAGTTTTAGGATAAACCAAACACGCTAAAAGATCACCCTGCAATCGAGTGTGGAAGATACAAACATCTATAGTATCTAAAGTAAAAGACAAGGCTGTGGGTGGGACTCAAACTAGGAGATATGCCAAGAAAAATGCTGAGATAGTAACGTATCCCTGTGTAATAAGTAATAACTAATAATAGAGTTTCCATTGGATCATATTATCCACACCGCTTCCATCGGACAACAGTATCCCACACCGCTTCAGTGGTTATATATCCGTGGGTGGCAGGGCACGATATAGTAGCATCATAATGTTCTGTACTGGATTTACATGAAAATCCAAAATCTTACCTAGCAATTGAATATTTGAATGAAATGCAACGCAGTAACTCAGAAACATTCATGAAGATGGTATATTGCAAACATGTATTAGAAATTTCTGATAATGCATGAACTGTGTTAGATTAGAAAGGTCCTATTTATGCAACCATGTCACACTGAGTACATGCATAAGTGAATCCACTGACCGTAGGACATTAACCCACGCTTAATATTTTTCTACCTTAGATCAGGTTATGCACATATTGGTAGATTACTAGGGTTTCTAGACTAATTACTCTTGCTATGACTGCAAAGAGTGCAAGTCTTCAAGCTTGCTGCAGATTATAACACAAGGAAAAATTGAGAATATCTTACACGATTATGCAAGATCAAAACTTTAAATAAAATAGGAATTCATTAAGAAAAGAAAAAAGCACAAAATTGGTGGTTCAGAAAAACAAAGGACGCTAAAAGAAAGAATGAAATTGAAAAACAATACATCAAAGATGCAAAGTTGACAATTGTTCATGAAAATTACTCAATATCGACAATATAAGCAATAGGCAAAGGTCCTTGAGTCTTGACTATTTAGTCGATTCCTTTATTAGGTGAGGGTCGGTGTCAGGGTTTGGTCTGAGTCAATGGACAAGAGTTATTCCATTGTCTGGTAAATAGGGCCAGAATAGAAGAAAAGGAAATTTTTTAAAATCTCAAGTAATAACACATGAAATGTCAAATTATTGCTTCAACTAGATGGCCATAACAAGACCACAACATAGATAATGACATTAACAACAGAAAGGACTAGCACAAATCACAAACCTGTATGATTACATTGTTTTTAGAATGATGTTCTCCTGTCATTGGTATCCCGCTTTGTTTCAATGCTTACTGTCATTTATGACCATAACACCATTAGCTGAGTCAGCATCCTCTTCTATGGCAGTCTTGGTTCTTGGATTCCCTATTCCGCATTCATCTCCTGAAAACGTACAGGAGACACTATTAGGACAACTATACATGAGAGACACACATTAATCCAAACTAACATTAAGAAATCCTGATGATGAAGCTTGCTTCTGTCTTTGAAAAATACATCATATTATTTGTTTTACTAACATTGGCATTGAAAATACATCATATTATTTGTTTTACTAAAAACTACAATTTTAGGAGTCAAATTTCCATAAGCAAGGAACTTTCTTTCTATGGCTATATTGCAGATATAGTCCTCAAGAGTATCTTGCTAAAACTAAAAGCAGCTATTTTACATATTGGCTGTGGTTGGGACCATGGAAGAAGCAAAAAAAATACTCATTTAAGAAACTAGCCAAGAAATTTTGAAAAGCAATTGGTTCATGCTGATGGTAACTTCAAAGCACGAAAATTTGCTTCACTTAAATAAAAACTGTTCACAGAACTCCAAATTTTTGCCTGGAGCTTCCTCCACTCTCCATAGTCAAGAGGGGATAAAGCTAAAAGGGGAATAACTTCAATTCAACTATCTATAACAATCCCTAAATCCTCAGAAGCAGCTTGTGTAGGCACGACGTGAAATGGTTTTTTTGTGCTACACTCATGAGAAAGAGAAAATGTTCAAAAAGGCAAGCATATGATACTACATTACTTATACCAAATTTCTGGGAAAAATAAATAAATGCATGTGTTGCATCAGGAGGTTTATTTAAAATATTCAGTAGTCAGTAATTCTTAAAAGGATTATACAGCATGTTACAAGTTCTTTTGGCACTAAAGAAATTACAAGTTTATACCTTGATTCCTAGGGTCTCCATTTCCAACCAGTGTTTCACCAATTTGGCTTTTCTTGAACTTTTTCACAAGGACGTTACATGATTGCTCAGTATTGTTCAGCCGGAGGGTAGATGCCCCTACACTATATATACACAAAACATAAACAAAAAGCATCTAGGTGGCTGCGCAGATACCTATACAAGTATACAGGATTAGGATAAAAAAAATTAAACCTTACATGGTAAAATAATTTGTGGTGAATCTTCTAAAACATAATTGGGTTTAAGCATTCACTGAACTGATCATACAAGGCAGTTTCCTTACTATTAAGAAAATATCATTATGCGCTTTATCTAACCGAAAATATCATTTTATATATCAAAAACTGGATAGAGCCAATTTCCAGTATTATCAGATCAAACTCCTAATCCATTTGTGTGTTACATATATGCACATATAAAATGGTGCAAAATTGGTTTAGTTTTACACTTGTTCCATGCATATTTGTAGGGCGAGGGATTTTTCTCAGTAACTGTATAAGGGATGGAAAATTGTATGAAAATAAGTCACAATTTCCTTAAGAGAAAAATGGCAACTTGGTGCTATAAAACTCCCGCCATAGCGGGGTCTTGGAAAGGGTTGGACCTATTACGGGTCTATTGTAGGCAGACTTATCTTGCATTTGCAAGAGGCTGATTCCATGACTTGAACTTGGGACCTACTAGTCACATGGCAAAATTCTAACCACTGTGCCAAGGCTCCCCTTCAATTTCCCAAAAGAAAAATAAGAGAAAAGTATATAAGAGTCACCAAGAGATATACAGCTTTTTTGCAACTTTTGCCTTAATTTCATGAGTAATCTGCCAGTCTTCAAAAAGGTTTGGGTATTCCTCAGGATCACCCAATGCTTCTGCAGCTTTTCTGCTTACCAGCAAGATAACCCATATTGGTATGCATAATGGAGCAACTAAGAAGGTATGCTAGGCTTTACCCCCATTATATATAAAACCAAGAAATCATGGCATGAAATAAATATGAAACTATCAGTTACAGCACCAGGCTATTCATCCAAATTGGTACTGTTTTTGAAACCTTGCTTGGAAGGTAGATCTTGTCATGGGAGCAGCATCAGGTATCCGGTCACTGTGACTGGAACTCTGGAAGAAATAGGAAGTTAAACAGATGAAATACAAGCAAACAATTACATGAGTTGACTGTCATAACCATGGAACCTATACAAAATCTACCTTTCCACCAACCACACGATGCATTGTTCCAGTTTTCCAAGCAGGATTACACATATATACAAAAGCAACATTATACTTCCCTTGATACATTCAGCAGAAATATTGGTAGAATAATATTCTTTTCCTAAAATGTATAATTTCTTTTTTCTTTTAAGCTCTAAGCCCTGAACAACATAGAACTAAAAATGTGCAAAAAAAACCTACAATGATTCAAAAAACATATCCTATTTGCCTTTAATAATGTCAAGAACCAACACTCCTTAATCCGCAAGATATTAGGCGAAGTCCCAGGAATGATTTTATATCTCAAAAAACAGGTTCATCAAAATTGAAACTGAAAAGAGATATATTTTGTAATTAAATACATGAAGTATATATCCAGTGATTAAATACATGAAATCATAAACTCTTCCATTGTATATCTGATCGTGGCCGAGATCACAGGGGTGGTCCGAGGTATCTAGAACGGTGGTTCGAGGTGGACTAGGGGGGCTGTAGGCTCTCCGGCGGTCGCTCCGGCACGGGGGCGCGCGGTGGTGTACCTGCGAAGGCACTCCAATGCTCAAGTCAGTGGAGGGTGGTATATGGTGAAGGTAATGGTAGAAAGATCACCTTGTGCTTGTGGGGGTGATGCCCCTTATGTAGCCGCGGGATGTTGTGACAGGAGGGGGCATGGCAGGTGGGGCAAGCATGCTTCCGCCGCCCTTCTCCTGCTAAGGCCGTAATTCCCGGTGGCGTGTGTCAGGCCTTCTCAGCTTTATTGGGGGTGGTATGGGGCGCATTAAATGCGATGAGACTTGGTAGGTAGCCTAACTCTTAGCCCCTAGCCATAGGGGTCCGAGGCTACGTCATAGCCTGGCCCACGACCCTCGTCATAGGCGATCGTCCAGATCCTCAGGGTACCTTTGTGGCATCTTCCGCTCGGCCTGATTGTGGGTTTAGGTCGTCCTCGTGGGGCCGATGGCTGAGGCCCGGATCAGTTGCCCCTCAGCGTGATGGTGAGCGAACGGCTCACCATCGGCGATGCCAGTTCGGATATGTTGCGTTGGCCGTCGGTCCTGTAGGCGACGTCTGGATCAGTTGCCCCTCAGCGCTACGGTGGGCGAATGGCTCACCGTCGGCGATGTCGGGTTGGGTACCTCGTCCGCTTTTCAGGGGGTGGATTTGCTTTTGTCTGTTCTATTGGTTTGGGGAGCGCTGGCGGTCGGGCATAGTTTCTTGAGGTTTCCGTAACGTCTTGTCGCCTGTCTTTTCATCTGCGATCGTCCTGTTCGTGGCAGTTACTTTTCGCTGACGGTTTGGGCGTTGAGGGACACGTGGCTTGCGGTCTTTGGCTGCTTCTTCATCGAGAAGCACACTATTTAATGCTCATCATTGCGGAGACGTGCATCGTGCACGTCCCTGGTGAATTCTCCTTTTCGCCCTTGCCCCCGTATGCGAGTTTACGGAGGTGCCCTCGGGCGAGATTTATTTGGCTGTTTTCTCCCTCTGTGAAATTCCAGGGGTGCCCCTCACTTTTAGCCGTGGCCTTTGGGCTTTGGGGTGAAAAGACTGTTCAGTCCCTTGGTTTAAAACTTATTAGGTGGAGGGAGTAACCGCTCCCTCCACTTTCTCCTTTGCTCCTTCGTTCTTTCTCCCCTTTTCTCTGTAATTTTCTCTGTTGTTTGGTGGCTTACCTTCGCAAGGGACCTCTATTTCTCCATTGATTCTAGGTTCTTCAAGCTTTTTTTCTCCGATTAAAGGTTTCTGCCGGCTTCCTCCTCTCCGTTGGTGTTGCTTTGGTGGTGGTCACCGTCACTGTGCCTTCCTGTTGCCCTCTGGTGGGTCCTCTGAAACTTGCTCCGCCGCTGTTTCTTCTGCCGTTCCTTTGCCGTCTAACTCAAGTACTACCTCCTTCCTCCGCCGTTTCCTTTCCATTTTGTGTTTTTCTTGTTCACAATGATTCCCCCTGGGGGAGGAAATGGTGGGGAGGAGAGTAGTGACTCTCTGGAGGTGCTTGACGTGCCTCCTCCATCTTGGCCGACGTCGAGACCCACAAGGGGCCCGATTGCCGGACGCCCGCCTCGTCGGGCATTGACTATTCCTTCGATGATCCGTCGCTACCAAGTTTCTGCGGCTTTGACTCGTGAGGAGGTCCGTGGACTCTCGTCGGCTGAACGGTCGGTCTTTGTGAGAGATCTTTGTGCATCCTCTTCAGGAACCGACTTGGATTCGATCGATGAGGAGGCCAAAGTCTCTAACTTAGGCTCATTTTCTGAAGGTGATAGGTTTGGCTATATGGATCCGCAAGTACCAGTGGGGGAGAAGTGACTAGCCGTGAGATGAGAGCCCAGGATCGATATGCCTGGGTCGCCGAGGTGTTAGGGATCGCCTCTAGATATTGTGGTGAGACCGAGGCCACACTTAGGGCGAGTCTCTCCGTATTGGACCCAGATGATGAGGAGCTATACACCGTCTCGCCTCCGGAGGCTGCGGATCGGATGTGTCATCGTGGGGAGACCAATGCTGGATTTATGTTCTTGTATGCTTTCCTCGTCCATAGGTTGAAGGTGAGGTTACCTTTCTCGGACTTCGAGCGGTCGGTGCTCAAGCACTATTGCGTCGCGCCAAGCCAATTGCATCCGAACGCGTGGGGGTTCGTCAAGTCATTTTCAATTTTATGCGGGCTCTTGGCCGTTACTCCGACCGTTCCACTCTTACTTACTACTTTGATGTCTGCCCAAGGAAAGCCGGGGAAAGAGGCTGGGTGAGTTTGCGCGGGCATAATGGTCGTCCGCTGTATGTGGAGTCGGCAAAGTCCTTCGGGGTCTCCTATAAGAGAGATTTTTTCAAGGTCATCCCTAAGGATGGTGTCCTTCCTTTTTGGAGGAGTTCTTGGGAGGAGCAGGAGCCGACATTTAGTATCTATTGGGACAGACGTCATTACGACCGGGGTCCGAAGATATATGCCACCAAGTACGAGCGGCTGACTCCCTCCGAGCAAAATGCTGTTTTCCTCTTTCAGGAGGCCATTACTGAACGGGGTGGTGAGCGTTACTCATCCCGGTTATTGGTGGATACTTCACCCGGCCAGCTTGATGTGGCCTTAGGTCGGTTAATGTATCGCTTTGATTAGTCTTATGCTGTCCTTATTTCCAGATCTAATTCTATCGTTTTATTTCCTTCTGCAGAAGAAGAACAGATGAAGATTTCTGATCTTTTGAAGAAGGCTAAGGCCATCGGGGTTGATGACCCGAAGGTAAAAGACACCAAGAAGAGGAAGATTGTGGATGAGCCGTCCGCGTCGCTTTCTAACAGTCGGAGCCTGCCTATCTCTCAGCTGACTATGGAGACAATACTGGTTCCGGATCCTGAGGTTGAGGGCGGAACTAAGCAGGTGGATGATCAGCGGAGGAAAAAGAAGAACACGGTCCCCCCAAAGATCCGCGCCGGTCGTCCAAAGGCTGATGGGGGGTTCTACGTCCGAGGTTCCCGTGCTTACCAAAGTGGTGATTTTCGACGATGATTTTACTTCGGAACATCCTGCCGTGGCCTCCCAGTTTTACACGGAGGAGATCCGTAGGAAGTTTGTGAAGGGGGAGTTCAGCCTCGACCAGTGCCTTAGGGACGCCCAGGTCACCTACCTTCAGCAAATTAGCTTGCTGCAGTTTATCCAGAAGGACGTGGTCCCGACCGCCCGGAAAGCCAAAGAAGATTATGACAAGGCTTTGAAGGCTTCTACCTCGGCTACCGAGGAAAGTGTCAAGCTGAAGGCTGAGAAAGAAGCTCTTACGGTCCAACTTGGGACGCTCGGTAAGGAGAAGCAGGATTTGGAGCAGAAGTTGGCGGAAATGGAAAAGCTGAAGAAGAAGGTAGAGGACCTCGGTAAGGATCTTCTTGCTGCCGAGGAGAAAAGGAAAGACGATCTGAGGAAGCAGAAAGAGGAGCATGATGCTGAGGTCGCGGAACTTAAGCGGAAGTTGGAGGAGGCCATAGAGGGGGAGCGTCAATCGGTGGCCGACACAATGAAGTATGTGGAAAAAGCCTTTGACGTTGCTGTTGAGCAAATCAAGGTGCGCAACCCGGCCTACAACCTTGACACCCGCGGCATCTCTTATGAATACGAGGTTATTGATGGGGCCGTGGTATTGGTTGATGGTGAGAATAGGATCGAGGTTCCTCCAGAGGGTTTGCCTTCTCCGACCGGTGCTCAGACCGACGCTTGAAGTTCCTTATCTGTTTTTTGTAGTTTCTTTGGAACGGCTTTTGCCGTATTTTGTAATGACTCCTGTGTATTTCTTCTATCGTTAATCATATTGCTGCGTTACTTTATCCGATCGTATGTCGATGTTTATTGCTTGTATGGATATTTTCGACGTAGGTTAACTTGCGCCGATCATTGTTGTCTTCATTATGTGGGTTGGTCCTCCAGCTTGGTTCTCCTATCTCGACTGGAATGACAGCCTCGGCTCCATGTGCTAGTCGAAAAGGGGTTTCTCCAGTTGAGGAATGGGGGGTTGTCCGATATGCCCAGAGGACATGGTCCATCTGATCGGCCCAATTTCCCTTTGATTCGTCCAGCCTTCTCTTCAGTCCTCGAAGGATTACTCTGTTTGCTGCCTCGGCTTGCCCATTAGTCTGGGGGTGCTCGACCGATGTGAAGTGTTGTTTGATCTTCAGGCCCTCTAGCAGTTCTCTGAAGCCCTTGTCGGCGAACTGGGTGCCGTTGTCAGTTCTACTACTGCCTTTGGGTCTTGCTCGACCTGCATGATCTGCTTCTTTTCAGTGATGCTTGGTTCTGTAAGGGTCTCTTGGATGACAGATCTGTTGTTCCCGACCTTCTTTGTGCTCGCCAATCTTGAGAGGACGTCGGCTCTGGTGTTCTGATCCCTCGGCACATGCCGGAATTCGATCCTTTTGAAAGCTCTGGCTGCCTCCTTGACCTTGTTGAGGTATTGTTGCAGAATAGGCTCACGAGCTTGGTATTCTCCGTTTACTTGGGAGACCATCAGCTGGGAATCGCTGCATAAGGTGACTTCCTCGACCCGAGATCCTTGGCTAGGTTCAGTCCTGCCAAACAAGCTTCGTACTCGGCCTGGTTGTTTTGATGTCTTGAAGTCGAACCTTAGTGATTGCCTCAATGGTTACCCCTGTGCTATCCTCTAGTACTACTCCTGCTCCAGCTCCCTTAGTGTTTGATGACCCGTCCACATATATGGTCCAGGTGACCGTGGATCGTTCTTTCTGGTTGTCTGTCATTTCGAGGATGAAGTCGGAAAGGACTTGTGACTTGATGGCTGTCCTCGGCTCGTAGGATATGTCATGTTCTGATAGCTCGATTGCCCAAGTGATCATTCGACCGGCGAGGTCAGGTTTATGCAGTATTGAACGAATGGGCAGATCGGTCCTGACTGTGATGGGGTGGGCCTGAAAGTAAGGCCGAAGTCGCCGTGCGTGCCGAGATGATTGCAAATGCTGCCTTTTCCAACTTTTGGTATCTGAGTTCTGGTCCTTGGAGGCTCTTGCTTGTGAAGTATACTGGGCTTTGGTTGCCACCTGATTCCTTGACCAGAACAGAACTGATCGCCTCCTCGCCAACTGACAAGTATAGGTATAGTCTCTCTCCCCAGGGTGGGGTTTCACCCAGAATTGGTGGTTTAGTGAGTGATTCTTTGAAGCTTTTTAAAAAGCCTTTTCACATGCAGGGTTCCAATCAAACTGTTGTCCTTTCTTCAAGAGTTGGTATAGGGGGAGTGATTTGTGTGCTGATCGGGCAAGGAAGCGGGTCAGAGCTACTATTCTCCCGGTTAGTTGTTGCACCTCTTTGAACCGAGGTTGGGCTCTTCATCTCCAGGATTGCTTGGCACTTCTCTGGGTTAGCTTCTATTCCTCTGCTGGTCAGCATGAAGCCGAGGAAATGACCGGCCGGAACACCAAATGTACATTTGAGGGGATTTAACCTCATGTTATGTTGTCGAAGTATGTGGAAGACTTTCTCCCAGGTCGGCCACGGGGTCTCCTCCATCTGATGTTTTTACAATGATGTCGTCTACATAAACTTCCACGATCTCTCCGATCAGCCCTTCAAAGACTTTAGTCCATCATCCTTTGGTATGTGGCTCCAGCGTTTTTTAAGCCGAACGACATCATGGTGTAGCAGTATGTTCCATCGTCCGTGAGGAAGGCCGTTTTGGTCCTCGTCATGAGCATACATTGGAATTTGATTATAACCAGAGTAACGTCCATGAATGAAGGAAGCGATAGCCGAGAATTGTCCACTAACCTGTCAATGTTTGGCAAAGGGAAAGGATCTTTGGGGCAAGGCTTTGTTGAGGTCAGTGTAGTCTACGCACATCCTCCACTTGCCGCTGGATTTCTTAACTAGGACGACGTTAGCTAGCAAGTTGTATACCTGAATTTCCTTGATGAATCGGCCTTCAGGAGCTCAGCTGTCTGTTGCTTGATTGCTTGTTGTCTCTCCGGACCCCATCCTTCTTTTCTTCTGAGCGGATCGGCTTCAGCGAGGATCAACTGACAGCTTATGGCAGCAAAGTCAGGGTCATCCGGCATGTCGGCCGCTGTCTAGGCGAACAAGTCGGCGTTGTCCATGCAGGAGTTTCTCCATTCTGCTCTGAATTCTGGTGGGAGTTGGGTTCCCATCTTGGTATTCTGCCCTTCTTCTCTTCCGACAATATCGGCAAGTTTCTCTTCTGGTGAGATTCGCTCTGTACCTCGGCCTTCTCTCCAGAATCAACCTTGGGTCCAATCAACAAGGGAAACGTTATGTCGTACCTGATGGGCCGGGGGTCTTCATGCTTGGTGGGAGATTTTTCTTCAGGCTCAGGTTTGTAGCAAGTTCCTTGCTTTGCTACCTGCTGGTCACCTCTGACAGTGGCTACCCTTCCCTCTCTTGTGGGAAAACTTCATTGCAAGGTGCACTGTGGAGACCACAGCTCCTATAGCATTGAGGCTGGGCCTTCCCATGATGGCGTTGTACGAGCTTTTGCATGGCACCACAATTGAACTTGCTCTTGGTCGTTTTGCTTCCTCCTTTGCCCGTCAGAGTGACGAGCGCCTCCATGTAGCCGAGGGGCTGGATGGCGGTCCCCTGAAAAGCTGACAAGGTCGCTGTCATAAGGTAATAAATCTCCTCGGCTGATCCCCATCTTCTCAAAACAATTTTCATAAATAATGTCCGCCGAACTGCCTTGGTCTATCAACACTCTTACCTCGGCGTTTGCTATAAACCGCGGGTGATTACCATCGTGGCCGGGGAGGGTATCCCCGAAGTCGTTGTTGCCAAAGGTGATGGTTGGGGTCGGGGGAGCAAGCCTCATGTCGGCGAGATCTACTCCGATCGCCCTCTACATGCTGCACTTCCTTCAGTGCTCTCTTTCTAGAGTTGGACGAGGAGCCTCCTCCCCCGAAGCCCCCTGCTATCATGTGATTGTAATCCGAGGCTGTTGGTCTTGGTCTTTTTGTGGTGATCGATCCCTTGGGTTTCTATCCGACGCTCCGTGGCGAACGGGAGTGATGTCGTCTCCTTTCCTGCTTAGGCGGCGAATGGCGATCTCGCCTTCGGTCTCCGTGCCCTCGGCTGCTCCACTCTTGCTTGTCTTTTCTCACATATTGGCCTAGATTCCCGTCTCGGATGAGCTGCTCTATGGCATCTTTGAGCTGGTAACAATCGCCCATGGCCTTTGTGGAAGGCGCAATATCGGCTTTTGTCTCCTTGGGGTGATTTGATAGCGGAGGCCTCTTTACCTCTGCAAGCTCGGCGTGATGCACTTCTTGCCAAATCCTGGAGAGACTGCTATTGAGGGGGGTGTAGTTACCCTTGTATCGTCCCCTAAACTTCTTCTTTTCTTCCCTTCTCTCCTTCCTGCTCCTTTCTTCCTTCTCCGGTGCTCGGACTTCCTTTGGGGTCGATGTCTTGCTCGTCCCTTCTAGGTGTAACTCTTCATTTATAAACTGGGGCCGCTCGTTCCCTGAAGGTCGTCATGTTGTGGACTCGGATTCTTCGGAGTGAGATATCAAGTGGGGTACCTGTGCGCAACGCCTCTATACCTCGTCCGCGGCATTGGGTGTAAGGGCGATCTCCTTGTAGAAGCGAGCCAGGAAGTCTCGCAAGGTCTCGGATTCTCCTTGCTTGATTTTTGCAAGGGTGTGTGAATCGCGCGGGATCTGGTTCGCCATGCTAAACCTTTTGGCGAAGGCAGGCAGCCAGGTCGTCCCACTTGTCCACGGAGTTCTGGGGAAGGGTTCTGAACCAAGTTAAGGCCTCGTCGTCCAGTGTATGGGAGAAGCTTCTGCACATGACGTCCTCCTGGGCGCCCAAGAAGAGCATCTCATTAAAGAACCTGTCGAGATGTCGGCCCGGATCGGTTTCCCCGGTGTATAAGCTGATGTTGCTGAAGGGTCGAAGGAAAACGGTCGGGTATCTCGACTTGTGCGAGTCTTGAAGTGAAAGGGTGAGTGAAAGGTCGATGCAAAGTTATGAGGTTCGGGACACCAGGAGTTGTGACCGATGGGATGACCGCAACGGGGGTGTTTGCGACGGCCGCAGGGGTTACTTGTGTTATGGAGTTGTGGCGATCGGGTTTCACCGGCGCCGCGATCGGTGTTGCCTGTGCCTCTGTCTCCGGCCCTTTATTCGGGGCAGGGGTGATGGGCTTCATTTCTTCTTCAGGGTCCTTCCTTGCCGATGCTGCGTGGGTGTCGCCATGTTGAGAGGGCGTTGCTCGCCGGCCGCGTTCGCGGGTGTGACTCATCCGCTCGGTTCTGTAGTCGGACGAGGAGACCTCGTCCGAGGAAGTCTCCGAGGAGGTGTAGCTTTGATTCCTGGGACGGTAGGTCCCTGGTACGATACGTTCTTCTGGAGGTGGAGCTCCTCCTACTCCCTTTCTTTCCGGCAAGACTTCCTCCGTGGTGCGGCGGGGATTAGGATTCAAGGTATTTGATCCTTTTTTCCAACTCCTTCACTGCCCTGCTCTTCTTCTTCCCTCCTTGGAGGGGTAAGGGCCTCCCTCTTCACAGCTAGGGGAGGTCTCTCTTTTTTCTGGTTTTCTGGATGGTTTCCCCCTCCTGATGATGTCCTCCGGGAGGCTTCAGGTGGTAGCTTTCTGATGAAGTCTCTGTGGTATGCACAGACGGTGCTGTCTCTTGAGGGGTGACCCTCAGGGCCTGGCGGGGGGTCAGTTCTGACTTCTGGTTCCACCACTGGCGCTGCCGTGATGGGCTGTGGTGGCTGGTTTGCTGGTGGTAGCATCCATCTTCTGTTCTCCCTGGTGTATACGGACCGGGTTCATCAGCAAAGGGGTGGAGATGGTGGAACTTTAGGTTACACGCTCCCCACAGACGGCGACAAATGATCGTGGCCGAGATCACAGGGGTGGTCCGAGGTATCTGGAACAGTGGTTCAAGGTGGACTAGTAGGGGGGGCTGTAGGCTCTCCGGCGGTCGCCTCCGGCACGGGGGCGCGCAGTGCGGTCGGGTGTGTACCTGGCGAAGGCACTCCAATGCTCAAGTCAGTGGAGGGTGGAATATGGTGAAGGTAATGGTAGAAAGATCACCTTGTGCTTGTGGGGGTGATGCCCCTTATGTAGCCGCGGGATGTTGTGACAGGAGGGGGGCATGGCAGATGGGGCAGGCATGCTTCCGCCGCCCTTCTCATGCTAAGGCCGTAATTCCCGGTGGCGTGTGTCAGGCCTTCTCAGCTTTATCGGGGGTGGTATGGGGCGCATTAAATGCGATGAGACTTGGTAGGTAGCCTAACTCTTAGCACCTAGCCATAGGGGTTCGAGGCTACGTCATAGCCTGGCCCACGGCCCTCGTCATAGGCGATCGTCCAGATCCTCAGGGTACCTTTGTGGCATCTCTTCCGCTCGGCCTGATTGTGGGTTTAGGTCGTCCTCGTGGGCCGATGGCTGAGGCCCGGATCAATATCTAAAAGATATAAGGACAACCTTGTCCTCAACACCCATGCGTAGGTCATCTTTAATTAGACAAGAAAATAGTTTCAAGTATAACATGTAATACATTGCAAATGTTTGAAGACCAATATGATGCATGATAATGAACCAACTAAATGGGAACATCATTTGCAACCTAGATTAACAAAAAGCAACTGGGAAACTTGAGGATAAAGATCACATGTCCCCAACTCATTCACCATTAAAGAAGTCTTTCTCCATCAGTAACCTATTTAGAGATTACAATTACAAAAGTTATCACATGAAACATACTATCCTTTCAGTGTTACACCTATCTCAAGCAGATAAAAAATTTAGCAAGTACAAAATTCATCTACATGATCTATTCCACTAGTTTTATATTTGACTGTTTGGGTTTCATTGTGCTCAGCCCAAAAAAATCTTTTCGCTGTTATCGATGCGAAATAATCAGTGACAACACTATGAATAGAAAAGTAGATATGTTGTGTAAATATACAAAAGTCACCATCTAATGAAAGAGCACACTCAACTAACACTCAAAGACATAATATAATATACATAGTCATACAATTTTGAATAAGATGTGAAACTAGCATTTCAAGCATGCTATGGGTTCATATTCTATTAATCTGTTAATGTCATATGCGCCATCATGAATACAAATAACCAATCTCTTATACTGATAGAAATCCATCCGACTACCATCAGGATCCTTTGAATGGAATTGAAGGATCAATTACAAGAGCTAAGTCTAAGCGGATGAAGCAGCTTGCAGAGTTTGATTACGGAAATCCAAGTAAAGGGAGATAAATATGGAAAAGAGGCCGCACAAAGTGGGTCAATTTTCTACAATTTGAAGTGGAAAATAGAAAGGAACACAGGCAAGCTGTGTTTTGTTACACAACCATGGAACACTGCAAAGTTAAGCAATACGGACGGCTACTGTCATCCGGCTATCCAGCTATCCGGATACTTCATTCCAATATCCGGCTTTACATTCATTCATTCAAGAGTTCTTCTATCCGGTACAATAAGTCATTCGGCTGAACAATCTGGCTATATCTATTATCCGGATTCTTCTGCTATCCGAATTTCACTGTTATTCGGCTATATGTGTTTTCGTCCGGCTGTATTTACGTTTTGTTTTTTGGGGCCTGTAACTGCCGTTTTATTCAATTAGTGTCTTTAGAGCTTATTAATTAGTTGGTGGCTGTTTAAAGCTTATTAATTAGTTAGTGGCTGTTGCTGTTTATTATTTTCCGTTACAGAATTCAATAGCCGAAGTTTGCTATATTATGGCTTACGAATCAGATTGTTTTCTCACATTGAGAGCTTGTCGTCTTTGTTCTTGGATTAAAGAACTAAACTTCATAACTTAGGTTCTACTAGCAGGTCGTGGTTCGGGTGTAGTTGCTAAATTTCTTGATAACTTTGGTGCTTCCAGCAAGGTCTAGGATTGTGTCAAGTTCTAATCTTGATAGTTTTGGTGCTTCTAGCAGGTCGTGTCATATACCTTACAAATCGTATCATATACCTTACAAATCGAAACCATTAAAGAAAGTTTGTAAGAATTCTTACACATTAAAACCTTTCACATGAAACAGCCCAAACTCATTCTAGTCCATAATTCAGTGCGTTTTTGACCCTGCAAAGCAAAGTAAATTATTTGATCAAATTCATTCCATAAAGAACAAGATGTTCATATGAACTAACATCTTATGAGTTTGATGGCACTAATAAACTCAATGTCAGTGAGAGCAAACAACAGCACAAAGTCAACCACTATTAACAAATTTAAAACCATCATCAAAGAAAACAGAACACTAGAAAGTATCCCACACAAGAAAATTAGCACGAGATCCACAGTCACTAAACTTTGAATGACATTGTTAGATTGTTATTGTTAGTGTATCATATGATAGATATGGGCTTGGGCCTATCACTATGTATATTTGTAAATACACTTATGTGTATATATTATTCTTCTCCGCTGTATTCTAGACACACGGATTCTATCATATGTCTCTCGTTTTCTCTTCATCTCAACATGGTATCTAGAGCCTAACGAGAGATAACCCTAGTCCGTGCCTTCCCAGTGGACCCACTGTCCATTGGTGTAAATTTTTTCCGGAAACCGTGTCTCATTCCGGTTTCCGGTCTGCCCGTGTTGCAGTGTTATTTTTCCGGCACTTTTTCTCTCTTTTCCTGAGTCTGATCTCCCCTATTGCACTTCGTAAAGGTATACGCTCCACTCGTAATCCTTCACCTCATTATGTCACTCTGAGTTATCACAGGTTATCCCCATCCCATTATACTTGTCTCTCTTCCATTTCCTCTGTGTCTATTCCTAAACTGGCAGGTGATGCCTTAGCCCACCCTGGTTGGAGACAAGCTATGATTGATGAGATGTAATGCTCTTCAGAACAGTGGTACTTGGGATCTCGTTCCTTTGCCTCCTGGGAAATCTGTTGTTGGTTTGTCGGTGGATCTTCAACAGTGAAAGTTGGCCCTGATGGCACAATTGATTGGCTCAAAGCTCGATTAGTCGCCAAAGGTTATACTCAGATATTCGGGTTAGACTACGGTGACACTTTTTCTCCCGTCGCCAAGATGGCTTCTGTCAGATTATTTTTAGCCATGGCTGCTATTCATCATTGGCCCCTCTATCAGTTAGATGTCAAAAATGCCTTCCTTCATGGTGACCTGTTGGAGGAAGTTTATATGGAGCAACCTCCTGGTTTTGTTGCTCAGGGGGAGTCTTCAGGCTAAGTGTGTCGTCTCCGCAAGTCTTTATACGGTCTTAAGCAGTCTCCCAGGGCTTGGTTTGGTAGATTCAGTACAGTAGTCCAGCAGTTTGGTATGACTCGGAGTGAGGCTGACCATTCTGTGTTTTATCGCCATTCAGCTGCTGGGTGTATCTACTTGGTAGTGTATGTTGACGACATTGTCATTACAGGTAGTGATCACCATGGCATTTCACAGATAAAACAACAACATTTGTCATAATTTTCAGACTAAAGACCTTGGCAGACTGAGATACTTCTTGGGGATTGAGGGTAGCACAATCCAAGAATGGAATTGTAATTTCCCAGAGAAAGTATGCATTGGATATTTTAGAGGAGACCGGGCTAATGAATTCCAAGTCCGTTGACCACACCTATGGATCCAAATGCTAAACTTCTACTAGGTCAGAGGGAGCCACTTTTAGATCCTGAGAGATACAGGAGACTGGTTGGAAAACTGAACTACCTCACCGTCACTCGTCCAGACATCTCTTTTGCAGTTAGTGTGGTAAGTCAGTTTCTTAATTCTCCTTGTGCTGGTCATTGGGATGCAGTCATTCGCAAACTAAAATATATTAAAGGAGCCCCAGGAAAAGGTTTGTTATATGAAGACAATAAACATACTCGAGTTGTGGGATACTCAGATGCAGATTGAGCAGGTTCTCCTACTGATAAGAGATCCACTTCTGGATATTGTGTCTTTATTGGTACAACTTGATTTCCTGGAAAAGCAAGAAGCAAAATGTGGTGGCGAGATCCAGTGTAGAAGCAGAGTATAGAGCTATGGCTTCAGCTACTTGTGAGCTTATTTGGCTCAAACAGTTACTTGAAGAACTGAGATTTGGGGAGGTTACATAAATGTCCCTCATTTGTGATAACCAAGTTGCCCTTCACATTGCCTCTAATCCAGTATTCTATGAGAGGACCAAACATATTGAGATAGATTGCCATTTCATCAGAGAAAAGATTTTATCTGGAGACATTACTACTCAGTTGTTAATTCCAATGATCAGTTGGCAGATGTCTTCACCAAATCATTGAGGGGTCCTAGGATTGATTATATATGTAACAAGCTTGGTGCATATGATTATATGCTCCAGCTTGAGGGGGAGTGTTAGATTGTTATTGTTAGTGTATCATATGATAGATATGGGCTTGGGCCTATCACTATGTATATTTGTAAATACACTTATGTGTATATATATTATTCTCCGCTGTGTATTCTAGACACACGGATTCTATCATATGTCTCTCGTTTTATCTTCATCTCAACAGACATAAACATCAAAAAGAACATAAGTTGTTGCAAGCCATAAAAAAAATCCTAAAAGGTTAGCAGTACCCAGCACATGAAAAGTTTATCAAAGATAAATAAATCCTAGCATTCAATAAAAAAAATAACCTATAAGTTGTTGCAAGCCATATTCAACTGTTCTATCTTTATAACCAATCAATATTATGTGAAGTTCAGGATGAAAACATACTGCAGAAACTTTACAGGCATGTCCTTCAAGTGTCTGAACACAGCTTTTGGTTTGGTAGCCCCACATCTATTCAGAAAAAGGTAAGCAGTACCCAACTAAAAGGTTGCAGGTAATATTGAATATACAGGCTCATAGTTTAGTTGTACGATAATCACATCCAATAATTAGATAAGGCTTATGCCCACCAATAGAGTAATCAGCAAAATCTACCCCCTTTGAGTAGGCATCCAACGTAAAATTGGGGTCAGGGGAACTGAGATTCCGAATCTGGCAACAGAAAAACAAATATCAATATATGAAAGCATATAACTGGTTCAAGGCAATTAAAATAAAATGATCAACAGGTCACCAGTATCCTTAGGTTCATATCTGGTTAGACTCACCTTTGTTGTGCGATCAAGGGAGGCACTTGGCAAAAGTATTGGTATCCTTGGGGTTGAAAGTTACTTGCATCACATAGTGAGAATAATCTCAAATATCTGAGACTGAGCATATCCACCCCTTTCTCCCAGTAGGGTCAGTACCCTAATTTAATAAGCATATCGTTAGATGATGACAGAACATAGGAAAGACTTAGATGAACAGCCACACATCTCATTTCCCTGCTTGCTAAACAACATTGAACATGATAAAGAACCACAATATTCGACAATCTTTTGTTATCCTTATATTCTTCTTATTAACCGGTCTTCTGAAATCTGAAGAACAAAAGCATAGCACAAGAAAAAAAAATCAAGATGGTAAATTAGTAACAAGCAGGAAATGCAAGAGAACAAAAGCAAACAAGATCCTAACAGTGGGTCCAATGCAAAGACAGAGATTAACATGAAATAAGCAGACGAACCTTGATCAGTTGCTGGTTTTTCAGCAGATTTGGCGCGTTGATCAGAATTTTCCAAACCTAGAATTTTGTTTATACAGCTGTTAAACATCTGAATCGAAATGAGAAATAAGACTAGAGTAATATAATGTGATTACTCACAGTAATCTACCCATCTCTATTTGTACCCAGGTTGTTTTTCGAAAGAATTAAGAAATTTCAAACTTTTGGCTTTGCATTGTCAAGGGAAAAAACAGAAAAAAAATGGTGAGTGGGTAAGCTTTCCTTCCCCAATTCCACCAAATAAAAGATCACAGCATAAACATGTCATCTCTATATTGTGATCTGTATGGCCTTCGAAGCCCATAATTTTGTCCATATTGTAGTTGTAAACTCAGATAAACATGTCATCAGCTCCAGCAACCATCCACTGCTCACATGCAATAATTTTTTGTTCACAGACTACAAGTAGAAGTTTATGTCAAATAGACAGATCAAGAATAAATCAAGAAGCAAAGAGTCAGTCAGGTATCTGGTAATTCTCAGACTACAAAGGCTCTGTCAATGTCTGAACCAGGATTCAGGAATGTTTAGTTAGAATTCTTCTTCTTCGTCTTCTTTGATAAAAGAAGAAATTCAAACAAGATAAAGAGAAGATGATTACAAAGAATTAGGAGGATAAAAGATCCTCTTTACAAATAAAAAATTAAAAATATAAAAAGAGCAAAAATAAAACAAAATCCCCTGTTGCATATAGTGGCCTAATACAATGACATTGCTGTTTAATCAAATGCTAATTTGGAGGCGTCAAATAGAAAACTATATGATAAAGCGAGGTCACATCACATGTGATTGGAAGTTCAAGAAATAGACACTCCCAGAGTAAAGGATGACAAAGAATATCATATAAAAGCAACTGAAAAAAATTGATACAAGTGATACTGCAAGACAAACGCAATCAGAAAGTACCATGGTTCGGTTGAATGAAGATCCACTGATTTCATTGTCTTCGATCTTTACGCGAACTATCTCTAATCAGTAAGATTTATTGTTAACATACAAGTTTGAATTAAAAGGAGTAAAAAAAAAAAAGAGCTGAAATGAACATCACATGTAACAATAACACTGACTTGAATTAATTTCAAGCCTGAGAGGCTGCGAAATCACCGTAAAATTTCCACGACACAAAGAAAAAGATCTAAAAACTGCAATCGTAACAAAGTTACAAGCATAAGCGAACTTAGAAAGTTAAAAAGCAGAGCCGATTTCCTAATTTAAAACGATCGTTTCTTTCAAAATATAAGCGCGAAAACCGTGGAAGGTGTACGAAGACGTACGTGCTTTGTTTTGTAAATTTTCTCAGTAACCAAACGGAGTGGAATCAAGTAATAAGATAGAAAGAAGAGTAGAGAAAGAGTACCAGTTTTTAAGGGAGTGTACTGTGTCCGCCCGCAATAGTGTCACTGGGAATGCAAAATTGAAATTCAAAATGAGGGGGAAAATGGCATCGACTGATGCACAGGTTCTTTTTCTTTTTCTTCTCCTTCTTTCTTTTTTAAGAATAAACTACAAATCAATCCCTATTTTTATCTAGCCGGATAGAAAAACTCATTATACATCCTATTTTTATCTAGCAGGATAGAAAAACTCATTATATATTACCTTTAGTTTATTCTAAAATCACGTTTTAAACCACGTTTTAAACGCGGATTCGAGTCAACTCTGTTAGCGTTAATATCCACATTTGAAACGTGATTTTAATATAAACCAAACACACATATAATCGCTGACTTCTTATTTTTCTAATCACTATAGTCTAACAATGTATTTCCCATTAACTTTTTTATAATGTGTCACGTTCAGTTACACTGTATCACAATAGTTGTAACCATAATGTCCATTATGACACAAAAATGACGTGATTTTGTCAAATTTATAACGTGAAAACTTCAACTACGTGAAAACCTTCAACTCCAGCAGTTGTGTGCTTCCCTATTCTCCTTTTTTCCCTCTTCTTCGCCTGCTTTTATTAGAAGATCTCAACTCAAATGACGTTATTTTTGTGCCCCAATAACAAATAGCTTAACACAATGTCACTAAACATGAGTACATGACATGTCATAAAATAATTAACGGGAATCATATAATTGGACTATAATGACAAAAAAAAGTCAAAAATTATATTGGGTTATTCTATTTCTTAGGGACTAAATTATATTACCATGAAAAAGTCAAAAGACGAATTTGCTAATTTATTTATTTTATTGCTTCAGGTTGTTTTTATTTGATTGTGTTCTTTTGAGTTTTTAGGATGCATGAACAATGCTTATTAAAACTCTTTTATTTTACAGCACTGGTACTATGTTTCCTTTCTCTCTCTTTTTTTACTCTCTATATTATTAAATGGAGATATATCAACTTCTATTAATTTTTACAAATTAAACAACTCTTTTTTACAACTCTAAAAAAATTATTAAATGGGTATCACTCCTTTTAACAAATGAACAACAATTAAAGAAATGAGTAAAATTATAAATAATTTATATCACTTTTTTAAAATTACTCTTTCAAATAATTAGACTAATTATAATCTCTTGCCACCTATTAATCTTACTGGAAAGTAAGAGTCTAATAAATTGTACCACATTTATAGTTTTTAGTGTTTTCCTCTTCCACTCTTTTCCTCTTTCCCATGATTTTTGGTTTAACCACATGTATCTTTTACGGGAGGCAATCCTGTTCGAGCCGGGAACATCCACATCATGGTGGGGCTAGCTCTCCCAGCAGAGATTTTTTCCATTCACAAGACTCGAACCCGAGACCTTGCTTAAGGGGAATCAAGCATGTACCACTTGAACCAACCCCCGTTGGTCTCTTTCCCATGATTTATATTTGGAAAAAGCTAACGAATGCATGTGGGCATGGGTTATGAAATAAAAAATAGAAAACTTTTATTGGAGTGTGTAACATTTAATGTTACAGATGCAATTAATTTCGTGATTTCCAATAAAAATATTGTATATATGCATTCTTAAACAGTGTCTCGGGGACACTTGTTAGCGGGATCGTTTATATTTTTCTCCTCTTTCCATAATTTGTGTAATTCATCTCATACTAAACAGCACAACTTGGAAGTTATTGCCTGATCTTGTTAACCAAGAAACTGTAATTTGATTTAGATGGATAACAGAATCTCTTTAGTATTTGCCAAAATCTTTGGTCATGCATGCCATGGGTATGTCAAAACATGAGATGTCAGAAGCTTTGACCATATTTGGTTTAGCGTTAAAACGTGGTAAATTGATACAGTCACATGACTAGCCTAATAGAACAGAGTATGTATGCTAAGCCACCACAATTTGTCAAAAAGTATGGGCTACAAATATAGCCACCGGCTTAGCCTTTCAGTGCATTCATACTAATTATACCTCCTCCTATAAATATGTTGTTAGTATATACACTAGAGACTTATATGTTTTTGAAACATCCATCACTTGTATCATATTATTTTATAAAGGCAATTCATTCTTTTAGAATATAATTAATGTCCTTAGAATAGTAAGCTTAAACTTCATAAGAAATCAAGTAGATGACTTGATCGTGAGATCTTATGAAGAACTATTCCTAAAATAGTCCCTAGTCAAGTATCATCTCAGGACAAAGATCCATTTAGACTAGTATGTGAGTTCGTTGATGATCACATCTCACGGATCATGGATATGAGATATCATGTGCTCACATAAGTACATATTAAGAGTAATAGTGTACTCGACAGACCCACCTTAAGAACATTGCATGGATTATTACATAAGTGTCATGAATGTTTCTTAAATTGATAAATATTATATGAAGTCCTTCGACCTGAAATCACTATGATTCCAACATAAGGAATTATATGTTTTAAATATCATCAAACGTTTCCTGTAACAAGGTGATCATAAAGCTGGTATTTGGACATATAATAAATTATGTGGTGGGATGTGAGTGGCCTAGATGTTATTTGTCCCTCATATGTAATAGGAGTTATATTTGTAGGCCTCTTGATAAAGTGAGACTGCAAAATGCATGGCCATGCTCAGGAGGATATTTGGACAAAGGGACAGATCATATAAATTATTATCATAAAATAGGATTAGTCAAAGTTGTTGACATTCTCAATATTTGGGTAGTAGTAATGCATTGCTAGATGCAGCTCACTATTTATGATATTAAATATAAAATGGTTTTATTTTAATATCATAACCAAATATTAAAAGCCTATTGGGTCACACGCATACAACAAGCCGCTAGAAAAAGATAATAATTCTAATTTGATTAGAATTATAACATAATGGGCCAGGCCCATATATGTTAGGGTTAATAGAGTGAAAGGTAAAACCCTAGCCACCACTCTATAAATATAGCATAAGATGCATTGCCCTACACACATGAGCAGTCGCTCTTACTCTCTAAACGCTACTAGCAGAGTTGAGGAGGGTTTCCTAGTTTGGCTGTTGGCGTGGACACCACTAGAGACGTGGCTGCTATTGCCTCGTTCGTAATCCTTAAAATGTACGACCATTTGTTTCATTTCTTTTATGCATTAATTCGTGTTTTCGCATTAATGATCATAACAAAGAAGGGAATCCATTTATTCCACTGCACCCTGACCACATGCTTGATTCCCTTCATATGTATCAAGTTATTGTGTTTTGAATCATTAAATAAACATTGTCTTTAATACAAGTGAGAGTTTTCTTTCTTTTCTTTAGGCTTCTGAGCCATTTTGGTAATCAGAGCAAGGTTCCAAATTTCGGTGTTGAGTTTAAGTGAGAAAAAGTTTGGAATTGATATGAGTTTAGAGTTTTTAAGAGGTGTCCATGGCTTCCACCCTTAAAAGTCTAGTTTCCAATAATTTTCTAGGAAAACCAACATCGCCATCGTGTTTAGAAGATCGAAAAACCTTGGACTAGTGATTTTCGCCTTTCACCCGGAAACCACCATACCAACGCCGAAAAACCATAGTGTCGTCGCTGGAAAACCATTTTCCGATCTTCGGAAAATCGGAGGTTGAAGACGACCACGTCAGCATTGAGGTGTCAATTTTGACACGTCAGCCCTATCACATCTTGCCACTTGTCCCACTTGCCGCGTCATCTAAACTTTTGGTAATTTCAATTCTACCTCCATATTTTCAATAATTTCCGTTTCAACCCATAACTTTTCTGAAATTATAGTTTGGTCCCTATGCTTTTTGTAATTTAATTTTACCCCAATTTTTTTAAAAGTAAAAAATTGCCCCAAAACTTTTTGAAATTACCTTTTAGCCCCTGATTTTTTGAAAATATCCATTTTGCCCCAAATTTTTATTTTGCTCTTTAAAACCTCAAATACTTACCTAGCCTACTTTTAACCTACAATATGCCACCAAGACAAAGACTTTACCATGAAATTGAGATGGAGGAATTGAGGCATAACTTCAAGCCACTGTTGAATTTCAACAGGCCCAAATTGAAGAACAAAGAAGGCATTTAGAAGGAGAATCGGATGAAAGTGATTCCCTATACACTAGCAACCATCACTCTCGGAAATAACAATTTCGAAGTAGTGATATTAAGGTGGAGATTCCAGATTTCGAAGGCTGGCTCCAACCTGATGAGTTTGTTGATTGGCTTCAAACTATTGAACGAGTATTCGAGTTTAAAGAAGTCCATAAGGATCAAAAAGTCAAGATTGTTGCAGTCAAGCTAAAGAAACATACTTCCATATGGTGGGAAAACTTTAAGAAAAAGCATGAGCGTGAAGGGAAGAGAGAAATCATGTCATAGGAGAAAATGTGTCGCGAGCTTACACATAAGTTCTTACCTGATCTTTATTAACAAGATAATTTTATTCAATTGCAAAATTTGCGACAAAAAGACCCAATCTATAGAAGAATATAACATGGAATTCGGAAAGGTCATGATGAAGTGTGACATCCAAGAAAAGGAAAGCAAACAATAGCTCGTTACCTTGGAGGATTGAACACAAACATTTCCAATCAAGTCTAACTTTAGTAATGTTGGACTTTAGATTATGTTATTCGTTTGGCCATCCGAATTAAAAAACAATTAACCAAGAAATCCTCATACCAACCTTCCTCCTCCTGGAACCCTACATACACCTATAAGCCACATGTTGAAACAAACTCACTCCTATAAGGTTTTTAATATGCCAAACCATTAAAGTAAATCATGAGCTAAAAAGGACAAGTACTACTTCTTGTTATTTGCTAATCAAGCTGTTCAAGTCTTTGGCAGATCTCTTTTAGAGCTAACACTTGCAGATTCATTTAAAAGAAGATGATCAAGTTAAAGACCAGAACATAAGCCTTTGCAGACAAAGCTAAGACGTATAGTCCTATCAAGCATCAAGTAAAGAGATCCCGGAACCGCTTGAGACGACAGCTCATGAACTGATGCAAGCTCAAGGTCACTTCATAAAATAGATTGCCTGATCATGAGATAGAAAAGAACATCATCATGCGTTAGAAAAGGATTCAGAATATGAAGTATTCAGAAATGTAAGAAAAGATGCAAGAACTCATGAAGAGATCCAAGATCAGCTTGAGACGCAAGCTCAACAAAAGAGACGCAAGCTCAACAAAAGAGATGCAAGCTCAACAAGAGAGATACAAGCTCATAATGGAGATGCAAGCTTAAAGATTAGACCAGAAGATGAGTCTCATAAAGAGTCAACCTATGCAAAAGCAAAAAGCCAAGTCAACACAAGGACAAGGAAGTACACTGCATGCTGTCACTTGATTACATCATCTTGAAGCTGTCACTTGTCCAGAAAAGGTCCTCTTTCTAACAACTACTTCCAACGGCTCCAAAGCAATCTCAACGACCAAATAACAGCTACTTCTGCATCAAGATAAAATGCTGAATGCTACAGTGATTCAGTGAGACTCTTTTTGCTGAATTATCTATCATCCCATCTCATCTCATCTTACACAAAGCTCACGTCTCATCTCTAGAGCTTAAAGAACAGAACAAATCTTAAGAAAGAAGCTCTTGTAGTCTCATCACCTCTCTTCTCCTACAGTACTCATTTGTATATCCCTGTGAGAAGAGAGTTAGTCTAGCTCAAAATCATTGTCTACCCACACTGTGTGTGTTAAAGCTAGAATATCCTCAAAACTATCAATCATTGTATTTGAGTCTCATCTGAGATAGGAGAAAGCCTAGTCTTAGATTGAGAGTGTGCGTCCTGAAGAGGCTGTAAGAATACTTGTAACTCAGCCAAGATAGGTGGTGCCTAGGCTTGGCGTGAGGGGCGTCCTGAAGAGGCTGTAAGAATACTTGTATTGACAGGTTGTCAATAGTGAAAATCTCACAGGTGGTGAGGACTGGACGTAGCCCAAGGTTGTGGGTGAACCGGTATAATTCTGTGTGTGCATCTCTTCTCCCTTATCTTTTACTTACACTGCATATCTTAAATCTGTCTGTTAAAATAAACTAAGAACTTAAAAGAAAATCCTTTTGTAACAGCTCATAAGTGAGTCTCATCTCAAATCTCATCTCAAGTTAAAAAATCTGTCTAAAAACTCAAGCTACTCAGAGACCACTAAGTCTATAAACATTAACCAATCAATCTTCATCTGATTACAATATTACTGTTGAGACAACGTCTCATCTAATCTGAGACTCCAAGTTGTAAACTTGAGATCACGTCTCAACTTGAAATTAAGTGTGCTCTTTCAGGAAAAATATTTTTAAGTCTCTATTCAACCCCCCTTGTAGAGACGTTCAGCCAACTTTAGTTGGTATCAGAGCTCGGCCTCTCAAGGGGTTGAGCACACCTACGTGTGAATAGGAAAAGATCCATGGCTGGACCTAGTGCAAGTTTGTCCATACCTGAAGGAGCATCCACCAACAGGCCACCTGCCTTTGATGGAACTGACTACTACTACTGGAAGGATAGGATGAGATTGTTCATTGAATCTCAACATGTTGATCTATGGGAAATCATAGAAAATGGACCCTACATACCTCTCACCACTGATGAGCTTGATCAGAGAATAGTTAAGCCCACGGATAGATGGACTGATGCTGAAAAAGCAAGGTATGTTCTAAACTCAAGAGCTAAGTATCTGCTAACTTGTGCTCTTAGTCGCAGTGAATATGATAAGGTAGTAGGATGTACAACAGCCAAAGAAATTTGGGATGCTCTTGAAATAGAACATGAAGGGACAAATCAAGTGAAAGAAGCCAAAATCAACATACTGGTCAGACAATATGAGCTCTTCAAGATGAATGAAGATGAAGGCATCGAGGACATGGTGAGACGATTCACCATTATCACAAACGACCTAAAATACTTGGGAAGAACCTACTCAAATCAAGACATGGTCAGAAAAATCTTGAGAAGCTTACCCAAGCCTTGGAGACCCAAGGTCACTGCTATCCAAGAAGCTAAGGATCTGAGCATCCTCAGACTAGATGAACTTCTTGGATCATTAAAAGTGCATGAACAAGAGCTGATGGAGGAAGACCACATCAGACGACCAAAAACAATTGCATTAAAAGCATCATCCAGTAACACTAAAGGTAAAAAGGTAAGTTCATCTCAACAGACTTCTCTCACCTCATCTCATGACACAGAAACAAAAGATGAAGATGATGATGAAGATGAAGATGACATGGATGATGAGCTGGCTTACATCTCAAGGAAGATCAGACGTATGTGGAGAGCTAGAGGAAGTGGAAGAAGAAACTTCCCATCAAGAAGAAAAGAAATCAAGACTGATAAGAAAGGACAGTTCATCTGTTTTGAATGTAGAAAACCTGGACACATGAGATCTGAGTGTCCACAACTCAGAAAAGATCTAAAGAAAAGTCCAAAAAAGAAGGCAATGATGGCTACCTGGGATGACACTGATGGAGATGAAAGCCAAGATGATCAACCAGCAAATATATGTCTTATGGCTAATGGAGAATCATCTGATGAAGAGGTATATGAATCTGATTCTGAATATTCAATTGATGAGGTTAAGTCTGCTTTTGAAAACCTCTTATATGATTCAAATCTTCTGGCCTCTAAGAGCTCCTTGCTAAAGTCAGAATTAAATACAGCTCTTGAAAAAATAAAATTTCTTGAAAAATAAAATGAAGGTCTGAATCATAAAAACAACAGTCTCATGTTGTCTCACATGAAACTGTCTGAAATGGTTAAAGCTAAGGCTCAAGTCCATAATGAGCAAGAGCTGAAGAAAGTGTCTGATGAAAACCAGAGACTCAAAATGCAAAACAGAATTCTCATAGATGATCTAGCAAAATTTGTAAATGGAACAAAAAATCTTGAGAGACTCATTGGGTCTCAAAAGGGAATTTTTGACAAAGCTGGATTAGGCTATGAAAAATCTTCCAGTGAGATCTGGTATAAAGACTTCTTTATTCTTGCCAGAAAAAGGAAGAAAGAAAGATGCTCTTGCTATAGTAAATATGGCCACAAGACCACAGATTGCTACATGAGACAAGTAGCATCTAACAGAAAGGTAACTAACCATGAAGGACCCAAATATAAGTGGGTACCTAAAGCTAAATCTCTTGATGTAACAGGTGTGCCTAGCAGCAGCCAAATAAAAAAGAATGTGGGTGCTGGACAGTGGATGTTCAAGACACATGACTGGGGACAAAAGCAAGTTCCTATCACTTGAAGAAAGAGCTGCTGGAGTTGTCTCTTTTGGAGACAACAACAAGGCCCAAATCAAGGGAATAGGTAAGATTGGTAAGGCAAACTCAGCTCAAATTGAAAATGTCTATTTGTTGAGGGATTGAAACATAACTTGCTGAGTATTAGCCAATTATGTGACAATGGTATTATGTCAATTTTCAACCCACCTACTGTGAGATCATAAACTCAAAGACTGGAAAAACTGGTTTTTCTGGTGAAAGAAATAAGAATCTCTACTCAGTCTCACTTGAGAGCCTATCTGATCTCACCTGTCTCATGTCTCATGACTATGAAAAATGGTTATGACACAGAAGGGTTGGACACATTAACATGAGAACTATTAGTCAACTTGCAAATCAGTCTCTTGTCAAAGGACTACCAAAGGTAAAATTTGACAAAGACATGATATGTGAATCTTGTGTAAAAAGCAAACACAGCAAGTCAAGCTTCAAACCTGAGTCTCATGTATCCACCACCAGACCTCTTGAGATTCTCCACATTGATCTTTTTGGCCCAACTAAGACTTCAAGCCTTAGTGGCAAGAAATATGGTTTTGTAATTGTGGATGACTACTCAAGATTTACCTGGGTACTGTTTCTGTCCCAAAAAGATGAATCCTATGAATCCTTTAAAACCTTTTGTAAAAAGATTCAATATGAAAAGGGATATGGAATTGGTGCTGTGAGAAGTGATCATGGGGGAGAGTTTGAGAATGGCAAATTTAAAAAATTCTTTGATAAAAATGGCATTACTCATAATTTCTCCTGCCCAAGGACTCCTCAACAAAATGGAGTCGTTGAAAGAAAAAATAGAACTCTACAAGAGATGGCAAGAACTCTGTTATGTGACTCTGGTATTGAAAAGTATTTTTGGGCAGAGGCTGTAAACACCTCTTGCTATATTATAAACAGAGTCTCTATAAGAAAGATCTTGAATAAAACCCCATATGAGCTGTGGAAAGGAAGAAAACCTTCAATATCTTATTTCCATATATTTGGGTGTGACTGTTTTATTCTAAACACTAAAGATCAACTTGGCAAGTTTGATACAAAATCTGACAAAGGAATCTTTCTTGGTTACTCTCTTACCTCTAAAGCATATAGAGTATATAACTTGAAAACTAAAACTACTGAAGAATCTGTGCATGTAGTTTTCAATGAGATGCAGGATAACCTTGAGAAAAACCTGGATGAAGAAATTGATGAAATGATGAGAGATTTAAAAATCTCCACTCAAGAAGCTGAGGAGATACTCACTTCTGAGCAAAAAACTATGAAACCTTCTCAAACAGAAAATTCACATCAAGAGACTCTTCCTGAAGCTTATAGTGCGTCTCCAAAGGAAAACAAGGCTGAAGAACAAGATGAGGGGACAAAAGCAGTGCAGGGAGCTTCTGAAACTCACAATGAGCATGCATCTCAACTACCCAGAAGCTGGAGGCTGGTGAGATCTCATCCCAAAGATCAGATAATTGGAGAGACTTCAGAAAGAGTAAGGACAAGATCCTCCTTCAGAGATGCTGAGAATCTGATGGCTCTACTGTCTGAAATAGAGCCTAAAGACATCTATGAAGCTCTTAATGATGAGTTCTGGATCAAAGCAATGGAAGAAGAACTCAGCCAATTTGACAAAAGCAAAGTATGGGATCTAGTTCCCCCTCCATCTCATCAGTCAGTAATTGGCACTAGATGGGTCTTCAGAAACAAACTCAATGAGAAGGGAAAAGTCATGAGAAATAAGGCAAGACTGGTAGCTCAAGGATATAACCAACAAGAGGGAATAGATTATGATGAGACCTTTGCTCCAGTGGCCGGACTTGAAGTCATCAGAATTCTTCTAGCATTTGCTGCTCACAAAGACTTCAAACTTTATCAAATGGATGTAAAAGTGCTTTTCTCAATGGGATCATTGAAGAAGAAGTCTACGTGAGACAACCTCCTGGGTTTGAAGATCCTCATCATCCAGAATATGTGCTCAGACTCAAGAAAGCTCTGTATGGTCTCAAGCAGGCCCCAAGGGCCTGGTATGATAGGCTAAGCTCCTTCCTAACAGAAAATGGATTCATCAGAGGAAAGATTGACACCACACTATTCAAAAGGGAGTTTAACAATGACTTATTGATTATTCAAATTTATGTAGATGATATAATTTTTGGTTCCACTAATCAATCTCTTTGTCAAGACTTCTCAAATCTCATGTAGGGTGAATTTGAGATGAGTATGATGGGTGAGCTGAGGTTCTTCCTTGGGTTGCAAATAAAACAGCTAGCAGATGGAATCTTTATCAGCCAAGAAAAGTATGCAAAAGACCTGCTAATAAAATTCAACATGAGTGAAGCAAGATCAATGAAGACCCCTATGCATCCCTCTTCTCAACTTGACAAAGATGAGACTGGAAAAACTATATCAGAAAAACTTTACAGAGGAATGATTGGATCTCTCATGTACCTAACTGCAAGCAGACCTGATATTCAGTATGCTGTAGGTATTTGTGCAAGGTATCAATCTGATCCTAAAGAGTCTCATCTAACTGCTGTTAAAAGAATCTTTAGGTATTTAATTGGAACCACTAATCTTGGCTTATGGTATGAGAAAGGTTCTAGTTTTGATCTGATAGGATATAGTGATGCCGATTTTGCTGGAGATAAGATGGAGAGAAAAATCACGAGTGGTACTTGTCAATTCTTGGGAAAATGCCTTGTCTCTTGGTCATGCAAAAAACAAAATACCATAGCCCTATCCACAACAGAAGCTGAATATGTCTCAGCTGCAGCCTGCTGCACACAGATTTTGTGGATAAAATCTCAAATGATGGATTATGCACTAAGGTACTCCAAAATCCCCTATTTTCTGTGATAACACTAGTGCAATAAATCTAGCTAAGATTCCTATTCATCACTCCAGATCAAAGCATATTGATATTAAGCACCATTTTATTAGAGATCATGTGCAGAAAAGGGAATATTGAGATTATCTTTGTGGACACTAAGAAACAAATAGCTGACATTTTTACTAAGCCTTTAATAGAAGAAAGATTCATTGATAATTTAAAAATGCTGAATATGTGTACTCTTAGCTAATTATCCTTGAAAATATTCTGTGTTTTGGCAAACAAAGGTGATAGAAAGATGAGATCAACTCTAAGTCTCATCAAGAGACGGGTCTCTTGAGAAGAGACAACGTCTCATAAAATAGTATCATGAGACGTAATCTCAGGTGCCTCCACGTGACCCATATACAAAAAGGAGGGAAAGAAAATGTCGTTAAATAACGGCTAGTAACCCCCCACTAAATGGCTCACTAGCCGTTACAATATAAAAGGGTGTGCCAACAACTTTTTCAGTTACATTAACTGCCCACTCATCAGCCCTCACGTTCTCTCTCTCTTTCTCTCTCTGATCCTTCTCTCACTGTTCACACTCTATTTATACCAAAATCAAAAACTCCTCTTTCATCTCTTTTCTCATCCCTCATGCGCATCAAGGTTATTGGGTTAAAACTACCCTACTCAGACAAATCGTCCTCATCTTCATCACCTGAAGCAATAATGTCTTCTGCCTCTGAAAAATCAAACTCCATGGAAGTCACCTCAAGTCAAGAGCGCCTCAGTCGCTCCCCCTCTCCTCAACCAAGCACTGAGTCTGAACCCTCTGAGCCCCAATCTCAACCATCTCAACCCTCAAAGTCATCTCCTTCATCAAAATCAACTTCCTCAAAGAAAAGCACCCCACTTCCTCGAAGACCAAAATCCCAAAGAATAGCCTCAAATGTTGTCCAAACCTCCGCTCCAAAATCTCCCATCCACATTGACCTCACCAAATCTGCTCCCCAGAACAAAGGAAAAGGACCTGCTCCGGCAGAGACAAAAGGAAAGAAGCTTTCCTTCAGAGCAGACCTCTTCGAGAACAAACTTATTGAGGACAAGTTTGTTTCGAAATTCATAGACAAGAAGGTAGTGATAGGAAGGATGATAGACTTTAGGGGTCTGAAGGAAGAGAACTGGGACATTGCTCCCTATCTCAAGAAACAAGGTTGGGAAGAATACTTGACCATCAAAGAGCCTGTCTATCCTAGGATGACAAGAGCATTCTATGCTGCTTGTTCAAAAGCCAAGGGCGCCTCTCAGGGGCTACCCCATGTAATTGTCAATCTCAAAGGAGCTCATATGGAACTCACTGAAGAAGTGCTGGGAGCCATCATCCAAGCCCCTGTATCAGGCAACAGACTCTACAATCAAGAAGACTTGTGGAAGCAGATAGGCATCACCAGAGAAAGCGTAGGATCCTCTCTGTTCAAGGATGCCAAAGTGACAGACTCCTCCTCCTCACTCAACTTTTTTGGCAAGTTCTTGTTTCATCTTGTGGCTAAGTGCATTATGCCTAGGGCAGGCACCTTCAACAAAATCTACACTCAAGACTTAGTGGTGATGTATCACCTCAAACATGGTATTCCACTAAACCTCTCTTTCCTAATTCTGAAACACATGGAGCATGCATTTCACAACCCAAAGATCACCTCATCTCTACCTTTTGCAATGCTCACCACAAAAATCATGAAACATTTCAAAGTTGACCTAAGTGGATGTGAGCAAACTCCTGAGAGAACTGGGACGATTGGAAGATCAAACCTAAAGTCCTTAGGATTGGATGATAAGGCAATACCCTCTCCCACCTTTCCCCTTCAAAATCCTACACCCATTCCTCCCACTACTCAAGCTTCTCCATCATCCAAGCTCTCTGAGACTCAAAAGAAAAAGAAAAAGAAGAAGGCTATTGAAGAACCAATTGAGGGATCTCAAGAAGGGCAAGAGATCTATGAAGCACATAAGAAAAAGGAAGAATCAACCTTCAGAGGTTACTGAGACTGAACAACAAAAGAAGAAGAAGAAGCAGACAAGGTCTGAACCTGTCCCCTCTGTCAAGACCCAGGCTGATCCTCAACAGACTGATACTGAGGCTCCTGTACTACAAGAACCAACATCAGATGTGGTACCACCAACTGATAACCTTCAAGAGCCCTTGCCAGTCACTGAGACTGAGAATGAACCTCCATCTTCACCACCACCTCAGCAAGAAGAAGCTCCTCAATCTGAAGTCTCACCCATTACCAAGATAGTTATTGAGACCCTCAAGGATCTCTCTTCCTCTGCTCAAGAGATTGCTCAAGAGACGACCCCTGGGAATGTTGAGACTGAACCTGCTGCTAAATGGTATACAACTTCCCACTCTGACCAAACTCCATTTCCTACTCCTGGCAAGTCTTTTGTGGACACCATCCTTCTCAATTCCCCTCAGCCAAAGTATGATCAATCAGCTCCACAACCTGAACGCCCTCAAGCTCCATCCTCCAATCCATCTATTCCCACTCATCTTTCTGACTCCATCAACACTTTCATCAATCAACTTCATGAAAAACAGCAGCAATCCCAGCAGACTCAATTCTCCAAGATTGAAAAGACTCAGCAGAAAATTCTCAAGAAGCTTGATCATCACAAGAAGAGGCAAGAAGCTCTATTTGATGGCTTTGACACTGTGCTTCAAGCTCTGCATACTTCAAATGATTTTCATAGGAAGATGAATCTTCATCTTTCAAATCTTCCTCCCATGCCTGACATTCCACAATCTGTCAGACGTCTACCTGCCTCTAACTCAGACCCATCCTCTTCTCCTTCTCCAAATCGTGCTTGAATTCCGTTTTGATAATGGCAAAAGGGGGAGAGTTGGTTAGATGCTAGCTAGCTCATCTGATAAGAGTCTCAGTTTAGGATCTATTCTGTGCTGACATTTTGTTGAACTTATTATGTTTTGTTGATTAAGGTTTAGATGTGATGGATGTAATAGCATCTTTTCTGATGTATGATGAGATGCAGTGGCATCTTTTGCTTTGACAATATTTTGTAGTTAAATCTTATCTTTTTTAAATGAAAGAAGCCTATCTTTTCTCATCTCCTCTGCATATGTAAAAAGAGCTCATCTATTCTATTTAATTCAGGGGGAGTATGTTATTTTTTTAAAAAAGGGGAGAGAACAGTTCTCTTTAAATAAAATATTAAAAAAAAGGGAAGAGAAAACTTTAATGGTTTGCCATCATCAAAAAAGGGGGAGATTGTTGAAACAAACTCACTCCTATAAGGTTTTTAATATGCCAAACCATTAAAGTAAATCATGAGCTAAAAAGGATAAGTACTACATCTTGTTATTTTCTAATCAAGTTATTCAAGTCTTTGGCAGATCTCTTTTAGAGCTAACACTTGCAGATTCATTTAAAAGAAGATGATCAAGTTAAAGACCAGAACATAAGCCTTTGAAAACAAAGCTAAGACTTATAGTCCTATCAAGCATCAAGTAAAGAGATCCCGGAACAGCTTGAGACGACAACTCATGAACTGATGCAAGCTCAAGGTCACTTCATAAAATAGAATGCCTGATCATGAGATATAAAAGAACATCATCATGCGTTAGAAAAGGATTCAGAATATGAAGTATTCAGAAATGTAAGAAAAGATGCAAGAACTCATGAAGAGATCCAAGATCAGCTTGAGACGCAAGCTCAACAAAAGAGACGCAAGCTCAACAAAAGAGATGCAAGCTCAACAAGAGAGATACAAGCTCATAATGGAGATTCAAGCTTAAAGATAAGACCAGAAGATGAGTCTCATAAAGAGCCAACCTATGCAAAAGCAAAAAGCCAAGTCAACACAAGGACAAGGAAGTACACTGCATGCTGTCACTTGATTACATCATCTTGAAGCTGTCACTTGTCCAGAAAAGGTCCTCTCTCTAACAGCTACTTCCAAAGGCTCCAAAGCAATCTCAACGACCAAATAACGGCTACTTCTGCATCAAGATAAAATGCTGAATGCTATAGTGATTCAGTGAGACTCTTTTTGCTGAATTATCTATCATCTCATCTCATCTCATCTTACACAGAGCTCACGTCTCATCTCTAGAGCTTAAAGAACAGAACAGATCTTAAGAAAGAAGCTCTTGTAGTCTCATCACCTCTCTTCTCCTACAGTACTCATTTGTATATCCCTGTGAGAAGAGGGTTACTCTAGATCAAAATCATTGTCTACCCACACTGTGTGTGTTAAAGCTAGAATATCCTCAAAACTATCAATCATTGTATTTGAGTCTCATCTGAGATAGGAGAAAGCCTAGTCTTAGATTGAGAGTGTGCGTCCTGAAGAGGCTGTAAGAATACTTGTAACTCAGCCAAGATAGGTGGTGCCTAGGCTTGGCGTGAGGGGCGTCCTGAAGAGGCTGTAAGAATACTTGTATTGACAGGTTGTCAATAGTGAAAATCTCACAGGTGGTGAGGACTGGACGTAGCCCAAGGTTGTGGGTGAACCAGTATAATTCTGTGTGTGCATCTCTTCTCCCTTATCTTTGACTTACACTGCACATCTTAAATCTGTCTGTTAAAATAAACTAAGAACTTAAAAGAAAATCCTTTTGTAACAGCTCATAAGTGAGTCTCATCTCAAATCTCATCTCAAGTTAAAAAATCTGTCTAAAAACTCAAGCTACTCAGAGACAACCAAGTTGATAAACATTAACCAATCAATCTTCATCTGATTACAATATTACTGTTGAGACAACGTCTCATCTAATCTGAGACTCCAAGTTGTAAACTTGAGATCACGTCTCAACTTGAAATTAAGTGTGCTCTTTCAGGAAAAAGATTTTTAAGTCTCTATTCAACCCCCCTTCTAGAGACGTTCAACCAACTTCACCGCAAACCCAACAACCTAGCCTATCCAACAAAACCCCTCCCATCAACCAAGTGTTTCAAATGTCAAGGATTTGGCCATATAGCTTCCGATTGTCCAAATTGAAAAATTGTCACTATTATTGAAGGAGTAGTCCATGAGGCATCTAAAGAAGATGAAGAGCCTATGTTTGATAAAGAAGAGCCAATATATGATGAAGCATTCACCACTGTTGATCATGGTGAATCGTTGGTTATCAGACGAAACCTACCACCGCACCAACAAAAGAAGAACCTGAAGGGAAGCAAGCATGTGGTCAGGGTGCAGCGGAATAAATGGATTCCCTCCCTTGTTATGATCGTTAATGCGAAAACACGAATTGAGGCATAAAAGGCATGAAACATAATGACATACCTTTTAGGGATTGCGAATGAGGCAATAGCAGCCACTTCTCAAGAGGTGTCCATGCCAACAACCGAACTAGAAAACCCTCATCAACTCTGCTAGTAGTGTTTAGAGAGTAATAGCGACTACTCTTGTGTGTCGGGCAATGCATCTTATGCTATATTTATAGATTGGTGGCTAGGGTTTTACCCCTCACTCTATTAACCCTAACATATATGGGCCTGGCCCATTATGTTATAATTCTAATCATATTAGAATTATTATCTTTCCTAGCGGCTTGTTGTATGTGTGTGACCCAATAGGCTTTTAATATCTGGTTATGATATTAAAATAAAACCCTTTTATATTTATTATAATAAATAGTGAGCGGTATCTAGCAATACATCACTACTACCCAAATATTGAGAATGTCAACAACTTTGATTAATCCTATTCTATGATAATAATTTATATGATCTGTCCCTTTGTCCAAATATCTAATTGAACACAAGGGCATGGATTGTGTCAACCTTGTATAGTTCAATTTATGTTTTCTTGATCCCCAAGTAGACTATACAGAAAATAAACATCTCATGTTTATCCTCCTGAGCATGGCCATGCATTTTGTAGTCTAACTCTATCAAGAGGCCTACAGATATAAGTCCTGTTGCATAGGAGGGACAAATCCCATCTAGGACACTCACATTCCACCACATAATTATTATATGTCCAAATACCAACTTTATGATCACCTTGTTACAAGCAACGTTTGATGATATTCAAAACACATAATTCCTTATGTAGGAATCATAGTGATTTCAGGTCAAAGGACTTCATATAACATTTATTAATTTAAGAAACGTTCATGACACTTAACAATCCATGCAACGTTCTTAAGGTGGGTCTGTGATAAGTGTAAAATAAGCGTTATTTTCCTATAGTTTTTATTACACTTATCAAGGTCAAAATAGTAATTCATGCCCAAAATTATCCCTTTTTGTTAATATTTATAATAATTGTAATTATTTGGTTTAAATTTGAATATGATGCGATTTTAAATAGAAATCTGTTATTTTATGCAGATTTACAGAAGATTTGGAAAGAGAGAGAAAATAGCATCAGAAAGGCGGTTGTTTGCATATTCAGAATTTAAATAAAGACCAAATAAAGAGGAGATTAACAGTTAGTTAATCAAAGAATCTTGTGGATAACCTCTCCAAATTCAAATCCAAGCCAATTAAATACAAAATCAATTCAGAAAAAGGGAAATAGGAAAACCAGTCAAGCAAAGGCAAGATCAGAAAGAGATTAAGAAGTTAGATCAAGATCTGAAGGGAATCTGCAACGCGTGACACGCTCCACATGCGCTAAGCGCAGGTGGAGCGCAACAACAGATTGATAGCGCTTCATGCGCGCTAAGCGCATATGAAGCGCAGGACGCGCAACAACTTTTAAACCTAGATCCAAAATGACTTCTTGGAGGAGAATTAGGGTTTTCCCACTCTATAAATAGAGCCTTTTGCACAGATCAAAAGAGGTCATCGGGACCCGACACGGATACAGAGAGGGAGTAGTTCTAGGATTGAGAAAGGTGACAGATTTCTCAGTGGTTTGTAATGGCTACCATGAGTAGCTAAGCTCTCCAGTAGGATTTGATGTAGTGGATTCAATCCCCAAGTGTATAAGAATTCTCTTCTTTTTAATTATGATTCTCTATTTGTAATTTATCAGTATCTTTATGCTGTTTGTAATGCATCGCCTCCGCGCGTGCGCTGGGGTGGTAGGCTAGTGCTCTGGATACAAAAAGTGGAACTCCGGCTAGTATTAGAGTTAGGTGAGCATAGAGTTGTCTATGAAGCTTAATTTCGGATTTCTGAAGATACTCGTTTGGTTCATATCGTACTATCGTTCATCGCTGCGATTGAAGTGTTTGGTGAGTGACACACCCCTTCATAGTTGTTCGATGGAAAGGTATGGATTAAATTGATAACGCTGATTGCAAAATACGGGGAATGTTCGGGGTCACCAAGCCACTTTGAATGCCTGTAGAGAATAGCTTTTGGCGTTTAATTATGGTGTTATAGGGGAATTTGCGGGTACGATAATTGTCAGGCATGCCTTATAATTATTGTAATTAAACAATGCTAAGGTAATTACAAGTATAATCGTAATTAAAAGAAGGGTTTCGCATACACGAGGGGGGAGATGAAACGAAGTCAAATCCTAATTCAAAGTATCCTTCTCTCATCTCGTTTATCTGTTATTATTATTATTCTGCATACAACCAAATCCTTTTATAAATTGTTTTCATTGAAAATACGATCGCTATTACTTTACAAATTAAAACCGCTCCATGTGGATACGATATCTTACTTACTCTATAATTACTGGACTTTTGGTACACTTGCCAGGAATCCATCAGTCTGTCCAGTACACTATTACTTAGGGGTGTTCATATCCAATCCAATCTAATACAAACCACAAAAACTGAACCGAAAAATCGAAAACCGAATCAAACCGAAATCCAAAAATCCGCAAACCGCAAAAATCGAAATTTTTTTATTGGATTGGTTTTCGGATCCTATATTGAAAATCAATCCAATCCAAACCAAGCCGAACTTATATATACATATATTATTACTTATAAAATAATCATATATTTATACTTATATACATATATATATTTATAAAAATACTTATACTACTATATTTTTTATGATTTTATTATCTAATATCATGTTAATATTTCTATAAATATATCAATATAAAACTAGTTTTAATTTAGTTTTCATGTCTCTTGTCATTCTTTTTATATCATTTTATATTAATTTTAATAAATGTAAGTTCCAATAAGAAAATATTTATTATTACTTCATTATTTAATCAATTTTATCAATATTTATTGTCACTTTAAAAAACCGAAAACCGGTCCAATCCAATCTAATTTAAATTTGATCGGATTGGATCGGATTTGAAAAATTATCAAAACCGATCGGATTATGAAATAATAAAATCGCAATGATCGGATCAGATGGCTTTTTGCCTCAAAACCGATCCAAACCGAACCGCGAACACCTCTACTATTACTCTTAATATGTATTTATGTGAGCACATGATATCTCATATCCATGATCCGTGAGATGTGATCATCAACGAACTCACGTACTAGTCTAAATGCATCTTTGTCCTAAGATGATACTTGACTAGGGACTATTTTAAGAATAGTTCTTCATAAGATCTCACGATCAAGTCATCTACTTGATTTCTTATGAAGTTTGAGCTTACTATTCTAACGACATTAATTGTATTCTTAAAAGAATGAATTGCCTTTATAAAATAATATGATACAAGTGATGAATGTTCAAAATAAAACATATAAGTCTCAGGTGCATATACTAACAGAACCATGGTTGAGGCACAACATCTTCCACACCCGTTGCATTACTTAAGGAAAAGTCTGTGATGTTATCATAGATAGTGGAAGTTGTGAGAATGTAGTATCAAACTACATGGTGTAGAAGTTGAAGCTACCAACAAAAAGTCATCCATACCCCTATAAGTTACAATGGCTCAAAAAGGGGGGCGAGGTAGTTAAAAGTTTCTAAACATTGCCTTGTGTCTTTTTCAAACCGAAAGAAATATCGAGATGAAGTATGGTGTGATGTTATTCCTATGGATGCATGTCATCTTCTTCTTGGGAGTCCCTAGAAATATGATCATCGTACCTTGTATGATGGTCATGCAAATACTTACTCCTTTGTGAAAGATGGAGTGAAGATCAGGTTAGCACCTCTGTCAGCCAGTGAATTCAACCAAGGCAAGAAGGAAACAAAGCCATTGGTGTCTTTGGTCGCCAAGAAATAATTCAAGGTGACAAAAGAGGAAGCACAAGCCATGAGCCTCATACTACTACTTGAATCAACTGAGGGGACTACCCTTCTACCAGAGATTGAACAACTTCTTGCTAAATATCCAGACGTGATACCAGAAGAGATTCTGCATGGACTTCCTCCACTGCGAGACATCCAACATGTCATCAACTTCATTCCCATAGCTATAATTGACTTGATATCATAATTGACTAGATGTTAATTTTATGTTAATCCGTAGGAGTAGTTAACAATTTCAATTATTTTAATCGGTAAAAACATGCCCAAACAAGTTAGGAATGTAAAGATTTGAGTAAAGATTGAAGAAGAGGGTTAAAAAGGGGCAAAAACGCAGGTGCAGTCGTGTCTCGCGACGCTGGTAATCAATTATAGTAGTCCGCAATCGATTACTAGGTCTTTCTGGGCAAAAACGTGAAAACAAGTCTCTGGTAATCGATTACAGCCTTGTTGTAATCGATTACGAGGACACCTGATGCTTCTGGTAATTGATTACAACCTTCTGGTAATCAATTTCCAGGCCACCTGATGCTTCTGGTAATTGATTACAGCCTTCTGGTAATCAATTACCAGGCCAAAACTGATGCTTCTAGTAATCAATTACAGCCTTCTGGTAATCAATTACCAGGCCAATGAAGGGAATCAAGCATGTGGTCAGGGTGCAGCGGAAATAAATGGATTCCCTCCCTTGTTATAATCATTTTGCGAAAACACGAATCAAGGCATAAAAGGTATTGAAACGAAAGGTCGTACCTTATTAGGATTATAAACGAGGCAAGTGTAGCCACGTCTCTACTGGTATCCACGCCAACAGCCGGACTAGGAAACCTTCCTCAGCTCTGCTACTAGCCTTAGAAAGTAAGAAGCGATTGCTCATATGTCTGGGGTAGTGCATCTCATGCTCTATTTATAGAGTGGAGGCTAGGGTTTTATCCCCTCACTCACTTAACCCTCATACTTATGGGTCTTGCCCATTATGTTATAATAATTCTAATTAAATTAAATTAGAATTATTATCCTTTTCCTAGTGGCTTGTTGTATGCGTGTGACCCAATAGGATTTTAATATTTGGCTATGATATTAAAATAAAACCCTTTTATATTTAATATCATAAATAGTGAGCGGTATCTAGCAACACATCACTATCCAAATATTGAGATTATCAATAACTTTGATAAATCCTATTTTATGATAATAATTTATATGATCTGTCCCTTTGTCCAAATATCTAATTGAACACAAGGGCATGGATTGTGTCAACCTTGTATAGTTCAATTTATATTTTCTTAATCCCCAAGTAGACTGTACTGAAAATAAACATCTCATGTTTATCCTCCTGAGCATGGCCATGCATTTTGTAGTCTCACTTTATTAAGAGGCCTACATATATAACTCTTGTTACATAGGAGGGATAAATCCCATCTAGGGCACTCACATTCCATCATATAATTTATTATATGTCCAAAAACCAACTTTATGATTACTCTGTTACAGGCAACGTTTGATGATAATTAAAACATATAATTCCTTATGTAGGAATCGTAGTGATTTCAGGTCGACGGATTACATATAACATTTATCAATTTAAGAAACGTTCATGACACTTATGTAACAACCCATGCAACATTCTTAAGGTGGGTCTATCCAGTACACCATTACTCTTAATGTGTACCTATGTGAGCACATGATATCTCATATCTATGATCTGTGAGATGTGATCATCAATGAACTCACATACTAGTCTAAATGCATCTTTGTCCTAAGGTGATACTTGACTAGGGACTATTTAAGAATAGTTCTTCATAAGATCTCACGATCAAGTCATCTACTTGATTTCTTATGAAGTTTAAGCTTACTATTCTAAGGACAATAATTATATTCTAAAAGAATTAATAAAATGAAATGCCTTTGTAAAATAATAATATGATACAAGTGATGGATTTTCAAAAACATATAGGTCTCTAGTGCATATACTAACAATCTCCAACTTGCACTAGAGCCATTCAGACATAACTCTAATGCCTAATGATCTAGTGTGCCCTTCATGCTTCTGCTGCACAAGGGGTTTTGTCAATGGGTCTGCAACATTGTCATCTGTATGCACTTTGCATATCTTCACATCTCCCCTATCAATGATTTATCAGATGAGATGGAAACGTCTAAGTATATGTTTGGATCATTGATGAGATCTGGGTTCCTTGGCTTGTGCAATAGCCCCATTGTTATCACAATAAAGACTTATGGGATCCACAATGGTAGGAACTACCCCAAGTTCAATAATGAACTTCCTGATCCAAATGGCATCTTTCGCAGCATTTGAGGCTGCAATATACTCAGCTTCTGTGGTAGAATCAGCGACTGTTTCCTGCTTCGAACTTTTCCAGCTCACAATGCCACCATTCAAACAAAACACATAACCTGACTGCGATCTTGAATCATCTTTGTCGGTTTGGAAGCTAGCATCAGTGTAACCTTTTACAAGTAGCTTTTCCTCACCTCCATATATCAAGAATGAATCCTTAAGGATTCTCAAGTACTTAAGGATGTTCTTGACTGCTATCCAGTGACCTTCACCGGGATCAGACTGGTATCTGCTAGTCATGCTCAAAGCATATGATTGAAGGGAATCAAACATGTGGTCAGGGTGCAGCGGAAATAAATGGATTCCCTCCCTTGTTATAATCGTTTTGCGAAAACACGAATCAAGGCATAAAAGGTATCGAAATGAAAGGTCGTACCTTATTAGGATTATAAACGAGGCAAGTGTAGCCACGTCTCTATTGGTATCCACGCCAACAGCCGAACTAGGATACCCTCCTCAGCTCTGCTAGTAGCCTTAGAAAGTAAGAAGCGATTGCTCATGTGTGTATTTGGGGTAGTGCATCTCATGCTCTATTTATAGAGTGGTGGCTAGGGTTTTACCCCCTCACTTCACTTAACCCTCACACTTATGGGCCTGACCCATTATGTTATAATTCTAATTAAATTAAATTAGAATTATTATCCTTTCCTAGTGGCTTGTTGTATGCGTGTGACCCAATATGATTTTAATATTTGGTTATAATATTAAAATAAAACCCTTTTATATTTAATATCATAAATAGTGAGCGGTATCTAGCAACACATCACTATCCAAATATTGAGATTATCAATAACTTTGATAAATCCTATTTTATTATAATAATTTATATGCTCTGTCCCTTTGTCCAAATATCTAATTGAACACAAGGTCATGGATTGTGTCAACCTTGTATAGTTCAATTTATATTTTCTTGATCCCAAAGTAGACTGTACAGAAAATAAATATCTCATATTTATCCTCCTGAGCATGGCCATGCATTTTGCAGTTTCACTTTATCAAGAGGCCTAAAGATATAACTTCTGTTACATAGGAGGGACAAATCTCATCTAGGGCACTCACATTCCACCACATAATTTATTATATGTCCAAAAACCAACTTTATGATTACCATGTTACAGGTAACGTTTGATGATGATTAAAACATATAATTCCTTATGTAGGAATCGTAGTGATTTCAGGTCGAAGGACTTCATATAACATTTATTAATTTAAGAAACGTTCATGACACTTATGTAACAACCCATGCAACGTTCTTAAGGTGGGTTTGTCCAGTACACCATTACTCTTAATGTGTACCTATGTGAGCACATGATATCCCATATCCATGATCTGTGAGATGTGATCATCAATGAACTCACATACTAGTCTAAATGCATCTTTGTCCTAAGATGATAATTGACTAGGGACTATTTAAGAATAGTTCTTCATAAGCTCTCACGATCAAGTCATCTACTTGATTCCTTATGAAGTTTAAGCTTACTATTCTAAGGACAATAATTATATTCTAAAAGAATAAGTTTGCCTTTATAAAATAACATGATATAAGTGATGGATGTTCACAAATATATAAGTCTCTAGTGCATATTCCTAACAATCTCCCACTTGCACTAGAGACATTCATACATAACTATTATGCCTAATGATCTAGTGTGCCCTTCATGCTTCTGCTGCACAAGGGGTTTAACGGGTTTGTAACAATGACTGTTTCTTGCTTCGAACTTTTCTAGCTCACAGCGCCACCATTCAAACGAAAACACATAACCTGATTGCGATCTTTAATCATCTTTGTCGGTTTGGAAGCTAGCATCAATGTAAACCTTTACAAGTAGCTCTTCCTCACCTCCATATATCAAGAATGAATCCTCAGTTTTTCTCAAGTACTTAAGGATGTTCTTGACTTTTGTCTAGTGACCTTCACCAAGATCAGACTGGTATCTGCTAGTCATGCTTAAAGCATATGATATTTCTGGTCGAGTACATAACATGGTAAACATGATAAACCTTTTAGCGGATGCATAAGGAATCTTATTCATGCGACCTCTCTCTTCTTCACTGAAAGGAGAATGATCCTTAGATAGGCTTATACCATGTGACATAGGTAAAGATCCCTTCTTAGAATCTTGCATGTTAAACCCTTTTAACACTTTGTCTATGTAAGTACTTTGACTTAGGCCAAGTAATCTTCGAGATCTATCTCTATAGATCTTGATACCTAACACATAGGTTGCTTCCCCCAAATCTTTCATAGAAAAACAATTTCCTAACCAAGTCTTTACAGACTGAAGGGTAGGAATGTCATTTCCTATGAGGAGTATGTCATCTACATACAAAACCAGAAAAACCACTTTGCTGTCACTAACCATTTTGTAGACACAAGGTTCATCTTCATTTTTAATGAAACCAAACTGCTTTACAGCTTCATCAAAATGAAGATTCCAGTTTCTAGAGGCTTGCTTTAATCCATAAATGGATCGTTGCAACTTGCATACCTTTCCAGTATTTCAGGTATAACAAAAACTTCAGGTTGTGTTATATACACATCTTCAAGAAGGCTTCCATTTAGGAAAGTTGTCTTGATACCCATTTGCCAGATTTCATAATCATGGTAAACTGCAACAACAAGCAAGATCCGAACAGATTTAAGCATGGCAACTGGGGAAAAAGGTTTCATCATAGTCTATACTATGAATTTGCGTAAAACCCTTTAGCCACCAACCGTGCTTCAAAGGTACTTACATTGCCATCCATGTCAGTTTTCCTTTTGAAAACCCACTTGCACCCTATGGGTTTTATCCCTTCGGGTGGCTCAATCAAGGTCCATACCTTGTTAGTGTACATGGAATCCATTTCAGATCTTATGGCATCTAGCCATTTCTCAGACTCTGGACTCAAAAGAGCTTCTTCATAAGTCACCGGTTCATCTTGATCCATTAGCAATACATCCCCTTCCTGAGACACAAGGAAACCATATCTCTCAGGTTGGTGACGTACCCTATCTGACCTACGCAAGTCTTGTGCTACTTGAGTAGGTGGCTCCACAACACTTTGTGGTATCTGCTCTTTTTCCATCATCGACTCATTGCTACTCTGTGGTACTTGAATTTCTCCAAGTTCTACTTTCCTCCCACTTATTTTCTTAGAGACAAATTCCTTCTTTAAGAACACAACAGTCCTAGCGACAAACACTTTGCCTTCGCTAGGATTATAGAAGTAGTAACCCTTTGTTTCTTTTGGGTATCCCACAAATAAGCATTTATCTGATTTGGGTCCTAGCTTATCTGAAACTTGGCGTTTTACATAAGCTTCACAACCCCAAATCTTCATAAAAGACATACTGGGTCGTCTCCCAATCCATATCTCATATGGTGTCTTTATGACAGCCTTAGATGGAACACGGTTTAGTGTGAAGGCTGCTGTTAACAAAGCATAACCCCAAAAGGAGTCGGGGAGATCAGAATGACTCATCATGGATCGAACCATATCCAATAGGGTTCGATTTCTCCTTTCTGAAACTCCATTCCATTGAGGTGTTCCAGGAGAAGTGAGTTGGGATACTATCCCACACTCTTTTAGATAGTCATCAAATTGTTGGCTCAAGTATTCTCCACCTCGATCTCATTGAAGTGTTTTAATAGTCTTTCCAAGTTGGTTTTATACTTCATTCTTAAATTCCTTGAACTCATCAGTAAAAGTGATGAAGTATTGAAAACCTCCTCTAGCCATTGTTCCCATGGGTCCACATACATCTCTATGTTTGAGACCAAGAAGATCACCGACCCTTTCACCTTTTCAGGTGAATGGGGTTTTGGTCATCTTCCCAAATAAATAAGATTCACATGTCTCAATTGATTCAAAATCAAATGAGTCCAAATAACCATTTTGGTGGAGTTTGGATATGCATTTCTCATTTATGTGGCCTAAGCAACAATGCCAAAAATAAGTCGGGTTCAAACCATTTGTTTTGACCCTTTTAGCATTTATGTTATAGATAGGCATCTTAACTTTGCACAACCATAAAATATATATCATTCAAATAAATTGAACAACTATTGTTCTTTATTATGAATGAAAAATCACTCTTGTCAAAACAAGAAAACGGAATAAATATTCACAAAATAACAATCATCCAGTTCAATAACTAGTCCAATTGGCAAAGTTAAACAATAGGTTCCTACGGCTAAGGCAACAACTCTTGCTCCATTTCCACACGTAGGTCGACTTCTCCTTTAGCCAATGACCTACTCCTTTTAGATCCTACACATTCACACAAATGTGAGATCCTCATCCGGTATCCAATACCCAAGATGCAGAAGTAGATAATTTGACTTCTATAACACAGATACCTGAAGCGAAAGTCTCACTTCCCTTCTTCTTGATCTCCTCTAGGTACTTTACACAGTCTCTAATGTCCTGATTGGCCACGGTGGAAACATTTTCCTTCCTTGACTATCCCACCCATAGGCTTCGAAAACAAAGGTACTAGGCTTATCCTTGCCTTTGTCCTTTGGTTTGAAATAGGGCTTCTTGAACTTCTTGCCCTTGCCTTTTCCAGGTTAGACCATCAACATGGCCTTCCCTTTACCTTTATTAATGTTTTGCTCAGCTAATCTTAACATGCTTAGCAATTCTGGCAGTGGTTTGTCAAATTCACTCATGTTATAGTTCATGAAGAATTGACTATAGCTGTCCAGCAACGATTGCAGGACAAGATCAGTGGCCAACTCTTGGCCCAATGGGAATCCAAGCCTTTCTAGGTTTTCAATGTACCCAATCATCTTGAGTGCATGAGCACCTATAGGGCGTCCCTTTTGCCAGTCTACATTGATAAAGTGCTTTTGAGACTTCAAACCGTTCAAGCCTAACTTGTCCTTGATAAAGTCTCTTTAAGTGTACAATCATATTTTACGCCTCCATGTTCTCATGTTGTTTGCAACATTCATGGTAGCAAGCATAAGGCAACCTACATCGAGAGCAACACCCAGATGCTTTCTAAAAGCATCATTGTCAGCTTTCGAAGCATTTGTGACGCGAATCTGAGGGGGTGGATTCGTTTTGCGGATCTATTTAGGTTGGAATGCTCATAACTAAGAAATTTGGGAAATTGTTAAAACAAGAAAAATGGAAAGAGGAAGAAAATGGAATGGAAAGTGATAGACGTCACACTTCCAAGGATGGAAGATAAGCCTAAGAGTTATACACACAAAGGGGTGAAGGACCTTTGATAAAACTCAATTCTTGTATAACAAGAAGACATAAGAGAATCAAACTCTCAATTTTATAAATTCTGAATTCCAAGTTGTTCTCTTACAAGAAATATGCGCCCTATATATAACCTTCAGCTATGCGCAAAATGTAGTCTTTTAGTATTCAACCAACAACCATAAATTACTACTAAGTGGCTATTAAAATGTAACTGTCTAATAAAAATTAAAACAATCAGCCTATAACTAACTCACATGTTGCCGCACAATAACAAGCAATTTTGTAACAACCAACAAGAAATAAAAGACTTGTAATTCAGCCATGAATTGGCCGCCCCTCATTAGAAACATAACGGCCTAAGAATTGATTGCTAGTTGCTCCATCAATTTGTAATCTCATGTGTTGAATGCTGGTCGCCATTTTAATATTGTAACAACCCTCTTCTTGATGGCCAAATTAGTTTGTAACTTCCCTTGTCCCTTGAATTTAATTCAGCCGCACCATTGTCTTTGTAACCATCCAAATATCATATTTTTACCCGTTTGGATTCACATCAATTTGCAACGGGTGTTTTAGGAATAGGCCCTTCCAGGACATGCGGCCTTTTCTCATGCCTAAGGACAATCCTTAGGTCTCTATACCAGTCTAGAAAGTTTATTCCAGACAGTTTGTCCTTCCCAAGGACAGATCACAATAAAGATGTTGTGTTTAAAAAATTATGCACGTAAGTATCATATAACAAACATATTCAACAAGGTCTTAATTAAATATGCCTCCCACTATTTTGATTCAAAACAAGTACCCTGATGGGTTTCTGGCAAGCGAACCACAAATCCAGAAGTATAATAGTAAGAGAGTATCGTATCCACAGGGAACGGTCAATTTATGTAGACTGTGATCTATTTATCAAGGAGAAACAACGGTTTAGAGTATATTGTTACGAAATTGTAAATAATAGATTAATATCAATAGAATTAGAAAGGAAGAGTTAGACACACTTTACTTGGATTAGGATTGGATTTCATATCATCACACCCTTTGTGCATGTAAAAACTATCTATTATTTTAGGTTTACTCTATAATATTGTAGACAAACTTTATTGCCAAGACCCCGAGTTACCAGCAGCCTCACACACTCAAAGGAAATCCATGCAGGCTCTCCCAAGCGACAGACTTACCCTCGACTTACTTTGCTCTCTTTTGTTCAGTTTGTAAAGGACTAATTGAAATACGGGGCCTACCAAATAAAGTATACCTTCGCTAGAGTACTGTCACTACCCATCGCTCATTAGATATACCCACCTCTCGCTTCCGGATTCACAATCAACTAATCCTTTGCTATCGGTAATTCATAAACCATGCCTAACATATTGGAACGCCCTTCATTAGAGTGCTCACACTACCCATCAATCATAAGCAACACCCCCGTAAAGGAACCCTGGCTACCGAGTCCTCTTATCCAATCAGAGAGTGAGTTTCTTCAGAATTCGCTCCCCCACTCTCAATCCTAGTCAAAACTAACTAAGTCAAGACTAGCCTATAACTCCAGACGCAAGCGTGGGAATTAGGAATTAAGTACAGAATAAGATTACCAATATTATAGACAGAGAGCACAGAAATAATAATATAGAATTTACATACACTTGGGGATAGAATCAATTACATCCAATCCTAATGGAGAGTTAACTACACAAGGTAGCCATACAAACCACCGAAGATGCTGTCACCATCTTCAATCCTTGTGAAGCGCTCCTCCTCTCCTACTCTAAACTTAGCTCTGGTACATTATCACTAAAATAAGACTAAATTACAATGATCGTGCACCCGGGATCTGGTGCAAGAGGTTCCTATTTATAGACTAAGGAAAGACAAAGAAATTTGGGGAGAAATCTATCTAAAAACGGCAACAGGGAACAAATCAGCGTGACCTGCGCTCCAGGCTGCGCTACAATGCAGGATGTGGCGCAACGTCCAGAGAGTCTGCGCTTCACCCTGCACTATAGCGGAGGTGAAGCGCAGGGTAGCGTCCTACAGCTCCAACTTTCTCCTTTTAATCTTGATCTCTCCCCGAGACTGGTTTTGGCAGATTTGTCTTTCCTTGTTTCCCTTTTCTTGATAAATCCTTGCATTTATTGAGTAATCTTTGATTTATTTGGGAAGCTTGCCTGCAGAATCCTTGATTGATTGACAGTGATCTCCTCATTAATTGTATTATATCTTCTTCAAATCTTCATTAAATGTCTTCAATCAATCTCAAATCTTGCAGATATCTCCCTCATTTAATGCTATCTATTCTTCAAATCAAATCTTTGCAATATCCTGCAAAAATCAGCAATATTTCTATCAAAATAGCATCAAATTCAAATCTCAGATTAATAAATATAATTTCTCTAATATTTAATAAAAAGGGGTTAAACTGGGGTAAAATTATCATTTTATCCTTGATAAGTGAAATAAAAAGTGCTCTAATTTATCAACTAATTTTCACTTATCAAAATCCCCCCAACTTAACTTCTTGCCTGTCCTCAAGCAAGAGACCTCTTTGCAATAAAAAAATCAATTCTATTCCCAGTGTATTCCTAATAATAAAAAAAACAAATTCAAGGAACTATTCCTCAACTCCTTCTTGAGTAGCAGTCACTTTCCAGATATAAGAAAAACTCAGGACCAAGGGATGTTACCAATACTCAATCAGAATAGAAATACAAACATCAATTAAACTTTCTCAAAAACAACAATTAAAGCAGTAAGTGATAAACCAAGGAAATCTCTCATTCTCATGGGTAAGTGTTTCCCTCAATCTTTGTCACCACTGTTGAACAACTAGAATTGATAGTCGTTTCCAAGATCTGAACCTGCAAGCAGTTAATATGGATCAAAAGGTCTTTCTTAGGTTGTAATGAGGCAGGGCTATCAAGAAAGTATGGTTTTTCTGGATATTCAAGGAACACTTTGAACAGAGAGCATCTTGTGATTGTGCTTGGGACTTCTCTCAATTCACCTGGTCATTTTTGAATGGTCACCCTTTTTCAGCTTGGCCTCATTGTTTGAAGAAATTCTCCCCCCAACTTATTCAATTCCACACTTTTGTGCAGATTGTTTTTTACAAGTACAACATAGAAACTTTATTTGTGGGAGAGGATCCTTCTTTTGTGATTTCTTGTGCCTTCTCTTGAGTTTCTGTGACCAACCTCTTATCCCATGTTGTTGTGGTGCACCTTGCTCTCTATCCCAAGTGTTAAGGGACAGGTGATGTTCAATGAATATGGTTAGGGTGCATCAAGGAAAATATTCAAGCTCAAATAGGCAACCAATAAATGGAAATATTAAATCAGGGTTGGCTATTTGGCATTGAGCACAATATTAGAATCACAAAATATGCCTTTGTCACTTCCATATCTTCTTCAAGCAAGCAAAAATTTAAAAACTCATGCAATAACAATTGACAAGCAGCGGTGAAAAGCTCTCAATTTCAGTGTTTGGGATCTCATCTCACCGGTTATTGGCTAAAATTCCTTGATAAAGCACTTAATGATTTTAATTAACTATCCTGATAGGTTCTTTGAGAAGTACCCTAATCCTAACTGATTATGGAATTAATCACAAAATCCTATCATCTTTCCTAGTCTAGTTAGTTAAACTACTTAATTACAGAGAATTTGAAAAAGTTACCTTGATTCCTAATTTCCTAAGGTCCTAAAAATTTTAAAAATTTTAATTTTTTTTAAAAAATATGAAATACAAAAAAAAATCCTAATTAATAGAAAAATTATTAGAAAATAAAAGAAAAACTAAAAGAAAGAAAACACCAATATCAATCTTCATCCTCTGTATCCTGTAAGTTCTTATTTTGCTGCTGCTCCATCCCCCCTGGGAAAATAGGCCTGTCCCTAGGCCACTGCAAGAATATCCTGAACTCTTCAAGTAGCCTGCTTGGGTATGGGTCTAGCACTCCTGATTGGTTTGGGGTCAACTAGTCTTTATACTTTGCAGCAGTCTGTGCAATTCATGAAGAACATGGAAGCTTATCATTTACCAATTTACATGCATAATTCAAAGAATTAATATTTTCACAACAAAAGTTCAGTGCACTTTGGTAATGACTTCCTAAAAACAAATCATACTCTTTTGTTTTTCAAGCATTCAATCAATCCATGGAAAGTGAAAGTTCAAGATTTTTGAAAGAAACAGAGTATAACACTTTCAAATTTAATAACTCAAAAAACAAAGAGCATTTCAATCAAGCAAATTGTTCTTCATGTTCCATACAACCAAAATCACATTCAAGATAACAATAATCAATAATATTCATAATCCTAAGGTTGCTACCCTAAAGTGCAAATCATAAAAATAGAGTAAATGAAGATTTCAATTGGTAAAAATAAAAGAAAAACATAACTGAAAGTTTCAAAATTGATGGAAGATTGTGAGTGGAAAGAGTGAAAAGAATAGCTTAGGAAGTAGAGAAACAGTACATTAGAAAATAGAGGATTTTTAAAATTTCGTATCCTGCGCTTCACCCTGCGCTACAGCGCGAGTGAAGCGCAAAATACAGTGACTAAAATTGCATTTCTGCGCTTTACCTGCGCTACAACGCAGGTTGAAGTGCAGAAAACAGAATGCATTTTTGCAATTTTCAGTCACATTTTCTGCTACTTCCTATTTTTTTAAAAATTTTATTTTCCACAAACTTATTCCAATCAATTTTGAAAATTTCCTAAATCCTAAAAATTGAAAAATCCTAATTAACAGCAAGAAAATAAAACAAAACGAAAATTAATTAAAAACTTTAAAAGTCTCTGGGTTGCCTCCCAGAAAGCGTTTGTTTAACGTCTGATAGCTCGATGCCTGTTCCCTCAAGGTGGCTGAAACTAAAATATTTTGATGAGCCTGTGAGCCGCACCCTTCCTTTTTCTGGCCTATAAACCTCCCCATAATCTTGCCTTAGAGCAATCTGTCATTTTCTTTATTTTCTTGCTCTCATGTGCACGAGTCTTCTTTTCCTGAAGCTTGAATGATTCACAAATGATTTCTCTCAATTTCTTTACTTCGGGGGGTTCTTTGATATGAAACACACCTGACCACTTGATCTTCAATCTGGCTCTAGGCTCTGAATTTAATTCTGGCTTGATTTTTCTTCTCTTGCCTTGTCCTGGTTAGTGTGATTGCAGGCCTTTCTTTTGTGAGGTTTAGAAGGTTCATCACTTGCACCATGCCTTTCTTGATCTTCCGTTAGAGGACTGGTTGGATAAGGCAAGGTCTCTGTTCTTGAAATCATTTCCCTTCCTTCCTCGGGCTTTGATTCACCATCTCCCTGTTCACTCTTTTTCTCTTTTTCTTGATCATGTACACCATCATATGTTGTATTCTCTACCTCCCTTTCACAGCCAATCTCTTCTTCAAGCACCATCTTTTCTGTTTCATCCTCTCCTTTTTCTTCTTCTTCTTCTTCTGCTACACCTTCTTCTTCAGCTTCTCTTTCTCGTGTTTCTTCAAATTCATCTTCTTTATCAGCCAGATCATCATTGATTTCCTCCCCTGTTAATTTAATAATTATGGTGGGACAAAATTCTATGGGGTTGGTTTGAGCGTTTTGCTGAGCTCTGTTCTGACTGTTGGTTGGCTATTGCTTCTACTATCTCTTCAATTGTTGCATCAGGGGACTCTCTCTTCTTGTTGAGCAGTTCTAACATGGTGTCAGCGTTTCTTCTTGCTTCTTCTCTTTCCTTCTGAAGTCTTAACTCCCTTTGTTCCACTAGCTATGCTATCAAAGCGTCATTTTTTTTCTTGCTTCTTCTCTCTCCTTTTGAAATTGTATATTGCCTTGATGAATTTCTTCGATACTCTTGCAAAGTCTTGACTCCTTTGTTCTGCCATCTGTTTTAACAAAGCGTCAGTGCTTCGTCTTCGCTCTTCGCTCTCTTTCTGAAATTGTATACTGCTTTGATTGAATTCTTCCAAAAACTCATAAAATTGTGAGTCTCTTTGTTGATAGGTAGAGTGACTTTGCTGCCGTTGAAAAGAAGGTTGCATACGAAGTGAAAACATCATCTTGGTGCCTCCCAAAATTCTGGCTCTGGTAACTTCCCCAATCCTGTGAAAAGTTGTTAGAATAATTATTGTAATTAGAGAAGTTACCTTGAATTGGTGCATGAGAGGAGTAACTTGGTTCTTGCCACCTAACATAATCTCCAAGGGTCCTTCTTGGTTGATTTTGTCACTCATAAGCCATTTAACATTTACTTCACTTGGGGTGGTAGAACAGAGAGTGTTGAGATTGTCTCCTTGAGCTCTGCCCCTTTTTCTGTTACCTGTTTTCCCAAGAGAAATAATCAAGATGCTCAAACAAAGAGAAAAACAAATAATATTATTATTTTTTTAATAATAATTTTTTTTAAGATTAATAATAATAATAAATATTTTTTTTAAATAATAATATTGATTTTTTTTAAAAAAAATAATTAATTAATATTTTTTTAAAACAAATAATTTTTTATATATAAAAAATAATAATGATATTTATTTTATTGTTTTTTTAAAAAGAAAATAATTAAAAATAAAATATTTTTGGTTTCTTCTCGACTTCTCCCTCGTCTCCTTCTCTTGTTTCTACTTTTGTTCTTCCTTGATGTCCTTTCTATTTCTGGCTCAAGTTGTAATTGATTTGGGGAACACCTGGCCTCTCAAAAGCATAAACAAGAAACTTTGAAAAAGGTAAGTGTGGAAGAAAAATTAATAATGATAGAAAAACGATAAATTTCCTAAATAAAAATTTCCTAAAATAATAAGAATAATAAATAAAAGAAATCCTAAGATAGATATCCTTGATAATTAGACCTCCAAGGTTTACATGAATTGGAAACCATTCCCCGACAACGGCGCCAAAAATACTTGATGGGTTTATGGCAAGCGAACCACAAATCCAGCAGTATAATAGTAAGAGAGTATCGTATCCACAGGGAACGGTCAATTTATGTAGACTGTGATCTATTTATCAAGGAGAAACAACGATTTAGAGTATATTGTTGCGGAATTGTAAATAACAGATTAATATCAATAGAATTAGAAAGGAAGAGTTAGAGACACTTTACTTGGATTAGGATTGGATTTCATATCATCACACCCTTTGTGCATGTAAAAACTATGTATTATTTTAGGTTTACTCAATAATACTGTAGACAAACTTTATTGCTAAGACCCCGAGTTACCAGCAGCCTCACACACTCAAAGGTAATCCATACGAGCTCTCCCAAGCGATAGACTTACCCTCGCTTACTTTGCTCTCTTTTGTTCAGTTTGTAAATGACTAGTTGAAATACGAGGCCTACCAAATAAAGTATACCTTCACTAGAGTACTGTCACTACCCATCGCTCATTAGATATACCCACCTCTCACTTCCGAGATTCACAATCAACTAATCCTTTGCTATCGGTAATTCAAAAACCATGCCTAACATATTGGAACGCCCTTCATTAGAGTGCTCACACTACCCATCAATCATAAGCAACGCCCCCGTAAAGGAACCCTGGCTACCGAGTCCTCTTATCCAATCAGAGAGTGAGTTTCTTCAGAATCCGCTCCCCCACTCTCAATCCTAGTCAAAACTAACTAAGTTAAGACTAGCCTATAACTCCAGACGCAAGCGTGGGAATTAGGAATTAAGTACAGAATAAGATTACCAATATTATAGACAGAGAGCACAGAAATAATAATATAGAATTTACATACACTTGGGGATAGAATCAATTACATCCAATCCTAATGGAGAGTTAACTACACAAGGTAGCCATACAAACCACCGAAGATGCTGTCACCATCTTCAATCCTTGTGAAGCGCTCCTCCTCTCCTACTCTAAACTTAGCTCTGGTTATTATCACTGAAATAAGACTGAATTACAATGATTGTGCACCCGAGATCTGGTGCAAGAGGTTCCTATTTATAGACTAAGGAAAGACAAAGAAATTTGGGGAGAAATCTATCTAAAAACGGCAACAGGGAACAAATCAGCGTGACCTGCGCTCCAGGATGCGCTACAGCGCAGGATGGGGCGCAACTTCCAGAGAGTCTACGCTTCACCCTGCGCTATAGCGCAGGTGAAGCGTAGGTAGCGTCCTGTAGCTCCAACTTTCTCTTTTTAATCTTGATCTCTCCCCGAGACTGGTTTTGGCAGATTTGTCTTTCCTTGTTTCCCCTTTCTTGATAAAATCCTTGCATTTATTGAGCAGTCATTGATTTATTTGGGAAGCTTGTCTGCAGAATCCTTGATTGATTGACAGTGATCTCCTCATTAATTGTATTATACTTCTTCAAATCTTCATTAAATGTCTTCAATCAATCTCAAATCTTGCAGATATCTCCCTCATTTAATGCTATCTATTCTTCAAATCAAATCTTTGTAATATCCTGCAAAAATCATCAATATTTCTATCAAAATAGCATCAAATTCAAATCTCAGATTAATAAATACAATTTCTCTAATATTTAATAAAAAGGGGTTAAACTGGGGTAAAATTATCATTTTATCCTTGATAAGTGAAATAAAAAGTGCTCTACTTTATCAACTAATTTTCACTTATCATACCCTCAATATAAAGAATCAAAAAATCCCATCACTAGATTTTCTAGTGGGCCAAGATCCATATTTCACCTTATTTTAAGTCAGCTTTGGCTGATCGCTTAAGAAAAGGTTATTTAGGTAGGAACACGCTTTCCAATTGCATCTCATATAACTCTTGGATAGTTAGGTGAATAACTCTTATTCTAATTCATCTTATGAATTAATGCCTAACTTAGTTCCTCTAGGTTTTTCAATCCTATTGAATATACCTAGTTAAGTCAAAACCCAATAGTTGACAATAGATAAATGTACCCTGCTTTGGCAGACCCACATTTTTTTCATCGCGCCTTACTAAAAAATAGATAAATGAACCCTGCTTTGGCAGACCCACATTTAATCGATTCAAGCCTAGACGAGTGCCATACATTGGAAGGCAAAACATGACTTAATATTAGTGCCTCTAGGTTTTTCAATCATATTAAATATACCCAATCAAAGACCAATGGTTGAAAATCGGATATTACTTTTTATTCTATCGTGTCTTACTAGAATAGATAAATTTACTCTGCTTTGGCAGACCCACACTTGATCGATTCTAGACTTGACGAGTGTCATTTATTGGAAGGCATAATAAACATTGAGGGATTTGATCGCTTTATCTTTCCATTCCTTTGTTAAACCATTTAACAAAAACATAATCGCCCCTCACCAAATAAGATAAATGAACCCTGCTTTGGCAGACCCACACTTAATCCATTCTAGCCTTGACGAGTGTTATTCATTGGAATGAAAAACATAACTTAACATTCCCTTCGAGGGAATTGATCACTTTAATTTTATTCCTTTGTTAAACCATTTAACATACAAGCATGCATCTCATACAAAACACATGATATGGTTATGGCCTCCTAAAATCAAATACAAAATTACATCAACTATATAATCTTGTACATAATCTTGAGCTCTCCAAACCTCCCACTGAATCCATGCTCTATGTCCTCCCGGTTACATTACATAATAGGAAGAAACCTCGTTTAACATACAAGGGGATAGAGATGAGAAAAGAATTACAAAAGGAATATAGGAGGTAAGGCATGACACGCAGGTCGTATTTAAATAAAACAATCTAAGGCCATAACCAATCATCATGCAAATTCAACATTCATTGATTGTAAATGAGTGATATAATAAGATGTATATATATTAAGCGAGGTTTGATCAACGCGCATACGAAATAACACTACACAGTGTAGCACGGGGGTCCCGCTGACGACACTAAAAATTAGATTTGATAAACATTCAACCAATCATCAATAAGTGTCTCGCATCAAATGAATACTTCACAAACCGATAAACGAGTGAGTCCCTCGTATCATTTGAATACGTTCTTGTCAGCAAATTGATAAGTGGCATGTTTATCGCAGCCAATATTTGAGTCGAGACAAGGTTTCAACAATTGAACCCTTTGACGCCCAAGACATGAACTCTTTAATGTTCCATGGGTCCCTCCAACATTAGAACATATAAACACACACATATATATATACATCGCACATCAAACAATCAATAAAGGATACATCGCTCATAAAACGATCAATAAAGGGAATAAAATAAAATGATTCTGAAAGCTGCGCTTCGCTTGCGCTTTACCTGCGCTTCACCTGCGCTACAGCGTAGGTGAAGCGCAAGTATCATAATAAAAACGTAATCTGCGCTTCGCTTGCGCTGCAGGCTAGGCTGCAGCGCAGATCTACGCTGCAATGCAGAAAACAACGCTTCGTTTTTTTTTAGCAGGAAAAACAACAAAAATCATAATCTTCACAAGATTAAAAGCCTAAAACGTGTTTATCTCAAACCAAAGCTCTGATACCAATTGAAGGGAATCAAGCATGTGGTCAGGGTGCAGCGGAAATAAATGGATTCACTCCCTTGTTATAATCGTTTTGCGAAAAAATGAAACAAGGCATAAAAGGTATTGAAACGAAAGGTCGTACCTTGTTTGGATTATAAACGAGGCAAGTGTAGCCACGTCCCTATTGGTATCCACGCCAACAGCCGAACTAGGATACCCTCCTCAGCTCTGCTAGTAGCCTTAGAAAGTAAGAAGCGATTGCTCATGTGTGTATTTGGGATAGTGCATCTCATGCTCTATTTATAGAGTGGTGGCTAGGGTTTTACCCCCTCACTCACTTAACCCTCACACTTATGGGTCTGGCCCATTATGTTATAATTCTAATTAAATTAAATTAGAATTATTATCCTTTCCTAGTGGCTTGTTGTATGCGTGTGACCCAATATGATTTTAATATTTGGTTATAATATTAAAATAAAACCCTTTTATATTTAATATCATAAATAGTGAGCGGTATCTAGCAACACATCACTATCCAAATATTGAGATTATCAATAACTTTGATAAATCCTATTTTATTATAATAATTTATATGCTTTGTCCCTTTGTCCAAATATCTAATTGAACACAAGGTCATGGATTGTGTCAACCTTGTATAGTTCAATTTATATTTTCTTGATCCCAAAGTAGACTGTACAGAAAATAAATATCTCATATTTATCCTCCTGAGCATGGCCATGCATTTTGCAGTCCCACTTTATCAAGAGGCCTAATGATATAACTTCTGTTACATAGGAGGGACAAATCCCATCTAGGGCACTCACATTCCACCACATAATTTATTATATATCCAAAAACCAACTTTATGATTACCCTGTTACAGGTAACGTTTGATGATAATTAAAAAATATAATTCCTTATGTAGGAATCGTAGTGATTTCAGGTCGAAGGACTTCATATAACATTTATTAATTTAAGAAACGTTCATGACACTTATGTAACAACCCATGCAACGTTCTTAAGGTGGGTTTGTCCAGTACACCATTACTCTTAATGTGTACCTATGTGAGCACATGATATCCCATATCCATGATCTGTGAGATGTGATCATCAATGAACTCACATACTAGTCTAAATGCATCTTTGTCCTAAGATGATAATTGACTAGGGACTATTTAAGAATAGTTCTTCATAAGCTCTCACGATCAAGTCATCTACTTGATTCCTTATGAAGTTTAAGCTTACTATTCTAAGGACAATAATTATATTCTAAAAGAATAAGTTTGCCTTTATAAAATAACATGATATAAGTGATGGATGTTCACAAATATATAAGTCTCTAGTGCATATTCCTAATAATGACATGTCTGGTCGAGTACACAACATGGCATACATGATAGACCCTATAGCGAATGCATAAGAAATCTTACTCATGCGTTCTCTTTCTTCCTTACTAGAAGGAGATTGAGCCTTAGATAGGCATATACCATGTGACATAGGCAAAAATCCCTTCTTAGAATTTTGCATGCTAAACCGTTTTAACACTTTGTCTATGTATGTACTTTAACTTAGGCCAAGCAATCTTCAAGATCTATCTCTATAAATCCTAATAGCTAACACATAGGTTGCTTCGCCCAAATCTTTCATAGAAAAACAATTTCCTAACCAAGTCTTTACAGACTGAAGGGTAGGAATGTCATTTCCTATGAGGAGTATGTCATCTACATACAAAACCAGAAAAACCACTTTGCTGTCACCAACCATTTTGTAGACACAAGATTCATCTTCATTTTTAATGAAACCAAACTGTTTAACAGCTTCATCAAAACGAATATTCCAGCTTCTAGAAGCTTGCTTTAATCCATAAATGGATCGTTGCAACTTACAAACCTTTCCAGCATTTTCAGGTATAACAAAACCTTCAGGTTGTGTCATATACACGTCTTCAAGAAGACTTCCATTTAGGAAGGCTGTCTTGACATCCATTTTCCAGATTTCATAATCATGGTAAGCTGCAATAGCAAGCAAGATCCGAACAGATTTAAGCATGGCAACTGGGGAAAAAGTTTCATCATAGTCTACACCATGAATTTGCTTGAAACCCTTAGCCACCAACCGTGCTTTAAAGGTACTTATATTACCATCCATGTCAGTTTTCCTTTTGAAAACCCACTTGCACCCTATGGGTTTTATCCCTTCGGGTGGCTCAATCAAGGTCCATACCTTGTTAGTGTACATGGAATCCATTTCAGATTTCATGGCATCAAGCCATTTCTCAGATTCTGGACTGATAAGAGCTTCTTGGTAAGTTAGTGGTTCATCTTGATCCACTAGCAATACATCCCCTTCTTGAGACACAAGGAAACCATATCTCTCAGGTTAGTGGCGTACCCTATCTGACCTACGCAAGTCTTGCGCTACTTGAGCAGGTGGCTCCCACAACATCTTGTGGTATCTGCTCTTGTTCCCTTGTTCCACTATTGGCTCATCGTTACTCTGTGTTACTTGAATTTCTTCAAGTTCTACTTTCCTCCCACTTATTTTCTTAGAGACAAATTCTTTCTCCAAGAATACAACAGTCCTAGCGACAAACACTTTGCCTTCGCTAGGATTATAGAAGTAGTAACCCATAGTCTCTTTTGGGTATCCCACAAATAAGCACTTATCTGATTTGGATCCTAGCTTATCTGAAACCTAGCGTTTCACATAAGCTTCACAACCCCAGATTTTCATAAAAGACATACTAGGTCATCTCCCAGTCCATATCTCATATGGTGTCTTTATGACAACCTTAGATGGAACACGGTTTTGTTTGAAGGCTGCTGTTAACAAAGCATGACCCCAAAAGGAGTCAGGGAGATCAGAATGACTCATCATGGATCGAACCATATCTAATAGAGTTTGATTTCTTCTTTCAGAAACTCCATTCCATTAAGGTGTTCCTGGAAGAGTGAGTTGAGATACTATCCCACATTCTTTTAGATAGTCATCAAATTGTTGGCTCAAGTATTCTCCACCTCGATCTGATTGAAGTGTTTTAATAGTCTTGCCAAGTTGGTTTTGTACTTCATTCTTAAATTCCTTGAACTTTTCAAAGGATTCAGATTTGTGTTTCATTAGATACACAAATCCATATCTATTGAAATCATCAATAAAAGTGATGAAGTATTGAAAACTGCCTCTAGCCATTGTGCCCATGGGCCCACATACATCACTATGTATGAGACCAAGAAGATCACCGGCCCTTTCACCTTTTCCAGTGAATGGGGTTTTGGTCATCTTTCCTAATAGACAAGATTCACATGTCTCAATTGATTCAAATTCAAAAGAGTCCAAATAGCCATCTTGGTGGAGTTGGAAATGCGTTTCTCATTTATCTGGCCTAGGCGACAATGCCAAAGATAAGTTGGGTTCAAATCATTTGTTTTGACCCTTTTAGCATTTATGTTATAGATAGGCACTTCGAAGTCGAGAACATAAAAATCCATTGTTTAATTTTGCACAACCATAAAACATATCATTTAAATAAATCGAACAACTATTGTTGTTTATTATAAATTAAAAACCACTCTTGTCTAAACAAGAAACAAAAATAATATTCCTACTAATGGCTGGCACAAAATAACAATTATCTAATTCAATAACTAGCCCAGTTGGCAAAGTTAAATAATAAGTTCCTACGGCTAAAGCAGCAACTCTTGCTCCATTTCCGACTCGCGGGTCGACTTCACCTTTGGTCAACGGTCTACTCCTTTTTAGACCCTGCACATTCACACAAATGTGAGATCCACATCCAGTATCTAATACCCAAGATGCAGAAGTAGATAAATTGACTTCTATAACATAAATACCTGAAGTGGAAGTCTCACTTCCCTTCTTCTTGATCTCCTCCAGGTACTTTGCACAGTTTCTCTTCCAATCTCCTGATTGGCCATAGTGGAAACATTTTCCTTCCTTAGCTATCCCGCCCTTAGGCTTCAAAGCAGAGGTACTAGGCTTGTCTTTGCCTTGTCCTTTGATTTGAAATATGGCTTCTTGAACTTCTTCTTGCCCTTGCCTTTTTCAGGTTGGAACATCAATATGGTCTTCCCTTTACCTTTATTAATGTTTTGCTCAGCTGTTCTCAACATGCTCAACAATTCTGGCAGTGGTTTGTCAAATTCATTCATGTTGTAGTTCATGACGAATTGACCATAGTTGTCCGGAAACGATTGCAGGACAAGATCAGTGGCCAACTCTTGGCCTAATGGGAATCCAAGCCTTTCTAGGTTTACAATGTACCCAATCATCTTGAGTACATGAGCACCAACAAGATTTTCCTCTGCCAGTCTACAATGATAAAGTGCCTTTAAGACTTCAAATCGTTCATGCCTAGCTTGGCCTTGATAAAGTCTCTTTAAATGTACGATCATATAGTACGCCTCCATGTTCTCATGCTGTTTTTGGAGTTCAGCATTCATGGTAGCAAGCATAAGGCAACCTACATCGAGAGCATCATCCAGATGCTTCTTAAAAGCATCCTTGTCAGCTTTCGAAGCAGTTGCAGCAGGTGTTTCAGGAACGGGCTCTTCCAGAACATACAACTTCTTTTCATGCCTAAGGACAATCCTTAGGTTTCTATACCAGTCTAGAAAGTTAGTTCCAGACAGTTTGTCCTTCTCAAGGACAGATCTCAGTGAAAGGTTACTTGTTGTGTCCATTGCCATGGTTATCTATTAACAGAAAATGATGCAAGTATATAACAAACATATTTAACAAGGTCTTTAATTAAATATGCCTTCCACTATTTTGATTCAAAACAAGTACCCTCAATATAAAGAATCAGAAAATCCCATCACCAGATTTTCTAGTGGGCCAAGATCCATATTTCACCTAATTTTAAGTCAGCTTTAGCTGATCGCTTAAGAAAAGGTTATTTAGGTAGGAACGCGCTTTCCAATTGTATCTCATACAACTCTTGGATGGTTAGGTGAATAACTCTTATTCTAATTCATCTTATGAATTAATGCCTAACTCAGTGCCTCTAGGTTTTTCAATCCCATTGAATGTACCTAGTTAAGTCAAAACCCAATGGCTAACAGTTGGATATTACTTTTATCCCATCGCGCCTCACTAAAATAGATAAATGCACACTGCTTTAGCAGACCCACATTTAATCGATTCTAGCCTTGACGAGTGCCATACATTGGAAGGCAAAACATGACTTAATATTAGTGCCTCTAGGTTTTTCAATCTTATTGAATATACCCAATCATAACCCAATGGTTGACAATCGGATATTACTTTTATCTTATCACGCCTCACTAAAATAGATAAAGGTACCTTGCTTTAGCAGACCCACTCTTCATCAATTCTAGCCTTGACGAGTGTCATTCATTGGAAGGCATAATAAGCATTGAGGGATTTGATCGCTTTAATTTTATTCGTTGTTAAACCATTTAACATACAAGCATGCATCTCATACAAACACACATGATATGGTTATGGCCTCCTAAAACCAAATACAAAATTACATCAACTATATAATCTTGTACATAATCTTGAGCTCTCCAAATCTCCCACTGAATCCATGCTCCATGTCCTCCAGGTTACATTACATAAGAAGAAGAAACCTCGTTTAACATATGAGGGGATAGAGATGAGAAGAGAATTACAAGAGGAATGTTTAGAGGTAAGGCATGACACGCAAGTCGTATTTAAATTAAAACAACTAAGGCCATAACCAACCATCATGCAAAAAATTAGCATCCATTGATTGAAAAACGAGTGATATAATGAGATGTATATATTAAGCGGGGTTTGATTACGCGCAAACAAAATAAAACATTACGCAGTGTCTCAAAACAAAAATTGGATTTGATAAATACACAACCAATCATCAATAAGTGTCTCGCATCAAACGAATACTTCACGAACCGATAAATGAGTAAGTCCCTCGTATCATTTGAATACGCTCTTGTCAGCAAATTGATAAGTGGCATGTTTATCGCAACCAATATTTGAGTCAAGACAAGGTTTCAACAATTGAACCCTTTGATGCCCAAGACACGAACTCTTTCATGTTTCTTGGGACCCTCCAACATTAGAACATATAAACATATATATACATCGCACATAAAACAATCAATAAAGTGACCAAAATATTTTGATTCTGACAGTTGCGCTTCACTTGCGCTTTACCTGCGCTTCACCTGCGCTACAGCGTAGGTGAAGCGCAAGTATCATAATCAAAATACGTAAATTGCGCTTCAGTCTGCGCTGCAGCACAGGTTGCAGCCCAAAAATCAGCGCTACGTTTTTCAGCAGAAAAAACAACAAAAAAATCATAACCTTCACAATATTAAAAGCCTAAAACGTCTTTATCGCAAACCAAAGCTCTGATACCAATGGAAGGGAATCAAGCATGTGGTCAGGGTGCAGCGGAAATAAATGGATTCCCTCCCTTGTTATAATCGTTTTGCAAAAACACGAATCAAGGCATAAAAGGTATTGAAACGAAAGGTCGTACCTTATTAGGATTATAAACGAGGCAAGTGTAGCCACGTCTCTATTGGTATCCACGCCAACAGCTGGACTAGGAAACCTTCCTTATTTCTGCTAGTAGCCTTAGAAAGTAAGAAGCGATTGCTCATATGTCTGGGGTAGTGCATATCATGCTCTATTTATAGAGTGGTGGCTTGGGTTTTATCCCCTCACTCACTTAACCCTCAAACTTATCGGTCTGGCCCATTATGTTATAATAATTCTAATTAAATTAAATTAGAATTATTATCCTTTTCCTAGTGGCTTGTTGTATGCGTGTTACCCAATAGGATTTTAATATTTGGTTATGATATTAAAATAAAACTCTTTTATATTTAATATCATAAATAGTGAGCGGTATCTAACAACACATCACTATCCAAATATTGAGATTATCAATAACTTTGATAAATCCTATTTTATGATAATAATTTATATGATCTGTCCCTTTGTCCAAATATCTAATTGAACACAAGGGCATGGATTGTGTCAACCTTGTATAGTTCAATTTATATTTTCTTGGTCCCCAAGTAGACTGTACTGAAAATAAACATCTCATGTTTATCCTCCTGAGCATGGCCATGTATTTTGCAGTCTCACTTTATCAAGAGGCCTACAGATATAACTCCTGTTACATAGGAGGGACAAATCCCATCTAGGGCACTCACATTCCACCACATAATTTATTATATGTCCATAAACCAACTTTATGATTACCCTGTTACAGGCAACGTTTGATGATAATTAAAACATATAATTCCTTATGTAGGAATCGTAGTGATTTCAGGTCGAAGGATTACATATAACATTTATCAATTTAAGAAACGTTCATGACACTTATGTAACAACCCATGCAACGTTCTTAAGGTGGGTCTGTCCAGTACATCATTACTCTTAGGGCCCGTTTGGTGCACAGGATAAGAGACAGGATATGATAACTTTATCTTATCCTGTCACTTATCATGTGTTTGTTGCACTAATATGATATCATAACTTTATCCTGTTGCTTATCCTATCATTTCCTTCTAGTGTAATTCTTATCCTGAGTGGGAGCGGGGTTAGGGAGTGACCGATAGATAAGATAAGATAAAAAAAGGGAGCGCCGCAGTAAAGCGAGGGAGCGAGAACGAGAGACAACAGGGGACGAGACGAAGAGAGCGGACAGAGAGAAGACGAGAGGAAAGGGAGAGAGAAAGAGAGAGAAGAGCGAGGGAAGAGAGAAGAGAGAGAGAGAAAAAAGAGAGAGAAGAAAGAGAGGAGAAGAGAGAGGAAAGAGAGAGAGGAGAAGAGAGAGGGAGAAGAGAGAGAAAAAGGGGGAAGAGAAGAAAAAGAGAGAGAGCAGAGCGGGGAGAAGAGAGAATGAGGAAAAGCGGGGCTTCGCAATCCCCCCTCTTTCTCTCTCCCCCTCTCCCCTCTCTCTCTTGCTCCCTATGTCTCCCACTCTTTCTCTCTCCTCCCTCTTTTTCTCTCTCCTTCTTTCCCCTCTCTCTCTCCCTCCCTCTTTCCTCCTCTCTCTCTGATAATAACGATTTTGTGGTAATTTTGATATTAATTTTAATATTTTTAACAATTTTATTTTTTATAAAATAAATTTAAATATTTTTTAATAAAAAATAAATTTTTATTTATGTGTGCTTGCTGAAAAGCAAAAAAAAATAATTTAAATTTGTAATAAAGGTAATTTTGTCATTTTAATATTTTTTATATCCTATCCTACCATAATCTATCTATGTCAAACGTAGGATATGATAAAATAATCATATCCGTCGTCTTATCCTGATGTACATCAAAATACGATAAGATAAGAGCTTATTCTGCTCTTATCCTATCATGTCACTATCCAACTCTTTTATACTATCCTATCCTATCATATCATGTGCACCAAACGGGCCCTTAATGTGTACCTATGTGAGCACATGATATCTCATATCCATGATCTGTGAGATGTGATCATCAATGAACTCACATACTAGTCTAAATGCATCTTTGTCCTAAGATGATACTTGACTAGGGACTATTTAAGAATAGTTCTTCATAAGATCTCACGATCAAGTCATCTACTTGATTTCTTATGAAGTTTAAGCTTACTATTCTAAGGACAATAATTATATTCTAAAGAATTAATAAAATGAAATGCCTTTGTAAAATAATAATATGATACAAGTGATGGATGTTCAAAAACATATAGGTCTCTAGTGCATATACTAACAGCCAAAAACTGGGAGTATGTTGTTTATTTAAAATATGTCGTTTTATGGAATTGATTAGATTAAAATGGATGTACAATGTGTATTAATTGTGACATGAAGTATTATTAGGTGATTATTCTATGTGATTGTGAAGTAACATGTGTAATTTGGGTATGATGAGATAAATGTGAATGTGAATGTTCTATGTGTACAATATTCATGTTGTAATGTGGAATGATTAGAGTAGAGAATATTGTATGAGAGATGTATGAAGTGATGATGATGCATTGAGCATGAGCATATGATGTATGAGACACATGAGATACATGAGAAGCCAGACGTGGCTAAAATACCCTAGCCCAAAGAGGGGGCGATGAACAGGGGTGGACCATAATGGGAGGCATTCGATGCATGGCCCCAAGAGGGGGTGTTTTGTTATGCGACTCACCGGCCCATAAGAGGTGGGTAACGGTGGGAGGGAGCGAGTGTCTTTGCACAGACCCAAGTGGGGGTGTTTAACTGTGCAACCTATCAGCCATGATGGTGTTTAACGGTAGGGCCATTATTGGTAACAACTAAGGGAATTGATGAGGTGCGCCCATTGTGCGGAGTTCCAAATCATGACTCTTAGGAGAGGTGTTGTGCATGTGCATGGTATGAGCATACGCATTATTTTGTGATTGTATGAGAGGTATGAGATTATAATTGTGTGAAGCTAATGTGTGGAATGTATAGTGTGTGGATTATGATTAATGATGTTGTGTATGGTGATGGGTGGGAACAGGGGTAGCCTTCTGTATTGCATATATATGTCTATAATCCATTCCCCATCGTGCTCTCTCTTGTGGTTTTCTTAGGTAATGAAGAGGGCACTCAAAGTGCTGAATTTTGAAGGGACAGGGTCTAGCTCTGATATGTGTGACATCGGGGCTTAGTATTTAGGAGCTTATTTTCTTTTTTATTTCTATTTAAAGATTTGGAAAAATTATTCCTGAGGACCTTATATGGCCAAGTTATATCGTCGTTATGTTGACAATTAAATTCCTTTGAAAACCTTAGTCATTTTCTTTTATGGAGATAACGTTGGATTTTGAATAACTATTAGAATTGCGGACATGTTTGTTAAAGGAAGAATTTTGTGAACCTTTTTACCTTGGCATTAATTGTAGTTTTCATTATAATTTAATTTGGTATTTATTTTATTATTTAGGGTAGAAGGGTGTCACAGCTTTCCTTCTGTTTCCTAAGTTCCAATTTCTGGGATGTTACAATTCTACCCCCCCTTAAATAAATTTTGTCCTCAAAATTTGCTCCGATTATCCTAACGCAGGGTCACACTCCTATTCTTATCTATGTTTGTGTACTTGGAATCTTCCCCAACTTTTCGTTCGATCACTAATACCTCTATTCCCCAAGGTGGCTCGAAGGCTCTAAGGGTTGGTTGATCTCCTAATCTGGACTCTTCTACCTTCTATTCTAATTCCAGTCCCTATTACTCCCTTGAATCCCGTTCTAGGTCTGACTAGCTAGCTCATTGTCCTAACCTCTATTTTCTCCTCTCACCTCCGAATTTAAGTTCCTAACCTGACTCTCCTAATTCATTCACGGCGACTGGATCACTTAAAAGTACACCCTTACGGTTCCTTAACTTTAAGTACTACTCCCGCTGACGCTGTGTTGTCTTATAACCGTTCCTGAACTTGAAAGGCTCCTAATGAGTCCTAACTCACCCCAAGACTTTCCCAGCACGGCTTCCAGACGACTACGGGTTATACCTAAATAAATTCACTCCTTCCTAATTCTTCCCCTCACCTGGGGGTATCCTAATGTCGAAAAGAGGAATGAGTGTAGGCTTCTGCTGCGCACTCTGGTTAAAAGGGGTCGGGTTGGGTCTATCCCATAATCTTTATCTACAATCGATTCCTTGCCTATCTCCGGCCTCCCATACTAGGGTAACTTATCTGCCTAGTTACATATGCTATGGGTCCCCAAGTCTCCTTCTGTAAGGCTACCCCCCTTAAGGGCTTGGCCCTCCCTTAACTATCTGGAGACATGATTTTCTCATCAACTCTACTTCATTCTAGGGTCTTAAAATAAAACATATAGATTTCAACAACATAACACAGAGTTGCACCTACGTGGTACTCCTCTAGTGCACAAGTGACGGAGAATGGACAACTCTCACAGTTCATCCAAATCCCAATCTAAACATACAATACATGATGGTGTGTAGGTCTGCTTGTACCCATCACTCCATTATGTGCACAAGCGTACCAAACATGATCGTCTCACATTCCAACTAGGGGTTGAGTACGAACACAAGCTCTATATTACAACATCAACCTCTACTGTCTAGAGCTGACAACCACAGCACTTGATGGGCATGCAATTGCCTCGGTGGCCAGGGGACACACCAAAACCTAGGTGGATAACGTAGGTCCTCAAAATAAGGGAAAAAGAATGAAAATGTTTGATACCCAGTGGACTCGGTGCACCAAGCTTAGCACTATTCCGTAATCAAAGCATGAACTAAACACGAACCGTTAATCCTTCTATGAGATATACACTGAGTACAATTTCACATTCCGCGTAATTTTTATCATTAAGGTCACAACAAGGAAGAAGCTAAGGGGTTTAATTTATAGACTTAGCTTTTCTATCAATAACTTAGAAAAGGATCACTATTCATGCCCTAACAACATAACCCCAGAACACTTTGGCTAAAACCAAAAGAACCTGATTACTCAGATATCTACAACCAAAATAGGCCTAAGCTAAAAGGAACTGACCGTGGTTGATTCCTACAAGGTACCCTCAACCATCCAATTCTCCACAGCCACTCACTCCCCTCAAACTCTGGTGTCTATCCTCTAGCTCAACCAAAACTGACCAAGGGGTTCTAAACAGGCGATAGTGCCTAACCAGAACTCAAACATGAACCACATGGTGGTAGTCACAAAAGAGCTAAGAGACCATAAAGCTCTAATGTGTAACAAGGTGGAAATGGAGGCCTAGATTGACAATGTATAACAAATCCCAACTTGATTCCTAATTTAGGAAATCCTCCGACAATTCATATATCGCAATACGCTAATTAGCTAGATGTTAGATCATACACCTATGAGGACCGAAGTCACCTCTAGTAGCCGATTAGGAACTCTAAGGGTATTAGGCTAATGTCTTAGGGAAAAGAAGTTGGAGCTTGCCTATTGCATACTAAAACCCAACAAAAGGCTTGCATGGTCTCCCACCATCATACCCAAATCATCAAGACCGAATGGGATCCCCATCCGAGCTACAAAATGGCTTAGGCAACCACGAGGGAGGTTAGGGTTGAAGTAACAACGACCATCAACATAGGCATGCACTCACGAGGATTTAAAGAGAGGAAAACAAATATATGGATCTAGGGGCCTTAAATTCATTCCTCGATTCGTCCTTAAGATCACACCTACCCAATGAGGTAACTTAACAAAAAGCTAGGATTACACCCCCCTCACTAAAGGCATTCAGTTCCTATACCTCCCATGAGTCTCACACTTCCGCTCTAACTTCTACCTGTCCTATCCCTAGTCCACTAAGCATGAAATCCTAATTTCACAAACTCCCAACTCTAAAATCATTCCCCCTAGCCTTATAAGTTCACCATTAACCTCCCACCTACAAGTCCTTCTAAACCATGCAACCTAACACACAAGGCATACAATCATTCAGGAAACATATATAACAATCAATTCAAGCAATCATTCAACAGAAATAAGAATTATCATTGTTCAAACACATTACACCGCCAAGGTTCACTTACAGACAACCAACACCCTACTAGCCTACTAGGGAGCTCATTCATCATTCCCTCTAACCTTTCCTCTTACTTCTACCTTCCAAAACCAACTACACACTCTTTCTCATAACCTCCTCCCGATCTTCCCTTCTAAGGGTACCTTAATTCCTCTAGGAACTAAAATAACATCTCATAAGGCTATTGAGGTGGAGAACCTACCCATGGAAATAGACCTATGTCACTCTCCCTCTAACTATCATGTAGGTGGCTCTAACCTTGTTAGAGAAGTGTCCCAACTGCCTAAACAAGGCATCCTGCTTACGTCACTAACCATAATTTCGGGTACCACGCACTCGGTAGAGGGGTGATCAGTCCCTAAACTGAGCATGAGGTATGGTGGAATTATAGTAAGTTATGGGCAACTAACCTATCCACAGTCCAATTGGATTGAACTGCTCTGATACCAAAATGTAACGTCCTAATTCCTCAATTCGAGAATAATGTCCGTTGGAAACACTATTCCGAATTTCTGAAATTATTTCGCGCCATTTCGAGTATCGACATACAAATACAAATTGCCTAAACAGTCCAACGTATGCTTAGGCTTCCTCACATCCAATAACAAGATTCTGAAAATATTCCATTAAGGAAAAACCAGGGAGAAACCCGTACTTGGCATGCTAAGGTTCATAAAATTTCTGCCGGAAATCCGGCAAAGTTTCCCTTGAAAACTGGACGATTTCCAATTTCCAGATTCACCTGAAAACCAACAAAACACCGGTACAGTTTATAATATTCCACAACTAATTCAATTCTATAACAAAATGGGCCTCCACGGCTGATATGAATCCAAGGTGGGGCGGCCAAGGAGAGGAGTTGTTGGATTGTTTGTTTTGTTTTATTGCTTTCAATAAAAATCATGTGGTTGTTACAAATTTACAATAATGTGGCTGGTTGTTACAAACAAAGAATTGAAAGGAATTGAAGCTGCAACGGTTACAAGGAGACAAAGAAGTTAGTTGCATGGAGGTTACAATTTGAGGAATTGTGGGTGGCCAACATGAGAATGAATTGGATGATTCATGAGCAATTAAAATTGCGGCCAACATGTGCCTAATGGGCTGAATTGTAACCATCAAATGAAATTGAATTGGCTGAGTGAAAGCTCATCAAAAGGGGCGACCAAGACATGCAATAGAAGCTATTGAATTGGTTGATTAAAGCCAATCAAGGGGGCGGCCAACACATGCTGAATGCACATTATTTTCATTAATTTTTTGTAACATATTTGGATGAGTTATATTGGTTAAAATGGGCGGCCAATATAGAAATTATTTGGCTGAATTTTACTTAGAATCTTGGCTATAGCTACAAGGGTGTAATGGGCGGCTACATGGTTAGTTTTAGGTTATAGTTTAATTGTTTTAATTAAGTGTTTCATGCTTTTATGTTAGTAGAATTAATAGGAAGAGTTACAAGGCTGAATGTCAAAGGCCATACATTATGCGCATAGGCTAAATGCTTGAAGGCTATATATAGGGCGCATATTTCATGTAAGGAATAAGTTGAAATTCAGAATTTATAAAATTGAGAGTTTGATTCTCTTGGTGTTCTTGTTATACAAGAATTGAGTTTTATCAAAGGTTCTTCACCCCTTTGTGTGTTTAAACTCTTAGGCTTATCTTCCATCCTTGGAAGTGTGACGTCTATCAATTCCCATTCCATTTTCTTCCTCTTTCCATTTTTCTTGTTTCAACAATTTCCCCAAATATCCTACTTATGAGCATTCCAACCTAGATAGATCCGTAAAACGAATCCACCCCCCCTTGGATTCTCGTCATTTAGTATCAAAGCTCCGGCTCTGGGTTTGGAATGGCGATGGAATTTTACTATACCAGGTGTTCATCCGAAGGAAATTTGTTCTTGGTTGCAGTAGATCAATTCAACTTTAGAAATGTTGTGAGCAGCAGGGTGGTTGAGAAGTTACACCTGCCTACTGAAAATGGACAAGCAACAATTAAATTCTCTATTGGGAAATATGAAGACGAAGTTCTTTGTGATATTGCACCCATGGAGTCATGCCATATGTTATTAGGGAGGTCATGGTTGTTTAATAAAAGTATAAATCCTGAGAGGCCTTCTATTTCTTTTGTGCATGGCGGACGAAAGATCAAGTTGATTTGTGTAACACCCTAAATTCTCAAGCAGGAATTTAGTCCGTTGGAAACCAAATTCCTAACTCAGAATTTAGAATGTTATACCTTAAATATCGACCTGTTCTATAAATTATCGCAATCCCAACATAATAGGATAATTTACATCAAACCACAGAGAAATTAAAGTCTTTTAACCACATCAAGTTAACTACCCAACAGAGAAAGATCATACAGTCCATTTTACAATTCTAATCCAAAAGGTTACTACAAGTTTAGGTCATAATTCCGAAATACAAAGCAAGTCTAATTACTACAAAGGGTATATAAAAAAGTCATCCACTACATATATACAACAAAATATTAAGTCTTCATCTTTCCAAAATCAACTCCGAGGCTCATTAAACTGGGGAGAAGGAACCTGAACATCTAAACAAAATCCACATAACTTGTGGTGAGATACAATCTCAGTGAGAAAATCTCAATGCATGTATGCAGAACATATATCTCATGACAATTCAGGCCTTAAATTACTATAACAGTCTCCATCTAACATATGCAATGGTATGCTTAAAATGCTTGCCCGATAGGCCATGTACAATCACAGTCTAGAGTTAGACCTGAGCTCAGACTACAGGAGATATCTCCCCAGGGGACGAATCCCACCCTACAGTATTTGACCGAAGTCCAGTAATTGACCGAAGTCCAGTAATTGACCGAAGTCCAGTAATCTTTCAGAACTAGATTGAATAACTAATTCGACAATTAAGAATTGATAAATATCGCGAATTTCGTCAATTTCGACACTTTCGATAATTCGAACCTTTCGAAACGAACGCAATTCGACACTCAATTGTCACCAAGTCTACATATCCATCAATTCCTAAATTCGAAATAAATTCTCAATCCTTAGTTCCATCTTTCGGAACAAGATTAATTGGAGAAAACGGAACGTTTCAACTTTTCGAGAGTTTCGAAAGTTTCGAAACTAACGATAATCAAGAATCGATCCGTTCTAACCGATTAAAATCGTTCCCCAGTAATCAATTATCAAACACAAACACAATCAACATCAATAATCAAGTAAAATCAGAGAATGGGAGAGAGAGAAGTGGGTTCAAGGGTTTTGGAGACCAATTCCTAATTCTAACAATTCAAGTGAGAATTTACTCACCAAATGTAGCAATTCAAGTAATTAGATGGAAGAATTGTGATTCCTAGCTCCGTTCCGACGTTCCTACTTCGTTCTGGCACTTCCTCTCTCTAGACTCACACTTTCTCTCTCTAAAACTAGGTTTTCTCCCAAAATTCTGATGAATTTCGCGTCCTGGGTATATATATTTTCGCTCAGTAATCGATTACCAAACCCTGGTAATCGATTACTGAAGGCAAAATTAGCCTAAGAACCCATTCTGGGAACCTGGTAATCGATTACCATCTTTGGTAATCGATTACTGAGTTTCCAGGTTGCTGGTAATCGATTACAAGGGTTATGTAATCGATTACTAGGGGCCAGACCTTCTGGTAATCGATTACTTAGCTCCTGTAATCGATTACCATTATCCAAACTCTCTGGTAATCGATTACCAGCTCTCTGTAATCGATTACCAGTGGCCCAAACTCAAGGGTTTAGTTCAAAATGAGTTACTTGACTAAACCTTACCCATCCCTACTCCTTTCACTTAGTTTATAAGATTCAAACTACATTATTAACCTATAAATCTCACAATTAACTTATCAAAAGTTGGGATGTTACAATTTGTCTATCATCCGACGTTGTGCGTGCTGATCAATTGACATTGAAAATAAAAATAGAAAAAGAAAGAGAAGAAAATATGAGAGAAAAAGAAGAAAAAGAAAGAGAAGAGAAGATGAAAACAGGGCGTGAAAAGGAAAAGAGACATAGAGAGGAAGATGACAACTCTAACGTTACATTTCTTTCTTTTGATGTTTCAAATTTACAGGAACAGGTGGAAAAGTTTTCTTGTTTGAAGAAGCAAGTCGACATCATTCCTAACGTACCTTTACTCATTCATCCCACCTTTCAGAATCAAATTCAAGAGACCCTGCACCTGGAGAGTGGGGTTGATTTGTTGTTCGAAGTTACCGTTTTGCAGAATTTCCACTTGAATGAGATTCAATTCCAATTTATTGAGTATGTTCGTGGTTATGAGTTTGAAGATATTTTATTTGTTTCGTTGATGATTAATAGCTTATTAATAGGTGAAGCTAAAGATGGTTACAAGCAAGATGTCTTCGACCCAGGAGGAAGCATTTGAGTTCCTGCAGTAGTTAGTGAATTAAATAAATTAGCAAATAAATAAAGCCTTAAGATTCGGGACGAATCTTTTCGAAGAAGGAGGGTATGATATGAATCCAAGGTGGGGTGGCCAGGGAGAGGAGTTGCTGGATTGTTTGTTTTGTTTTATTGCTTTCAATAAAAATCATGTGGTTGTTACAAATTTACAATAATGTGGCTGGTTGTTACAAACAAAGAATTGAAAGGAATTGAAGCTGCAACGGTTACAAGGAGACAAAGAAGTTAGTTGCATGGAGGTTACAATTTGAGGAATTGTGGGCGGCCAACATGAGAATGAATTGGCTGATCCATGAGCAATTAAAATTGCGGCTAACATGTGCCTAATGGGTTGAATTGTAACCATCAAATGAAATTGAATTGGCTGAGTGAAAGCTCATCAAAAGGGGCGGCCAACACATGCAATAGAAGTTATTGAATTGGTTGATTAAAACCAATCAAGGGGGCGGCCAACACATGCTGAATGCACATTATTTTCATTCATTTTTTGTAACATATTTGGATGAGTTATATTGGTTAAAATGGGCGGCCAATATAGAAATTATTTGGCTGAATTTTACTTAGAATCTTGGCTATAGCTACAAGGGTGTAATGGGCGGCTACATGGGTTAGTTTTAGGTTATAGTTTAATTGTTTTAATTAAGTGTTTCATGCTTTTATGTTAGTAGAATTAATAGGAAGAGTTACAAGGCTGAATGTCAAAGGCCATACATTGTGCGCATAGGCTAAATGCTTGAAGGCTATATATAGGGCGCATATTTTATGTAAGGAACAACTTGAAATTCAGAATTTATAAAATTGAGAGTTTGATTCTCTTGGTGTTCTTGTTATACAAGAATTGAGTTTTATCAAAGGTTCTTCACCCCTTTGTGTGTTTAAACTCATAGGCTTATCTTCCATCCTTGGAAGTGTGACGTCTATCAATTCCCATTCCATTTTCTTCCTCTTTCCATTTTTCTTGTTTCAACAATTTTCCCAAATTTCCTACTTATGAGCATTCCAACCTAGATAGATCCGTAAAACGAATCCACCCCCCCTTGGATTCTCGTCAACGGGAAAAATGAGACGTTCTCATCAATCCTCACAATAATTCAATCCAATACATTACATTTACAATTATCAACCTTTTCAACACTTCAATAACAATGGGAACTAAATGTCCTACGGCTAACTGGCAGCTGAGGAGGCGGAAGTATCCACCACAGGACTCCGATTCTTCATCCAATGCTACAAGATCCTTTCCTGCACAACTAAAGATGTTTCCCACAACGTGGGATGAGACAACGTCCCAGTGAGGGTGATAATAGTGTGTGCAGTGTGGGGAAAAGGCAACAACCAAGAATACAACGTACATGAACATAATTTACATGAAATGGCATTATGAACATAGGGCATGACCTCAAAACACTAAGTATATGAACCTGAAGAACGGGAACTAGAATCATGCGTCAGTCACATAAGTAAATAATGTAGAGTTACTCCTCAAGTGTTATAACCCGAACACCCACAGGGTCTTTTCACTATTACCATCTTTTGAGCGCTCGGCCATATGACCAAGGACCGTCGTCCAGGGCCACCCTCATTAAGTTTTAAGTTTAAAAATACAGGGTTGATTTTTAATTTGAGGAACCTCAATTACCCCTTGGCCAAGGAGTAAAAGCGGTTACCTCTCTTGCACCTCATTGATCCGAAGACCCCTTTACCATTTCCTTTACCATTGGTCCGAAGACCCCTTACCATTTCCATGACCATGAGGTCAAAGACCCAAAACATTTTCATTTTCCATTTTCATGAGGTCAAAGACCCAAAACATTTTCCATGAACATGATGTGGGCTAGAAACATGTACAAACATCCATATAATGCAAAAACATGATGGAATACATAAACATGAGCATTTATAAGCCTAATTAACATGCCAAACCTTCAATTTCATGAAAACCCCCAAATCCTCTAACTTAGGGTTTAGCTAAACAACATATATCCAAATAAAACTAACAATCCACCCTAGGTCTTGCATAATCTAAGCATAATCATCAATAATAGAAAGGGAAAGAAAGAATAGGGAGCATTCATAATAGAAACCCAAGAAAAGGGAGAGAGTGAGACCACACCCACCTCAAAGGAAGTTGTAATGGAGGAAGAGGAAGAAGATGATGGCGGAATGGTAGAATCCAAGCCTTAGGAATGGTGGAGCACCTTCAATCAAGCCATCCTCCATCTCCAAGCCCTTTCTATCTCTAAAACCCTCTCCCTCTCACTCTAACAAACCCTAGGAACAGAGGAAAATGAAGAACGGAGGCACGCTCTGTGTTTTTAAAAACGTCGTTGTCTCGCGCGCGCTGGGGCGCACTCCAAACAGGGACTGTTGTCCCGCGCGCACTTCAGCAAACATCTGCGCGCTCCAGCGCACTCTGCGCGCTGTAGCGCGTAAACTTGCTGTTTGGAGGTGCAAACGAGCTCGGAATACTATCATATAGCATATCAAACTGAAGCCCTGGAAATTAGCTTTCTAATGAAAGTGGAATCTTCTTAATTGGACACCCATGGCTCTAGATATTTACAAATTAGTTCACCAAGGTCATTAGGCCTAACTCCCAAAATTAAGCAATAACCTCGGTTTGTGCCCCTCTTGGTTCCAATTCATTTTTCTCCTTCTCAAACCTAATTCCCCTCCATGAACGCCTTATTCTAACTTAGTTCTTCTCGTTCAAACCTTTCTTGATGAGGACATGACCCAGGAAAAGGCACTTGAAGGACTTGGGGGACCCATGACCAGGGCAAGGGCAAAGAAGGCAAAAGAGGCTTTGCAGTTACTAGTGACATCCCTACAAATCAAGGGCGCAGACTTTAAAGAACAATCCCCTAAAATTGTTCTTTGTCTCAAGCATGAGGAAGAATATGGTAGCATGGAATTCAATGAAGTCCAGTTGCCATTAATGTCCAAATCCACTTGAAAACAAGAAAATGGGGAGAAGGGGGCGGCCAAGTAGGTTGGGGCGGCCAAGAGGAATGCATGGCTGATTCAATTTCTTGTTTTATTGCTTTCAATAAGTTTTATGTGGCTGTTACAATGTGAAATCATGTGGCTGGATGGTTACAAGGAGAATTAAAGGGATTAAAAGATGAAACCGTTGCAAGGAGACACAACATTAATTGCAGGAAGTTACAAATTGAAGCACTTGTTGGGAGTTACTTTGTGCTCTTATTCTTGCGGCCAACATGTGAAGAATATGGCTGAATACTAACCTAATTGGAGCGGCCAAATGAGGAGAAACAAGAGTCTAACTCATGAGCCATTCAAAGGTGTTTAACATGTGATAAAATTGGGTGCTTGAAGACACTTTATGGTGCGGCCAACACATGAATGTGTGTGTTATTCTCATTCAATTTTGTAACAATTTTGCTGAGTTATTTTGTTAAAAGTAGGCGGCCAATGTAGGTTACTTTTGGCTGAATTTTATTGTTTCATTAAGAGTTTTGAAGACTAGCCACTAGGGTTTACAAGGTGGGCGGCCACATGGGAGTTAGTAGGTTTAGTTTAATTATTTTATTTCCTTTTCTATTTTTTAATATTGCATGGTGCACATGAGACTATTTAAGGAACATGCAAGCCATGCAAAAGCCCTTAGAATGTTTATGCTAAAATTATCAATCAAAGGGAGTGTTTCTCTTATTTTCTTGACTTGTTAAGAGTGAGGTTTATCAAGGGTTCTTCACCTTGTGTGTGCAATCTCAAGGACTTATCTTTGAAGCCTTGAAAGTGTGACGTCCAACTTTCTTTTCTTCTTGTTATTCTTCTACTTTCTAAGACAAGAAACTTAATTCTATGTGTGGATGCTTGATTGTATGTGATTTACTATTCAAGTTCAAAAGGGCTTAGTAACAATTCTTGTTGAGAAAAAGTTTATTATCTTCAAGTTACAATTATTTCGTTTATCAAATTCTAGAAAAGAAAATCAAAGAAAATAGAAAAAAGAAAGAAAAATCAAGTGTTTCAAGAAAAGTACAAGTTTAAGCCTAGTATTTCTAAAGGTCCCTTAATTCGAACAATATGGTTCACATGATTTGGTAATCAGAGCTCCGGTTATTAGAAATTCAAGGCTATTTCTGTTCTTTCTAACATTTGTTTATTTTTATTTTTTCTTAGCTTTTCTTGTTTGTATTTTCTTAGCTGCACACAAGTTGGTGAACTTATTGATTTTTCCTCTTTTTGATTTGGTAAGAATTCAAATAGAAATAGAGTGGAAAAAGGAAAGAGAGTTACATCATAGAAAAAGCCAATTGTTGAGTGCAAACACTAGAGTGTGGTGAGGATTCTAAACAGTTAACATTTTCAGTATCTAGTTACGTTTTTCTTTTCTTTATCATGGCAGAAAGGAAAGTTGAAAATAGTGATCTTCAGCTACAAATTGCAGCACTTTCTTCACGCTTGGAGAAAATGATAAAGGCACAGTATGAAGAGTTACATAATAGGCTGGATGAATTGGAGACCAAGCCAATTGAGGAGGAGGAGGAGAGGGAAAGACCACCAAGAGATGAAGGAAGAATACAGGGTGTCAAGTTGACTATACCACCTTTCAAAGGTCGTAGTGACCCAGAAGCTTATCTAGAGTGGGAACTCAAGATTGAGCACATCTTTGCCTGTAACACCTATACAGAGGCGCAAAAGGTAAAGCTTGCTGCTACTGAGTTTTCTGATTATGCTCTTATTTGGTGGAACAAATTTCAGAAAGAGAGGCTCAGACATGAGGAACCAATGGTGGAGACATGGACAGAAATGAAGAGAACCATGAGGAAACGATATGTTCCATCTAGTTTCCAAAGAGACTTGAAGCTGAAATTACAAAAGTTGATCCAAGGAAACAAGGGGGTTGATGAGTTCTACAAAGAAATGGAGGTGCTCATGTTGCAAGCCAATATTGAAGAGGATCCTGAGGTAACTATGGCACGTTTTCTTAGTGGTTTAAATCATGACACTAGAGATATTGTAGAGCTGCAGGAATATGTGGAGATGGATGATTTGTTGCACAAAGCTCTTCAAGTAGAGCAACAACTTAAGAGAAAATGAGCAACAAGGAAGAGTCCTACCACCTTACCTACAAATTGGAAGGACAAAGTCAAAAAGGAAGGAGTTGAATCATCCAGTCAAGGAGCATCATCTTCTCAAGGGAAGACACCTCCAAAGGGCGCTGAACAGGTTCCTAAGAAAGGGAGAGATGTAAGATTTTTCAAGTGCCAAGGATTGGGACATTATGCCTTTGAATGTCCTACCAAGAAGACTATTCTTCTTAAAGACAATGGGGAGTATACCAGTGAGTCAGAAGATGAAAGGGAGGCAAGTGATGATGACACGGGTGCTGAAGTTGGAGAAGTCTACATGATTAGGAGACTTCTTGGAAGCCAAACCACGGCCATGGAAGCAAACCAAAGGGAGAAAATATTTCATACCAGATGTTCTGTCAATGGTAAGATATGTTTAGTTATAATTGATGGTGGCAGTTGTACTAACGTGGTCAGTGCTAGATTGGTGTCAAAGATGAATATGGACACAAAGCCACATCCTAGGCCATACAAGCTTCAATGGCTTAGTGAAGGAGATGAGGTGCATGTGAAGAGACAAGCTGAAATTCCATTTTCTATTGGAAAATATCAAGATAAAGTGTTGTGTGACGTAGTTCCAATGGAGGCCAACCATATCCTCTTGGGGAGACCATGGCAGTTTGATACAAAAGCCATCCATGATGGTTTTACTAACAAAATTTCTTTCATTTTTCAGGATAAGAAGGTGGTCCTTAAACCTTTGTCACCAAAGGAAGTGAGTGAGGATCAAAGGAAATTGAAATAGAAGATAATTAAAGAAAAAGATAGCGAAACACTTGAGAGTGAGGAAATTAAAAAGAAAAAGAGAGGAATACTTGAGGGCAAACAGTTGAGTTTAGCAAGAGAGAAAGAAGTGAGGAGAGTGCTTTGGGCAAGACAACCTCTCTATCTATTGATTTGTGAAAATCAATTGTTACATGCTAACCAATTTGAAAATCATGATTTGCCTTTGTCTATTAAATCTCTTTTGCAGGATTTTGAAGATGTGTTTCTTGATAGTGTTCCTGATGGATTACCACCTTTGAGGGGAATTGAACATCATATTGATCTCATGCCAGGAGCAACACTACCCAATCGTCCAACTTATAGAAGTAATCCACAAGAAACCAAAGAAATTGAAAGACAAGTGGCTGATTTAATAAGCAAAGGATGGGTGAAAAACAACATGAGTCCATGCGCTGTTCCTGTTATCTTAGTACCCAAAAAGGATGGAACTTGGAGGATGTGTTCTGACTGTAGAGCAATCAACAACATCACCATTAAGTATCGTCATCCTATTCCCAGGTTAGATGACTTACTTGATGAACTTCATGGTGCATGCATTTTTTCTAAAATTGATCTTAAAAGTGGTTATAATCAAATTCGTATAAGGGAAGAAGATGAATGGAAAACAACCTTTAAAACTAAATATGGGTTGTATGAATGGATGGTTATGCCATTTGGGTTGAATAATGCTCCTAGTACCTTCATGAGATTAATGAACCATGTTTTAAGGAATTTTATTTGAAAATTTGTGGTGGTATATTTTGATGATATTCTTATCTATAGCACTTGTTTGGACATGCATGTTGAACATTTAAAATTTGTTTTAGAAGTGCTTAGAAAAGAACGTTTGTATGCCAATCTTGATAAATGCATTTTTTGTACCAATCATGTTGTGTTCTTGGGATTTGTTGTGAGTTCTAAAGGGGTACAAGTGGATGAAGAAAAGATAAAGGCTATTCAAGAATGGCCAACACCTAAAAATGTGAGTGAAGTGAGAAGTTTTCATGGCTTAGCAAGTTTCTATAGGAGATTTGTTAAGGATTTTAGTACCCTTGTTGCACCATTAAATGAAATTGTTAAAAAGAATGTGGGATTTCAATGGGGAGAGAAGCAAGAGGCGGCCTTCCCTGCCCTCAAACATAGGCTCACTCATGCGCCTATTCTAGCTTTGCCTAACTTTGCAAAATCTTTTGAATTGGAGTGTGATGCATAAAATATAGGCATAGGGGCTGTTTTGTTACAAGATGGACATCCAATTGCTTATTTTAGTGAAAATTTAAGTGGAGTTGCACTTATTTATTCTACTTATGATAAGGAATTGTATGCTTTGGTTAGAGCTCTAAAAACTTGGCAACATTATTTGCTACCCAAAGAGTTTGTTATACATAGTGATCATGAGTCTTTGAAATATTTTAAAGGACAAGGAAAACTAAATAAAAGGCATGCTAAATGGGTAGAATATTTAGAGCAATTTCCATATGTGATTAAACATAAGAAAGGTAAAGGAAACATAGTAGCTGATGCGCTTTCTAGGAGGCATGCATTATTATCTATGTTAGAAACCAAGTTGTTTGGTCTTGAATCCTTGAAGAGCATGAATGAAAATCATGATGATTTTGCTAAAATTTTTGCTGCATGCGAGAAATATTCTGAAAATGGTTATTTTAGGCAAAATGGGTTTTTATTTAAAACCAATAAATTATGTGTGCCTAGAAGTTCCATTAGGGAATTACTTTTGCGTGAGTCACATGAGGGTGGGTTGATGGGTCATTTTGGAATTCAAAAGACCATGGAAATTCTACAAGAACATTTCTTTTGGCCCCACATGAAACGTGACGTGCAAAGATTTTGTGAAAATTGCATTGTTTGTAAAAAGGCAAAATCTACAGTTAAGCCTCATGGATTGTATACTCTTTTGCCTGTACCAGAATCTCCTTGGACTGATATCTCCATGGATTTTGTTTTAGGATTGCCTAAAACAAAGTATGGAAAAGATTATGTGGTTGTGGTTGTTGACAGGTTTTCAAAGATGGCGCATTTTATACCTTGCAAGAAGGTGGATGATGTTTGTCATGTGGCAGATTTGTTTTTCAAAGAAATAGTAAGGCTACATGGATTACCAAGGAGCATAGTCAGTGACAGGGATGCAAAATTTCTTAGCCATTTTTGGAGAACTTTGTGGGGAAAGCTTGGGACCAAGCTGCTGTTTTCTACTACTTGTCATCCCCAAACTAATGGGCAAACAGAAGTGGTGAATAGGACATTAGGCGCATTACTTAGGACTATTTTAAATAAAAATATTAAGTCTTGGGAGGAATGTTTGCCTCATGTTGAGTTTGCTTACAATAGGGTTGTCCATAGTACTACAAATTGTTCCCCATTTGAGATAGTTTATGGATTCAATCCCTTAACTCCTCTTGATTTATTACCTTTGCCTAACATTTCTATGTTTAAGCAAGATGAAGCATAGGCCAAGGCAGAATATGTCAAGAAGTTGCATGAGAAGGTGAAGGCACAAATTGAGAAGAAGAATGAAAGTTATGCCAAGCAAGCCAACAAGGGAAGAAAGAAGGTTGTTTTCCAACCTGGTGATTGGGTTTGGGTGCATATGCGCAAGGAAAGGTTCCCTGAATAAAGGAAATCCAAACTTCTACTTAGGGGAGATGGACCCTTTCAAGTTCTAGAACGAATTAATGACAATGCCTACAAAATTGACCTTCCAGGTGAGTATCAGGTTAGTGCTACTTTCAATGTTTCTGACTTGTCTTTTTTTTATGTAGATGAAGAATCTAATGATTTGAGTACAAATCCTTTTCAAGAGAGGGGGAGTGATGAGGACATGACCCAGGAAAAGGCACTTGAAGGACTTGGGGGACCCATGACCAGGGCAAGGGCAAAGAAGGCAAAAGAGGCTTTGCAGTTACTAGTGACATCCCTACAAATCAAGGGCGCAGACTTTAAAGAACAATCCCCTAAAATTGTTCTTTGTCTCAAGCATGAGGAAGAATATGGTAGCATGGAATTCAATGAAGTCCAGTTGCCATTAATGTCCAAATCCACTTGAAAACAAGAAAAGGGGGAGAAGGGGGCGGCCAAGTAGGTTGGGGCGGCCAAGAGGAATGCATGGCTGATTCAATTTCTTGTTTTATTGCTTTCAATAAGTTTTATGTGGCTGTTACAATGTGCAATCATGTGGCTGGATGGTTACAAGGAGAATTAAAGGGATTAAAAGATGAAACCGTTGCAAGGAGACACGACATTAATTGCGGGAAGTTACAAATTGAAGCACTTGTTGGGAGTTACTTTGTGCTCTTATTCTTGCGACCAACATGTGAAGAATATGGCTGAATACTAACCTAATTGGAGCGGCCAAATGAGGAGAAACAAGAGTCTAACTCATGAGCCATTCAAAGGTGTTTAACATGTGATAAAATTGGGTGCTTGAAGACACTTTATGGTGCGGCCAACACATGAATGTGTGTGTTATTCTCATTCAATTTTGTAACAATTTTGCTGAGTTATTTTGTTAAAAGTAGGCGGCCAATGTAGGTTATTTTTGGCTGAATTTTATTGTTTCATTAAGAGTTTTGAAGACTAGCCACTAGGGTTTACAAGGTGGGCGGCCACATGGGAGTTAGTAGGTTTAGTTTAATTATTTTATTTCCTTTTCTATTTTGTAATATTGCATGGTGCACATGAGACTATTTAAGGAACATGCAAGCCATGCAAAAGCCCTTAGAATGTTTATGCTAAAATTATCAATCAAAGGGAGTGTTTCTCTTATTTTCTTGACTTGTTAAGAGTGAGGTTTATCAAGGGTTCTTCACCTTGTGTGTGCAATCTCAAGGACTTATCTTTCAAGCCTTGAAAGTGTGACGTCCAACTTTCTTTTCTTCTTGTTATTCTTCTACTTTCTAAGACAAGAAACTTAATTCTATGCGTGGATGATTGATTGTATGTGATTTACTATTCAAGTTCAAAAGGGCTTAGTAACAATTCTTGTTGAGAAAAAGTTTATTATCTTCAAGTTACAATTATTTCGTTTATCAAATTCTAGAAAAGAAAATCAAAGAAAATAGAAAAAAGAAAGAAAAATAAAGTGTTTCAAGAAAAGTACAAGTTTCAGCCTATTATTTCTAAACGTCCCTTAATTCGAACAATATGGTTCACATTACTTCCCCACTCTAATTCTTGATAAATCAACTCCCTAATTTCTTGTCTGAAATCACACTTAACCGCTGAATTCTCACCCTACTTCTAACTTCCTTCTCTTGGTTGGGTTCACCACCCAAGGCTTTCCTTCTGTTTCCTGAGTTCCAATTTCTGGGATGTTACAGTTTCCATGAATCAGCTTCCTTCTACATGAGGTTCATCAGGAACTTTAGCTCCATTTCTGCCCCACTCACATATTGCATTAAAGGAGACAAGTTCCAATGGACAGAGCAAACTCAGAAAGGTTTTGAGGAGCTGAAGAAACATTTGACTGAAGCACCCATGCTAACTCTTCCAAACTTTGCCCAAGTGTTTGAAGTTAGTTGTGATGCTTCCAACACTGGGATTTGTGCTATCCTAAGTCAAGAGGGACATCCCATAGCCTTTTTTAGTGAGAAACAAAATGATGGAAAACTGAAGTACTCCACTTATGACAAGGAATTTTATGCCATTGTTCGTGCACTACAACATTAGAGTCATTACTTGTTGAATAAAGAGTTTATTCTCTACTCCGATCATGAAGCTCTCAAACACTTGAACTCTCAACAAAAGATCAGTTGCAGACATGCTGCTTGGATCGAGTTCCTACAACCTTAGGGCCTGTTTGGTTTACATTTCCATTTCCTGTTTTCTGAAATTTTACAAAGGAAAAACTGGAAATCCTGAAAACAACTTTTGTTTCCAGCATTTCCAGTTTTTCCTTTGTAAAATTTCAGAAAACAGGAAACAGGAAATGAAAATGCAAAAATTTGTTGTTTGAGAGCATTTTAGGGTCTGTTTGGTTTGGGCATTTTCTGTTTTCATTATCATTGAAAACAAAAAATGATTATGAAAATATGTGTGGCAAGATATTTTCATTTTCAATTTAGAAAACAAAGTCAGTTTTTTAGGAAATTTTGAAAACAACAAAATGACATTTTCAATGTTTTAAAAAATGAAGCGGTGCATCCTTGCCCTAAAACAACAAACCATCATCAAACAAAACCAGAGAACCTTGTGCCTGCATCCCTACCCTTCACTACCCATGCGTCCTTGCCCTTACTGGCCATTGACCCACCATCGTGAGCCTTCTTTGTGTTTCCACCGTGATTGAACCTTCCTTTTATGCAGTAATTAGATGCTACCTGCGGAGGGTCTCATCTTGGGATTAAAGATGTAGCAAAACGTCCCTATGGAAAGGAAGACGGGAGAAGAAAGGAAAAGGGAAGAAGAAGCTGCGAGTGCAGCAGCTCACCGGCTGCGAGTGAAAGGGGTGATGCAGCTTCAGCCACTTGCAACAATGTGTGACAACGTCACCAAAGACAGCGGGCGACGAGGCTGGGGTTGGAGGTGGCGCAGCCATGAGATGCAGTGACTGGCGACGCACGAGACTGGGACGCAGAGTGGTTGTGCGTTTATCAGCACCCAGTTTCGTTCGGAAATTCAATTCCACTTTTTCCACCTCTCTATTTCCGCGTGCGTAAATATTTGTGATATATTCTTTTTACCCTATCAAAATCTAAAAGATGATGAAAAATAAAAATGAGTTAATTAATTAGTTTTTTTTTTCAACAATTAATTAGTTGAATAGTTAATTAAACCCTAAATTAATTAGTTTTTTTTTTGGTCGAAAAATTAATTAGTTGAATAGTTAATTAAACTGCTTTTTTTAAAAAATTGGGCCAATGGGCCTTCACTTTTTTTCTTTTCTTTCTTTTTTGGGCCTGGGACTCTTTTCTTTAGGCCTAGAGCATTTTCTTTTTTGGGGACCGAGAGCATTTTTTTTCTTCTTTCTCTCTTCTTTCTTTTTTCCACCCATAAAAAAAAATTAATTAAAAATAAAACTGAAAAAAAAAATAAGATTGCGTGCGCGGGGAAAATTCGGCCATGGTTCAAAGCAGGTAGGCTGCAGGATCCAAGTTGCAACTTTCAGCAGCCCATCTTCATCATTTGGGCGGTGGGGAAGTGCGTTTTTCAGCTATATATACTTATTCAGAGACAGAAAAATGGACAGAAATTTTGCAAGGAGGACAGAAATTCACACACAAAAATCGTTTCTTGCGAGAATTGCCTTTATTCTCCATAGAAATTTTGAGTGAAAAACAGAGTAAGAAGCAACGAATTTTGAGTGAAAAACAGAGAACGAGGCGGACGCGGATCCTCTCCTGTCAAGCATAACTGCAGAATCTCATGTTCACAAAATCTCAACCGTAGATTAAAATTGATCAACAATCAATGGTTCATATTAGATTGAGTTAAAAGGCTAACCATCAAACTCCAGTTCCCGTATGTAGCATTATATAAGTCTGATGGTGTTCACGCCGGTGAGGGGAGGAGGTGCTGCAACGGAGGCCAGCAGAGGGCGTTGCGACGACGGCCATCGGAGCGCACTGCGACGGTGGACGGAAAGAGCACGTTGCGATGGTGGATGGGAAGAACACGGTGGTGCAGCTGTTGCCCTCCTTCGATCTCCCTCACCTTCTTTCTGTTTTAGTATTACATTCCCTCATTTTGACCCTTATTTGATGTATAGCCCAGAATGATCTTTTTCTGTTGGTTTCTGAATGAGTACAACTAAACAAGTTTGATTATCTGCTAAATTGTCTATTTTCCATATAGTTTCCATGTTCCATTAAATTTTCAAGCTTTTAGAGTTCTTCCTGCACATCTTTTACATTTGAAGCTTGTGGTTTATTTGAGTTGAGGAAACAATTGTAACATGACATAATCAAATGTAAACATAAGTATGGAAGTAATTTGTGTCAAAGTGTGAAAATAGAAAAATATTTTCGAAGTCTAAGTTCTTGGAACCTTAGATGATTTTTCTGGCAGCATTTCACATGTGGCAGAATTATTCTAGTTTCAGTTCTCATATTTTGTAATTTTACAAATGGATCTCATGAAAGAGAATTGGAGAAACAGAAGAGAAGGACTATGATATTATGATATTGAAATCCTGCACATCTTTTACTAGCCGTGTTGTTAGTTAGAAACAGAAGACAAGGACTCATGTTTGCTAGTTTTTGCTTACTGTCTTGGGTTGGGGGAAGAAGTTTTTTGAGATAAAAAAAATAAAAACAACTAGTCTGAGCCATTGATAAAGACACTTTTATAATCTACGGTCCATATTAAATAACTGGATACTCTCCCGTTTTTGTGCTACGAAAGAGGATCCGGACCCCAATAATTTGTGTGAAAACAGGGAGGTTTTACCACAACGACAGATATTAGCTGAAGCAAAAGGATAATCGGTATCATTTTCTGCTTTTGAATCCTATTGTATTCTTGCTATGTGCGAAGTGAAATTCTTGTGAATCAAACCAAGCAAATATAGTAATACATAGTGTCCTCAGTTTAATCAGTCCAAGTCCATAATACAGTCCAATACAGTTTAATATTAAAAAATATGGGATGAAATAAACAGACAAGAATGCAAAATAAAAATGAACCAAACCACCCTTTAGATTTAGATTGTATTATAGAAATAAAAAAATAAAAATAGCAAAAACAACAAAAATAATTTTCATTTTTCATAAAAAATGGGTAAAATAAATATTTATAAAAGTTAACAAGTTTTACACAATTAATTAGAGGTAACCGTTTTTTAAACGGATGTTGTAGGGCGCTAATACCTTCCCTACACATAAATGACTCTCGAACCCAAATCTGGTTTTGAAGACCATTTTTTTTAAAGGGTTTTTCCAAATGTTTTCCCTAAAAATAAACTTTGGTGGCGACTCCATTGAACCCCAATTTTTCCAATATGTTTCGTCGACCCGTCGTGACCCCGGTTTCGACAGTGATGTGTAACATCCCGCTAATTAAGACTTTAATTCATAGGAATATCATAACTTAAAGTAGAATGAAGAAAGGAATAGGTACATGAAAGCTTAAGAGGCAAAAACTAAGGTTGTAGCTTGATTTTGGTTTTAAGCCTAATGACCTTGGTGCCCTAAATTGCAAATATCTAGAGTTGTAGATTTCCGATTGAGGTGATTCCACTCTCATTAGAAAGCTTATTTCCGGGGCTTCAGTTTGATAGGTTATATGATAGGGTTCTGATGAAAATCGCACCTTCAAACAGACTCATTTTCGCTTATGCGAATTTAATTCGCTTAAGCGAAAAACAGAGCCTTTTTGGCGTGCTCTCTGGAAAGAATTCGCTTAAGCGAATTTATCGAGGACGAAACCAAATTTTAGAGAACTCGCTTAAGCGAATTTTTAGCTTAAGCGAGTGGCACGTTACTGCACCACTTAAAACTCGCCCCTGGACGGTTTTCAGTCAGTTTCCTCCCGTTTCTTCACATTTTTCAGAGAGAGATAGAGTGGTTCTAGTGAGAGAAAGTCCCAGCGAAGGCCAAGAATGATTTCTACTCATCAAGAACGAGTCTTGCATCAATCTTTCCCTATCAAGGCACTTCCTTCCTCGTTCTTTCTCCGTTTTTCCGACTCACAGGTGGGTGTGACTCTCACTTGTTTGTCCTCATTGTTCTCACAGCATGTTCCCCATCCTTTTTTCCCCTTTTCTCTCATGGAATGATGATATATGTATGGTATGAATATAGGAAATATGAATGCATTGATAATTGTTTGTATCGAATTTCCAAAACCATAGGATAGATGACTTGGATGATTATGTATGATGACTTGGATGATTATGTATGATGAACTTTAATTGGGTTATTCTAAGATCATGGGCCTTTGGCCGTCACAACCATGGAATTATGAATTTAAGAAATCACAGTCATGGATTATGAGTTGAGATAATGATGATGTATTATGAACCTTGAATATTTTATTATGGAATCATGGGCCTTTGGCCATCACAGTCATGAATGATGAATTAAGTTATCACAGGGCTTATAGCCATCACAGTGCCTTCGGGCTATCACAAGGTCATTGACCGTCACAGTCACAGGCCTTCGGGAAAATTATTTAAGAAAGACAGGGTAACCACATCGAACTCATGGCCAAGAGGGAGATGGGGTCCCCAACCACAGAATGAAAATTAAACATTATTTAAGACTTAATCATAGGTAGCCCTGGACGACGGTCCTTGGTTACATGGCCGAGCGCTCATCACAGTCACGTTACAGAGAAAAGACCCCGGGTGTCGGGTAATAACACCTCACAGTCATGCATTGCATCATAATCATTGATTTCCAATACGTTCAATTATGTTTAATTGTCTCCATTATGTTTCTTGAAATTAATATGAATGCTATGGTGGTTCTTGGTTGTTTTCCCCCACACTGCACACACTGGTTACGCTCACTGGGACCTAGTCTCATCCCACGATACGGGAACTATATTTCAGTTGTGCAGGATGAGTTTTCGGATCAGGACGAGTAGTAGAGGATACATGAAGTACCACATATTAGACTTTGATTTCTTATTATCGTTATTAATGTTGCTTAGGACTACCGTAGTCTTTTGTTTCGTCGTTCCCTAGGAATTACTATGTTAATTTTAATGCATTGTATTGGAGCCTTGATGGCAATTATGTTGTATTTTTTTATGTTTTATTCATGTAATGTGGAGCTTTGGTAATGGTTGGATTACACAAGCGATTATGTTTTTTTTTTATACGCGAAATTGACGAATTAATTTTATAAGTTTGGAAATAGTGCTCCCAACAGGCATTATTTCTGAATTTAGAAATTAGAACGTTACATGATGCATGCGCAAAAGAGGCTGATGGTGCGACAACAGTTGTCGTCATGGCGAAGGAAGTGTGCGACTGCGCGAGGCTAAACCCATCCATCTGTTTGGTTGTGCGGTTGTTGTAACATCCCAAATAATTGAACCTAAGCTACATGTAGAATTGTAGAGCAAGAATTCTGAAGTGTAACAGTATGTCTTAGGCCTAGGAATGGGTGGGAAAGAGAGGAAGAGTGAAAATTGAGAATTTAGGCATCAGACCTCTCGCTCAAGCGAGGCAGGCTCGCTTGAGCGAGTTTTGCAGAAAAATCTTGTATAAGTTTTTGCTGTCATACTCGCTTAAGCGAGCAGGGCTTGCTTAAGCGAAATTTGTCCAGAGAGCATGCATTTCAGGGCACGACAGGCTCGCTTAAGCGAGAAGGCACTTACAGAAATAAAAACCGTCGTAGGGCTTAGTTTTCCCTCATTCTTTCTTTTCCTCTTCTTCTGTTAGAGAGAGAGAGAGCGCGCGTCCTAGAGCGAGAGAAGCATTAAGGAGCAAAGAGACCACCAATCAAGCCAAGGATTTGTTCACCCAACCTTCCCCAACCCTTCTCCTCTTCTCTATTTGTGATTTCTGAGGTGAGTGTAACTTACACACTTTCACTTTCATGTGATGTTTGTTTCCCTTCATGACCCCTATCCTCTCATTCCCCTTCCACTTGACTTGTGAGTGTATTTTATCGTTGGAATTGAATGATTTACATGGTTTGGATTGACTGTGAGATTGTATGTGAACCCTAGGTTGGGGAATTTGGGGATTTGGGAATACATGTGGAATTGATGGTTGTTTGGCGATTATGATGGTGATGTATGATCTTATTGTTATGTTTGAGGAAACGATATTAGGGATTTCAATTTATTGTTGAATGGATGCAAGATTTAATTATTGTTGAGGGCGTATGCGCCGAGTCATGTTTTAGTTGAGGGCGTATGCGCCGAGTCACAGTTCAAAGGTGGGAGTATGCGCCGAGTCATGTTTCAGTTGAGGGCGTATGCGCTGAGTCACGGTTCAGTTGTGGGCGTGTGCGCCGAGTCATGTTTCAGTGAGGGCTTATGCGTCAGTTCAGAAAGGATGTGTTGGAAAATGAGAACTGTATGTAGAATATAATCTTTAGTATCATGAATCGTGTATATGTCTCATGTTGTGGCTTTGTTGCATCTCATTTACCTGTTTCCCCACACTGCATGCTTGCATAGTTATGCTCACTGAGGCTTTTAGTCTCACCACACGTTTCATGGCTACTTTTCAGTTTTGCAGGATACTCCTCAGGATGGAGATGACCAGTAGGAGCTATATGGCATGGATAATTTAGCACTTTGTTATGTTCTATGTATTTAGCTGTTGTTATGTTATTTTGGAGCCTGTGTGGCGCATCTAAATTATGGTTATTTCTTTGTTTCATGTATGAAATGTTTGGATATTTAGTAAGTGTTGGATTACTTAAGCGAATTATTGTTGTGTGCTGAAACGCGAAATGAACGAAATGATTTCACGAATTTGGAAATAGTGCTCCCAACAGGCATTATTTCTGAATTTAGAAATTAGGACGTTACAGCTGCCATCATTGCTCGTCTGCATTGCTCATCTGCCATTGCCTCTACTAATGAAAATGAAAATTGGTACAAAACGTGAAAATAAAATGAAACAAACACATTTTCAATTCATGGAAATTTGAAAATGAAAATTGAAAATATTTCCACAAACCAAACATGCCCTTATCCATTCCTACTTAAACATAAGGCGAGAGTTCAAAATGCAGTAGTTGATGCCTTGAGTCGTCGTCATGCATTACTTTCAACTCTTCAAACAAAAGTTGTTGGATTTGAAGTTATTAAAGAGTTGTATCCGAATGATCCCGATTTTCATAACATTTGGTGTTTTACGGATGTTCAACCTTTCCAGCAATATCACAGACATGAAGAATTCTTATTCAGAGGCAAAGTATTGTGCATTCCCCAAAGTTCATTAAGAGAAGCAATTATTTGGGAAGCTCACGATGAGGGATTAACAGGTCATTTTGGGCGAGACAAAACCGAGAATTTAGTCAAAGAAAATTTCTATTAGCCAAAGCTTGAAAGAGATGTTAATAGGCATATTCAAAGATGCAGAATTTGCCACTTGGCCCATACCAAAAGCCAGAATACAAGATTATACTTACCTCTGCCTGTTCCAGAAGCACCTTGGGAAGATGTTAGCATAAACTTTGTCCTTGGACTACTGTGAACTCGGCAATAGAAAGATTCTATAATGGTAGTCGTGTTAGAACCACAGGAAACACTAGAAGGGGGGCTGAATAGTGTTTAAAAACTATTGAATAATTTTGGAAATCTTTGATTTAAAATATCATTTAAAAAGAACAACGTTCAAAGACCAATCTTAAGATCAAAGTTTAAATGAAACATGCGGAAAATAAGAATGATAAGATTGATAATCTTTCAAACGGTCTTAAGATTGTTTTAAATGAAAGTTTCTCAAAGTATCTTCTGAAGATTATTACAAGGAGTATCTTTTAGAATGGTTTCTAAAATACTTCATCAGACTGAAGATCGTCTGAAGTTTAATTCTGGTTCTGAACTGAGTTCTTTAGAGACTCACTTCAGACACCTATTTCAGAACTTCTTCAAGATACATTCTCTGTAATATCTCAAACGATATGAGAGAGATTTGAGTTTTAATTATCTTTGAAAACTTGTTTGATTGAAATTGTGATGATATGGTGATTATGAAAATACTTTTCAATCCCCAAAGTAAATGCAGAACTGAAAATAAAAGAGATTAAGGGAAGGAAAACTGAGACACAACATTTATCCTGGTTCACCCACATCACCGTGAGTTACATCCAGTCCCAGTGGCAAACCACCACTGGATTTTCACTATCTGAAACCACAGATACAAGTATTCTTCACAGCCTCTTTAGACCAAAACGAGTATTCTTTCTTCCACCAAGCCTCTCCAGGCTCTCAGACACATAAAGTGTTTACAAATTATAATCAAGTTTAAGTTTCCATGAAACATAAACTTAATCTCTTCCTGTACTAGAGGTTAACTGAGTACTACTCAGGATACAATATATGAATCTAAGTACAAGGGTAAGACAGAGACACAAGTGTTTAACTTAAGTACAATCTCGTCTCTAATAAGTGAGGTACTTCTCCCTCAACTAAATTGGCCTAAGTGAGATATGAAATTAAGCTCCAGCCTCATTCTCCAACCATTGGTTTCCATGGGTTACATCCTCACCCGTATCATTGGAATACCAAGGTATGTTCATGTCTTCAACCTATTCTAGGTTGACTGTCATTTTGGCCAACATAACAGCTGCCTATTTGTTTACCCAAACAGTAATGACAAGCATAGACAATGTCTTTTTTTCTATGGTTGTTCTTTTCAATTGCAACAACAACAACAACAACCACTCTTGGTTGGGCAGTAATGCCAACTTGGTTGTGTTAACAACAACAACAACTGGTTGGACCGACCAACATCTTCAAATTCAATCTTGAGGCTATTTATATGTTCAGCTTGAATATAGCCGTTGAAGATGATTCATAATACCGTTGAGCTGATGATGATGTGGCTCATATAGCCGTTGTGTAATAGCTTCTCAAACGGTTGCTTCTCCTTAAGCGAATAGGTGTACAGACGATCCCGTTCTGACACTTGTTATGTGCTTCTTTATGAGAGATATTTTGATATTGTTTTGCGTACTCTCTCTCTTGAATTTCTTCTGCTTTTGCTTTCTCCTTCACCTTTCTTCTGCTTTCTTTTGGATTGTATAAATGAGGAAATATCCGTTGAAATACTATCGTTTAGAGATAGCATTGAATCCTCTTTAATCGTTGTGAGACATGCTTCTGAGGGCTCTGACATGTCTGACATAGTACAACGTAGGTGCTGCTATAAAGCTGCCACCGTTGTTGCTGCGAATGCTGCGTTGCAGAGATTTCCTCAGTGGTGTATGAAATTCAAAAGCACCAGGAAAGGTCTCTGTGTTCATTTCCATAAATATGCTTGAGAAGGAAACGTGTAGCAGAGAATGACTTTTCTCAGCAATCTTCAGAGAGCAAAAGTCTTCATAGTCTTCAGCAAGTAGTGCCACGTCGGATTTCAGAAGGCCTCAATACTTCAGACGGATTGAGACTTCAGACAGATTGAAACTTCAGACAGCTTCACCACTTCAGACGGGTTGATACTTCAGACAGCTTCAATACTTCAGACGGGTTGCGTCCTTCAGACAACTTCAATCCTTCAGACTGGTTGAAACTTCAGAAGGCTTCTTCCTTATGATAAGAGGATTGTAGCTTCGTTCTTCTTTGTATCTTCTTCTTCTTCTTCTTCTTCTTCTTCTTCTTCTTCTTGTATCTTCTTCTTCTTCTTCTGAGATAAAGATGTTGAATTGTATGTACTTTATTCAACCATCTTTCTTGCTTGCTTTTGTTTAGTCTTCTAATACATTCTGGATAGCAGCAGGTGTAGATGCAGTAGGTCTGCGCACACAAATCCTTTTGTTGCAGGTGCAGCAGGCGTTGCAGAAAGTCTCTGCAGTATTTCCTTATTTGTGTAAGACTTTGATCGAGGTAGAAAAGCATGTCTAGCTTTATCTATTGAATGAGTGAACTTCATTTGATGAAGTGTGCTTTACGCTTTGCAATGTCTCCAAGAGATCATTTCTTGATTCTGACACGTTCAATCTTCAGATACATAGACTGCTTCATATTGTCTTCATTTCTTCAATTCTTCGTAGTCTTCAATTCTTCATATAGTCTTCAAGTCTTCAACTTGGTTGTGGATTACTCTTCTTTGGATTCTGCATTTTGTTCTTCTGATCCTGATCTTCTGAATGCGATTCTGATTATCTTCTTCTTCAGATAATTATTCTGACCTGAAACACAATCAACAAACTAATACCTTTCTCAGTAGAACCTGTTTACGTAATCTTATTAAGTTCTTATACAAAATTATTTGTCCTTAATATAATCTTATTTGTTAATCATTAAAACTTAAGGATGTTAAGTCTTATAGTCATGTTTAAATACTTAAACTGATTTATAGACTTCACAAGTCGTAGATAGATTCTTGAAGATGGCTCATTTCATTCCTTGCCAGAAGACCAATGATGCTATTCAAGTTGTAGACCTATACTTTAAGGAAATTTTTCGTCTTGATGAGATTCCAAAGACCATTACTTATGTTCGAGATGTCAAGTTTCTGAGCCATTTCTGGAGAACTTTGTGGAAGAAGATGGGAACCAAGCTACAATTTAGTAGTGCTAGTCATCCCAAACAGATGGGCAAACTGAGGCAGTTAACAGGCTTTTGGGAAATTTACTTCGGAGTTTTGTTGGGAAGAATTTAAAGAAGTGGGATCTCATATCCTTGCATAGGTTGAATTCGCCTACAACAACTATACCAATCAAGCTATGGGGAAATTTCCATTTGAGGTCGTCTATGGCAACCGCCCACTCAGTCCACTAGACTTGACACCTTCATCTGATAGTCGTCAGTATAATGCAGATGCAGAACAAAGAGCGAAGGAAATAAAAAAAGCTGCATGAACAAGTTCATGAAAGGATTAAGAAGAAAAACTCAAGGTACAAAGCTCAACGTGATAAGCACCAAAGATTGCAAACTTTCAAAGTCAGAGACTTGGTGCTAGTTTGGTGTGGCTTTTTTTAACTTATAAGCCACTTAAAAGTAAAAGTCACACCAAACATTGTTTTAAAAAGCTCATCACAAAATTAAGCCACTTATTTTACTGAAGGAAAAGAACTTTTAAAAAAGCTAGAGAAAGGGGCTTTATTTTTGCTTACACGGAGCTTTTGCATAAAGTCCCTTCTTCGACTCCTAAATTTGATAAAAAAAATATTACCTTATTTTTTTTATAAAAGTCACCTTTTTGATAAAAACTTCTTCCTCAACAAATCCCAACAAGTTTCTTGATCCCCAAACTCCTAGTGTCGCTAACCTTCTAGTCTCAGAACAACCTTCTTCTTCTTTCCTTCATTGTCACAAGTCACAACCATGTCGTTATAGCAGTCGGCGACACCTCGTCTCCATCGTGTTGTCGTCTCGTCTCCAACACATTGCCGCCTCATCTACCCCTACATCGTTGTAGCCTCTTCTCCATTGCACTCTCCTTTGTTCCAACACTTCTTTTCTTAGATCGGGTGAGTTGTAGAGCTCCCTTATCATAAGAAACATCTCCAACAAAAATGCAAGGCATCTCCCTTATCATGAAATTGATGGAAGCCGAAGTTTAACAGAGCCGCCTGAGGGATTATGAGAGCTAAATTAACATGGTTAAGTCCAAATAAGGTAGATGAGTACACTTGCAGTATTCCTTAGCCGAGAATGTCATATGAAAAAACAATCTAAATGGTACAGAGTAATGGCTTTGCACTTAAAATTTTCTAACTTAGGTAGTTAATGAGATGGGTGTTTTTGGTTGGTATGTCATTGAAATTGGATTTTTTTTGTTACAATGGAAATGAAAAGCAAGTAGAGGAAATAAAACTAGGCAAGATAACCCCTTCATCGCTACTTATACAATGGTGGGCCAACTGATCTACCATTGCAAGCATAATAGAATTGGAATTTAACATTGATTTTACTTATTATTATAATAATAATAATTAGATATTTGATTTAAAGGATAAAAATATTTATGTATAAAGAGATAAATTACCAAATAATATTAAATTATGTTAATAAAAATTACACATTCTGTCGGTCAAATTGGTTTATGTATGGTATTTTATTGGTGAAATTAATCCCAAAAATACTTGAAATGTTGATTAATTTTCTTTTTTATATATTAATTATTTTAAATGGAGTATAAGGGTATTTCAATCCATATTCATTTCCATCTTGATTATAGTTATACCTTTGAAAAGGACAATTAATCGCTCCAAATGATTAATACACTAATTAGGTCAAAAATATTTTTTAAAAAATAAATCTACCAAATAGCTTTTTACTTCATTTTTGAAAGAAACGAACCCTTGGTATGGATTCACTTGCGAAAGAAACGATTTCCAAATCAACCAAATGCCAAGTTATCTCCTAGAGCTGATGGTCCATTCAAAGTTGTGCAAAAGATCAACGATAATGCCTACAAAGTAGAGCTGTCAGGTTCCTATGAAGTTTCTGCCACTTTTAACGTTGCAGACCTTTCACCATACTTAGACGATGAACAGAGCTTGACTCAAGGGCAAGTCCTGTCAACCCCGTGGAGGATGATACAACCGCATGACTAGCCTAATAAAACAGAGTACACATGCCAAGCCACCACAAATTGTCAAAAAGTATGTGCTACAAATACAGCTACCAGCTTAGCCTTTCGGTGCATTCATACTAGCTATACCTCCTATAATTAGGTACCATGTTATTGTGTTTTGAATCATCAAATAAACATGAGTGTTTTAATACAAAGTGAGAGTTTTCTATCTTTTCTTTAGGCTTCTAAGCCATAAACTCACATTTCCAACCCTAGAAATAGTTGTATTGAGAAGTCCAAACTGAGTTTGGTCATTTCTCAATGCCTAATCGAAACCTGCACATATTTCTAGTGTTGACCAATTTCAACACCAACCAAACAGACATTTAATTAATACTTAATTTATACGACCCGCATTAGAGAAAATATTTGGACGGGCTAAAACTAAAAACTTCATGTCCAGAACTTGCGCAAAAATTTCACTGACGATGAATCGTAGCTTCAACCACAAGAATTCAACCATGAAAATGTGGGAAATTTCATTTTTCAGTATAAGTTGCTCTTCCTTCCACTCATCTATCTCTTGCCTTTCATTCGCTTGCTTAGCTTGCATGTGATTAGGACTCACATTCCCATTTCTCTTGCTCATCAACTTAAATAATTTAACAACCTTGATTGAATTACAAAGCTTTTGCTTTCAGCCAATCTTATTTTCATTATGAAATTTATTTAATTTCGAGAATCTACTATATAATTTAGCTCAACGTCCCATCCCGTGTATGTTTTGTAGAGCCACCCTGATGAAGAGCCAACACAATAATTTTAACAGGTCATCAAAAACTGATTGAAATTAAATACCGTTTAATTAATTAATCTGTACCAAAACAGGGTCCCCTGGTAATTAAGCCTGCACTGTTTGTTTTTTATTGTTATTGATTTTGATATGTAGTTAATTAAACCTAAACCTTTCAAGCTTAATTAAGATATGAATCTTGCTGTAGTTTGAAGTATGGGAGAAGTTATTAGCAAATACATTCTCAATTCCATAATTAAACAGTAGCATAATACAACATTGAAATTATTATTAGGCCATCAAAAGCTGCTAATATATAATATATAATAACTGCAGGTGTTGTACAACATATAGTTTTTTAGTTGTACTTAGAAATGACTAGTTTCTTGAATTGTCTCTTCATATTATTTTTCTTAAGTGAATATTGACATGCCATCACTGCATCATCACTGTTAAATAGAACGACTCCTTCCCAATCTTGTCACAAACTTGGAAATTATTAGCTTCTCCATAACCTCCAGCCTTGGGTTACTAACAACATCTGCATAATATTGAAAAAAAAGAAACTTATATAAATCACTTAAACTTCTTTCAGTAATTCAATTTATTTACAGAAATTAACAACTACTACAATGACTGATGGTACCTGAATTCCATTGCTTTGCAATATTTATTTGTCTCCAACAATCCTTCAATTGCTGTTGTGTCAATGGATGTCACTTCCTGTTAACCATATAAAACCAGGGAAAGCCTTATATCTATGCATCATATAACTTGTATGAGAGAATTGTTGTAAGTGTAAAGAATTTTTTGTCTTTTACTTACCTGACATATCAAGTATGACCTGCTCAACATTATCTCCACTAGAGTTCTGCTGACTTTTAACATACCTCATAATCCTAATAGCAGAATTAGATTGTTCAATTGGGATGGATATCAAGGATTTTCATTTACTACTATACGAATAGTGAATTCAAATTAATTTACCTTTCTTTGACATACAAAGCATTTGAAAAGTAAACGGGAGAACCAAGTTGTACAACTATAATTCCAGGGTATGTTGAAGCAGGATATTGTTCAACATCTCTATATAAACAAGAATCAGGTAACTTTCCAAGCTTGCATGTTGCTGGTCTAGCCACATATAACAGTCCTCTAAGCAAACCGAGTCCAACCTTGATTGCAGATAGAATAAGAACTCAGAAATTAAAGACTTGATTTGTTTTCCCAAACTTAAGTAAATTCAATTCAATCCTATTGATAATACTCACAGAGATCATGAGGCCAACATCCATGCTTATAAAGGTGACTCCAAGTAAAGCAGCCATGCAAATGACAAAATCAAACTTGTCCACTTTAAAGAGATAGATAACTTCATGATAATTAATCAGACCCACCATGGCAGATATAATAATAGCTGATAGAGCAACAATAGGGGTGTAGCCAAATAGTGGTGCCAAAAATTGTAGTGTGAGTGCCATTACTATTGCCTGTACCACGTTTGTCATGGCAGTCTTACACCCTGCATTGTAATTCACAGCCGTCTTGGAAAATGGTCCTACAAAACAGATTTAAGGACCAAAATATATTAGACTTTTTTCTCCTTAGTAATGGAAGATTAAGTTTTTTAGTGTAAAATATGTTATACATTAATTATAAATGGGATGGTCTAGTATGTAGTGTGAATAAAAACTTACCACTAGTCAAGTAACATGAAGTAAAAGAACCAAATAAGTTCATAAGGCCAAAAGCTATCATCTCTTTGTTCCCATCATGAGGTGTATTATCAGTAACAGAAAAGCTTCTTCCTATTGCTATTCCTTCCTACATAATTAAAAAGTTTATTTAATTAATTGATAGCATATTTGATTATGATGATAGATAGATGATGTGTTTGGTTTACACTGGATCCACATTTCAAACGTGCATCTTGACAGAGACTACTCTCAGTAGTGCTTGTCCGGATTCACGTTTAAAACGTGGTTTTGGGAGTAAACTAAACACACAGAGAGATTCTAATTCATTACCGCCAGTGATAAGACCCCTGTGATAAGGCCAGCTCGCATCACTGCTGATAAGTATTTACCATTGAAGTTCAAATACTGGATGGACAAAGGATTCAATCCTTTATCTAGATGCCCCACCTATATAGTAAACTTCAAATTAAATATAAGAACAGAACAAAACAAAATTGAAAGAACAGAACAAAATTGTGTTATATAATGTGGGAATTATATATATGATGAAATATTATTACATATAATTAACTCACAATTTGTATTCCATGATGTTGGCCCTTGACAAGGTACGTGAAAATGCCAGCAACTATTACAGTCGTCATTGGAGCTATAGCTGACACCCAAAAGAGTTTTGGTTTCCTATTCCTCTGAAAGATTATATTGAAAAAGTGAAACCCACTAGAATAATTTAACAAATGGCAATAACTTGTTGAAAGACAAAGTACAGCTTTGTGAAATATTGATTGCACATTTTATTTGTCCCTAGCTAATGTGACTTTTCTATTAGCAAGCACTCCATGGTGCCATAGTTTTAATTTATTCATAGGTTAATGTGGACCCACAAATTTAAGTGGCGCACGCACTTAAAACTCTTCTCACGCCACCTTTCTTTGTTGTTAACAAAATAAAAAATGCAAAAGTGAAAGGGAAGATGAGATTGACTATAACTGCCGAAGAGAGAGCACTCACCACGTGCCTGGTAAATTGCAGGAAAGCAAGTAAGATCACTCCAAGAACTGTGGGTTCCCACCTTATCTGTTAAAAAAAAAAAAAAGAGAACCTCACCCACGTTATTTCTAATTTCCACAATACACAACAACTATTTCTCTCATTTCAAAAAATGTTTTTTCATGATTTTCTGTAAAAGGGTTAAGGCTCTGTTTTGACAAATGAAAAAACAAAAGCAAAAGAAAAAGAGGAGCATATTTTTATTTTGTTACAAAATTTAGGGTGATGGGATGGTGCCTCAAAGAACACTTACAAAGGTACTTACATTTACCTCATCTCAAGAAGGAGACGAGTGGGGGTTTGAACTTGTAACTTGTCAAATGCGAGACTCTGTGTTGCTTCACTCGACTAGTCAAGTCTATGAATGAGTATGTAAGAGTCATGCATATCTTGTTGTATTCTATAGTGTTACTTAACAGATTTGGTCAAATAAATAAGGTAAAAGTTAAATTAAATAAGGTTTCTAATATTCTTTCCTTTAAAAGTATGGCTACCCTTAATTCAAACATAAATATAAGTTATTTTTGTATCTTTTAATAAATAGTTACCCTCTATATTGTAAATAGTGTACGAGTGAGAAAGATTGTGAAAACTGGTGCTTTCATATTTCAAGAAGGCTAAAATGAAGTTGAGATATCATTATCAATAAAGGGGAACCATCCTTATATGTATATAGTAATCTGATTTCGCATGGCCATTAACCTTTTACTGTTTGATCGGTTAGTGATCAAAACTCAAAATGAAAAAAAAGAAAAGGAAGTAATTAATTTGTTGAATACTAATTACCTCATGTCTATTGACGATGATGGCTTTCACAACTGCTACAAGGTTGGTTTTGGTTGAAAAATGTTTCATGCCAAATATGCCCTTGAGTTGCTGGAGGATGAGAATTATTGCTGTCCCTCCCATGAAGCCAGTGATGGTAGAATGGGAAAAGAAATCCACCAATATCCCTAGCCTACAAGTAAGTGTGTGTGTGTGTTTTCACTTTCTCATCAGCACTCTCATAAGTCATAACCACAAAAGTAGAATGGAAATAATTGAGTTGCATCAGCCAATTTTTATTTTCATTTTCTTTCTTGGTGGTAAACACATGACAGGGTAGTTAAAGGAAAATGACTTGTTATCTCTTACTCACATACCTGAAAAAACCCAAGCAAGCCTGGAAAACTCCGGTGATAAAGGTGGTTGTGAAAATCAAGTGAAGATATAACGTTGGGTCTGCTTCTGGGTCTGCCACGCTTGATATTGTTTGACCTATAAGCAATGATGCTGCTGCTATCGTCCCCACCGCCAGTGCCTAGAGCTCCCAAATATAGCATACACCAGAGGTGGCACAAAGCTTGAATCTGATATATCACAATCACCATACATCAATTCTTACACAACCTGAAATAAAGTACCTAGAGGATATATATTGAATTGTTTTTTGTATGCATCCAGATAATTGTTATATCTGACAACTATCTGTTATAAGTAACTATCCTGCTAGATGCATGGATGATATATGTAATGAATTTTATCCATGGGATTGTAATTATAAACAAAATGATGGTAAAATTTTAGTAATCCTAATTTGCATATGATGATAAATAGTTATGATGTATATGAAAATTAAGCAAGGAAGGAAGTATAAACAACAAAATGGTGTAAGAAGGAATTAAAGTAGACGAAAATTAAGTAATGAATTAAATGAAAGAAAGGAAAAGAGTAATGAATGAATTTAATTTTCTTACAAAGGCCAATGAGGGGAGGAAGGTTGGCAAGTTTGGCATAACTAATGCCTTGAGGGATGGCGAGGCTGGAGATGGTGAGACCAGCGATTAAGTCAGACCAAAAGATGCGCCAAGAGTAATTGGGAAGCCACTCGAAAATTGGGATGAAGTACTGCACCCCTTTGATGACCCTACGTGAAGGATTATCCTCTTCCTTGAACTGCTTGAATGGATCATCAGGGAAGAACGTTTCTTTCAAACCAGATTTCAGTTTCGTTGAAAAATCCCTCTGGGTTGAGAAGTTCACCCCATGACGGTTATTACCCATCGAACCCATAACGATGATTGATAATAATGCCTCACACAATAAGAAGCAAAAGAAAAGAAAAAATTACACGCGGGTCGTGTGGGTGTAGCACTCACCACAACAGAAAACGCAGAGATGTGCAACAAAAATGTAACAAACTGGCTGGGTAGTGTTTGTATATAGGCCTTTAGCAGTGGCTACTGTTTCGGACAAATAGTAATTACCACACGTGTGCGTGCGTAGTTGACAGAATAGTGGATAGGAATGCCTTTTTTTAAGTCTTACAACACTTCCGACAACTCATCTTTCGTTTTTTTACTTTTAATTTTGGCCTTGAGGATAAGTGGGAGAATTTTGAGTTTTGGGTTTAGACTATATGGGGAATTTGGATATGACTTTGTTGCTCATTTTTGCATCTCGACCGTTAATTAGTAACGCAAAGTCTCTACAATTCGGCAATGTGCTATCTGATCTTCATTCTTTCCATGACCATGAGTAAATAGGATCCAGCTTCTCTTCGCTACTAGATGTGTCCCGTATGTGAGACCCACGTACATGTATCTAGTATGTGAGAGAAAGATACATACCATATGTAAGACCCACCACGTATAATATGTGTCTATCTCTTAGATAAGGGATACATAAATGGTGAGGATTTTAATCCTAGTACATACACCAATAGCTACATTATTTGTTAGGACCTTTTGTTTAAGATTGGAAAAAAATTATTATTATATTATATATTTTTTAGAAAATTTAAATTTTGAATTTGAAAAATATTAAAACAGCTTTTTTTTAGATTTTTGTACTTTTCCCCAAAATCTTATATAATTATTATAATTTTCTTAAAAATGCATTTTTAGTCTCAAAATGGAATTTTTAGTAAAGAATTAACAAGCCATAATTCTATCTTTTGAGAAATTTTATCTTCATAGAAATAAAAATAAAAGTTAATGTATATTTACACATTAAAATTCAAAAGGCTTAAATATCTTTTTCATCTCTGTAATATTAGCGAGTTTTGTTTTTCACCCCTCCAAAATTTTTTTTATCAAAATACCCCTACGAAATAAGAAATTGCTGAAAAGCATCCCTGCCGTTCACTTCCGGTAGGAAACGTTGGAAAATCAAGATTTACCTGGGGTTTAGAAACCGCGGATAAAAACAAAAAATTTAACGGGGTTTAAATTCCCGGTAAATACAACAGTGACCCAACCAAAAAAATAGTTAATTTCCTAGGGTTTAGAAAGTTAATGTTTTCCTTTGTTTTTTTAAATTAGAAATTGAAAAATTGGAAACCGTGACCCCCAAAGGAAGCGTTTACAGAAACACTTAAGCTTTCATCAGTTAAATATGGATCATTACTTACTCTTTCATTTTATCATGATGATTAATATTATTGTTACTAAACAAGTCCCTTTTTTACTAATGAAATGAAAACGTATAGGAGCCACATGGAAATGATGAAGAGATTCAAGGTGTGGGTATACGAAAGAAGGAGAGCAACCATTAGTGCATGATGGACCAGTAAACAACATATATCCTGCAATTTTTCAATTTCTAATTTAAAAAAATAAAGGAAAACATTAACCGCGGTTTCCAAATCCCAGGCAAGTATCTGTTTTTTTGGGTGGATCACAGTTGTATTTACTGGGAATTAAAACCCCCGTTAAATTCTGTGTTTTACCCGCGGTTTCTAAACCCCAGGTAAATCTTGATTGTCCAACGTTTCCCTAACGGAAGTGAACGGCAAGGATGCTTTTCAACATTTCTTATTTCGTAGGGGTTTTTGATAAAAAAAATTTGGAGGGGTGAAAAACAAAACTCGCTAATATTACAGGGAAAAAAAATATTAAGCCAATTCAAAATCATTCTAAATTCTCCTTTTTTTTATTCTATAAGTGCTCTTAAATAATAACAAACACTTTATATTTTAATAAAAGTCTTAATATCATTTCTAAAAGTTAATTTATTAGAATTGATTATTACGAAATACAATAAATATTAAATGTTTTTATATTTTTAAGATATTAAGTGTATTTTATTTTTTCATTTAATATTTTCTCATTAGTATGAGGATAAAGATTGTTGTAAAATTTATGACAATACTTTTTAGTATTAATGGTGATGAACTGATTTATTTTACAAAATCACTTGTAAAATACCTCAACAATAAAATCTTAAAAAATAATTTTTGAGTGTATATATAATAAACTTTTCCTATTGATATCAAACATGTTATAATTTGTCTAAAAAATATATTTTTTATTTAACCAATAACAAGTTTCATTACCAGGTAGATTGGTATTAAAAAAAAATCTTAATATTGGGAAATATTATTTCAAAAGTTAATTTCAATTTTTTAATTATAATTTTATCAATTACGTGACTTAAAGAAAAGGACCCAAATATATTTTAAACATGGTTACCTTTTCGGGTCTTCATTAGCATATTGTCATTGACGTTTGGGAGGTTTTCTGCGAGTCACCGTTTGGGAACGTGAGTAATCAAATAGAACGATGCTTATATTCTTTTTTTTTTTAATGGGAAAAGCGTTGCTAATTATATTCAAATTCATTGTTAATTTTCAGCAGGGTGAAAGGGGTTTGAAATATTAGAAAGGCCAAAAAAAAAACCTGAAGTTGACACCTTTAAATAGAAAAATAATACATTTTTTTCTTTTATAGTCGCCACAGATTTTTTAAAAAATGAAAACACATTTTTTATGCGCGTTTTTTTTTGTTAACCACAAATAACCCTTATCATGAGAGACAATCTTACTTGTGGCTTAGTCACACTCCTCATTCTTTGCTAAATATGTTTAGTGAGATGAAACCCGGTAGTTATTCCCACAATCACAACTTGGGTTGCCAACTTAACCACATTCATTTGCTTTTTATGCGTTTGTTTGTGATTAATTATTTTTTACAAATAGTTGTTTTTTTAATAAAAAATCACTTCTAAAATTTTTAGTATTTTTGTTTCAAATTTTGGAAATAATCATAATTTAAAAAATAAGAAATCTTATTATAATTAGAATAATCAATTGAAATGGAAGAGAGTTAAAAAACGCCTTTTGTGATTATAGTAAAACGCAAATCAATTAACTTCTGATTTTATAAAAATCTCTAAAAAATATAAATTTTTTACATAATTTAATAATCTCTTTTTTTAATTTTAAATAAACGGGACCTTAATTTGTATTAAAAAAGGCACATTTAAATTGAAAGTATAAATATCCTTCTCACAAAAAATTATGAACCAAATTCCAATTCAAATAATGACATTATTTAGACTTGTATTTTAAAATATAATTGAGAGGACATCTATTAAAATAATAGATAACATGTAAATGCAATGAATGTTTTTGCCTTTGGGGTTTAAACTACAAAAAAACTCTATCACAATAAAAAAAAAAAATGCACGTAAACGTAATTAGGGATAGGGCCCGGGCGATTTTACTTAATTATTCGTCAATATAATCAATTTAATCAAAGTTTTTAATTTTTAGTTAAAGTTTAGACCCTCACATTAATTGATAATTAAGATCCAATTATTGTTACCTTTATTTCTAAATTAATTAAATCATTTAATTAATTCTTGGGATAATTGATAATAATCATTAAGTGAAATTCATACGTGAACAAATATAAAATCATTTTTTGAGAAATGATAAATATTACGAAATTTTTCACACGAAAAAAATATGTATAATTACCTGGCATTTAATCCATGATCCATTTAGGCTTAGTTTGAATGCATTTTTATAGAAGAACTTCTGAAGAAAAAAAAATGAATCGAAGAGGTCAAATGAATTTAACTTTTCCATAAATTGAAATTAATTATTTCTCCATGGTCCCTTTAGCCCTTGAATAGTTTTGCCTTTGATGATGAAAAAGATTTTCTTTTATGGTTTGGACTTTGGAGAAAGAAGCATCAACCAATTAGTAATTTTACCAATTATTATTAAAACTAAATTTTAAATATGATGAAATTAAAAAGATGCAATTGTAGACTTATATTCAATAAATCTCAAATTAATTAAATGTTATATTTTGTAGAATTTTGTTGATTTTAATTCATTCAAAATCACATTTATTTTTGAGTTATTATAAGCACTTCCGTTTGACATTTAAGTTGGATTTATAAATATTGTGATTAATTTTATAATAATATAAGATTTTTTTTATCATGTGTAGGGAATGATAAATGACAGTGATTTTCTTTCATAGTTTTCTTTATCTCATTTTTTTAGGAGATCAAATAAGATGGATCCTTCTCTAATGTTAGATACACAAACTCGAACTTAATTCTTCGGATAAATGAGACCACACATGCTATAATTAGGGGTGTCAATGGGTACGAGTCAATCCATCAACCTAGTCGATTTGTATTGAACCAAACAAGAAAAAAAATTAATGGATAAGGTTGGGGATCAGTTCGGGTCTTTTCAGAAAAATGAAAAAAAAAAACTGATGTTGATCGGTTCGGGTATCGTGTGTGTCACTCATTTTTTAAACTGAGCTACGTGACTCGAACCAAGGGGGTAGCTAACTAACGTTTACACGATAATAAAGAGAATAGGGATTCATAAATAATAAAGAGAATTCACATACACTTGGGGATTGAATCAACTACATTCAACCCTATTGGAGAGTTTAGCTACGCATGGTAGCCATACAGACCAATGAAGATACTGTCACTTTCTTCAATCCTAGCTCTGCCTTTGCCGTTTCTCTAATCTCCTTCCTAAACGCTCCTTTTCTAACTTCTTGTGATTTTTACAAAAGGACCTATTTATAGACCTAGGAAAGCTGTCTTAAATCTGGAAGGAATCTATTTTGAAAACAAATCTAAAAATAAATCTGCGCAGCTGCGCTTCACTTGCGCAGCGCAAGTGAAGCGTAAATTACAGAATGCTGCGCTCCACCCTGCGCTCAGCGCAGGTGGAGCGTGGAGCGCGTAACGAACTGCTTCTTCTGTTTCCTCTTTTAACAGCTTGATTTCTTCCTGATCTATCCTTGTTTGCTTGGCTTTCCTTGTTTCCCTCTGTTTGATCTGATTCTGTATTTATCTTGCTTTTTGAATTTAAATTGGGAAGTTATCCGCAGAATCCTTGTTTAAATGGTAGCTGATCTTATCTTTATTTGTTCTCATTTAAAGTTCAAATCTGCAGATCCTATCCTCAAATGATGCTATCTTCTTTCCTCATTTAAATCTCCTCATAAATCTGCAAAATCAATAGATTTTATATTAAAATAGCATCAAAGTCAAATTCAAATTAATAAATACAATTATTACAATTATTAATAAAAAGGGATTATTTTGGGGCATAAATTACTATTTACCTTGATAAGTGCAGTAAAAATACAAGAATATATCATATAATTTGCACTTATCAGGTTGAAAGTTTTTTTAATGCATTGAGTTATGTGTGCATTTATTGATGATGATTGGTATGAATGATCTTATCTGCTGTGTCTGTTGCTTACCCTTTTCATTGATGACAAATGGGGGAGTAATAAATATATTAGTTTGAAGTATTTGAAGTATTTATGGGACTAACAAAATCTGAAAGTATACAACATATAGTATTTCAGAACGTGTTTCAGAAGGAGATTATTTCAGAAGGAGAATGTGCATCTCAGATGAAATATCTGATTAAGGGGGAGATTTCTCTAAACTTTAATCCTTATAAACCCTTTTCAGATTTTAGAATATTTTATATTGTCATCATTAACAAGGGGAGATTGTTGAGTCTCAAAAATAATTTCAGTAATTAAAAATATCTTGAGTCTCATTCCCTTAAGAGTTTAATGAACAACAATATAAAACACAAATGTATTCATATGACATATACTTTCACAATATTCTGTTATATTTCAGATCACTTGAATATTGGGAAAGGCCATCTGCAAGTTTCAGATCATCTGAAGACTCAACTTCGTCTGAAGAGTGTCTATCATCTAAAGCACTCCTTGCGTCTGAAAGCTGAAGGTATCAGGATCAAGGTTTGACCCTTGAAGATGTTGTTGATTGTGAAGAACGGTCATCTCAATGGTCTAACCTATTTCAGCATAAGAGTCAGAGCTTCTTTCTCTCCTCGTTCAAATGATTATCATATTTAAGGAAAGTTTGCTACGTTGCTGTACCTGCTCAAAAGCATTGTGTGCGTAGACCTGCTGCACCTGAGTTTGCCCAGAACGTGTTGAACAGTGTGTGTCTCAAACGTCTCCTGGAGCATTTAATGCTATTTGACAACGGGCATTAATTAACCTGAAGGCTATAATTATGCCTCATGCAAATTTGAAGAATAGAAGAGAAGCTATCAAGAAATTATACTCTGCAAAAACGCTGCGAAAATATACTCTGATATTTTTGTACACTTAAAATTTTCAGATCCTGAGAAGATCTCAGTTTTTGTACATTTTCTGTTTAGTTCAAGCTTTCATCTAAAGATATATGCTTGAAATTCTCTATTTTTATCTAAACAGTTTGGGTTACAAGCCTGGAAAGGCTTATTGTAAGAAAGAATATACTTGGGTAACACTTGGATAAGTGTCTGAGAGCCTGAAGAGGCTTGGAGAAGAAAGAAAACTTGGTGTAGAGCCTGAAGAGGCTTGGCAGAAAAGAATACTTGTAATCTTGCAAGATTAGCGGAAGTCCAGGTGCTGGTTTTTGCCCTGGGACTGGACGTAGCTCACGGTGGTTGTGAGTGAACCAGGATAAATTCCTGGCTAAGTTTCTTCATCCCTCAAACTATTTTCAATTTTGTTTTTAATCTAACAAAGGGGATTGAAAAGTATTTAAGTGAAAACTGCACTTCTGAATCAAATTTGCTTTCGAACAAATCTTTTAATCTGAACTAAGTTCAGAAAGTCGTTAAAACTTCAGACTGATAACTATCATCTGAACCTTTACAGAAGTTTTATAAGAAGCTTAATTGAAATAGAAAAAGTTTCCATTGAAATACTATTCAACCCCCTTCTAGTGTTTCCCTTTATTTCCAACAACTTATCATATTTTCTCCAATGAAGTGGCATCCTCCACTTGTTGATTTTCTTTCAACTCTATCTCCAGCAAAATCAACATCACAGTATCCTAATAATCTGCAATCCTTACTCTTCTTATAACATAGACCAAGATTAGTAGTACCATTGAGATATCTGAAAATTCTTTTAACATCCTTGTAATGAGTTATTCTGGATCTGATTGAAATCTTGCACACAGGCACACACTGAACATAATGTCAGGTCTGCTTGCTGTAAGATACACAGAGATCCATCATGCCTCTATACATGGTTGGGGTCACACATTCTTCTCCTTCATCTTTACTCAAGATTGTTGAAGGGTGCATAGGAGTTGACATAGGTTTGCAATCATGCATGTTAAACTTCTTAAGCATTTATTTGTGTATTCTCCTGATGGATCCATATACATTCAGACTCTTGCTTAATTGAACTTAACCTATCTTCAGCAAAAGGTTTTGTGAATATATCATCCCATTGATGCTCTGTGTCAATGAACTTTTTATCAAAAACACCTTTCTGAACATAGTCTCTAATGAAATGATGTTTGATTTCTGTATGCTTAGCTCTAGAATTCTGAATGGGGATTTAGAAAGATTATGGCACTTGTATTATCACAAAATACAGGAATAGATTTAACAGGAATGTTAAAATCTTCAAGTTGATATTTTACCCATAGCAGCTGTGAACAACAGCATACAACAACAATATACTCAGCTTTAGCAGTTGAGAGAGCTATGGTACTTTGCCTTTTGCTAGCCCCAACTTATCATATTTTCTCTAATGAAGTGGCATCCTCCACTTGTTGATTTTCTTTCAACTCTATCTCCAGCAAAATCAGCATCATAGTATCCTAATAATCAGCTGTCCTTACTCTTCTTATAGCATAGACCAAGATTAGTAGTACCATTGAGATATCTGATAATTCTTTAATAGCCTTGTAATGAGTTATTCTTGGATCTGATTGAAATCATACACACTGGCACACACTGAACATAATGTAAGGTCTGCTTGCTGTAAGATACAAAGAGATCCAATCATGCTTCTATACATGGTTGGGTCTGTTGAGTCTCAAAAATATCATAAGTAAATTATGATGTTTCACGACAATATAATTCCCAAGTTTTAATGACTGAAAAATTTGTGTTAAAATAATTTATCATAGATACACATATGTTTTTAATGATCTATCTATGATTTCAGCAAGCCACCAAGATCCAACAAAAGACTTTGAAGTATTTCAACCTATCTGAGGGATCAAAGCCTTATGAAGGTTCAACCCGTCTGAAGTGTTGAAGCCGTCTGAAGTGCCCAACCCATCTAAAGAGTTGAAGCTGTCTGAAGTCTCAATAATGACGTGGCACCTTTGCTGAAGCTTTGTGAAGACGTTTTCTGAGTCTCTGCTGCACGTACCTTTTCGAGCATATTTATGGCAAGGAACACAGAGGTCTTTCCTGGAGTTTTTGAATTCATACGCCACTGAGGAAATTCTTGCAACGCAGGCTCTGCAACAGCATTTGAAACAGCTTTTAGCAAATGCAACCTTGTTCTGTGTCAGAAAGGTCAGAACACTCAAAAGCATGTCTCACAACGGATTAAATAGCATTTAATGCTATCTCTAAACGATGGTTTTTCAACGGACTGAATTCTGGGTATAAATACCCCTCATGAAGACCATAAAAAAATAGAGAATAACAGTGAGAAGGATTTTCATATTCAAAGAGAAACAAAACGCTGCTAGTTTTTACTCAGTAAAAACTCTCTGATAATATTCTTTGTACACACATTTGTATATCCTGAGCATACCTCAGTTATCTGTGTATATTGTGTTTGTTTAAGCTTAAAAACTGGTTTAGTTTAAGAGCTTAAACTTATCTTTCTTTGTAAAACTATTGTAGAGCCTGAAGAGGCTTGGTAGTAAATAATACTTGGTTGTAGAGCCTGAAGAGGCTTGGTAGTAAAGAATACTTTGTTGTAGAGCCTGAAGAGGCTTGGTAGTAAGAATACTTGGTTGTAGAGCCTGAAGAGGCTTGACTGTAAAAGAATACTTGTAATCTTTGTGAAAGATTAAGAGAAAATCCAAGTGCTAGTTGGCATTGGGACTGGACGTAGCTCACAGGGGTAGTGAGTGAACCAGGATAAATTTCTTGGCTAAGTTTTCTATCCCTTAACTCTTGTCAATTCGTTTATACTAATCTAAGGGAGTTGAAAAGCAGTTCTAAATATTTTAAAAGCTAAGAAATCTTTTAAAATATATTTTCAGAAGCTGTCTTAAAAACTTCAGACAACCCTAAAAAACATGTCCGAAACAGTTTTATACTTGTTTTGAAAAAGCTTTCAAAAATATTAAGAAACACTATTCAACCCCCTTCTAGTGTTTCCCTGTGTTTCTACAGTTGGTATAAGAGCTCAACTCAGGGTTGAGCACCTAACAAGTGTTGAGGATTAAAGATCCATATGGAAGCTTCCAACAACAACAGGCAATATATCACTAAAGGAGCCTCTATCACAAGACCCCCAACATTCAATGGTGTGGATTACCACTATTGGAGGGATCATATGGAGTTGTTCATTGAGAGCAACAACATTGATGTTTGGGATGTGGTCACTGATGGAGACTATGTGCCTATGCATAATGGCTTGCCTATACCCAAGGCTGAATGGACCCTGGAGCATAAGGCTAGAGTCCAGATGAATGCCAAAGCCAAGCTCTATCTGATATGTTCTTTGAATAAATCAGAATATGAGAAGGTTCATGGTTGTACATCTGCCAAGGAAATCTGGGATACACTTGCAGCAGCCCATGAAGGGACTGAGACTGTCAAGCAATCCAAGATTAGCATGCTTATACATCAATATGAGTTGTTTAATATGGAAGAAACTGAAACCATTGATCAAATGTTGGAAGGTTTCAGACCATAACCAATGGACTCAGGTCTTTGGGTAGAACTTATGAATCTGGAGATAATAACAGAAAGATTCTAAGAAGTTTTCCTAAGTCTTGGAGACCCAAAGTTACTACTGCCATTCAAGAGGCAAGAGACTTGAACTCTCTTAGAATGGAAGAACTGTTGGGATCTCTTAAGGTTCATGAGCTTGAGCTTGGTGAAGATGACTACAAAAAGAAGTCTCTAGCACTAAACTGTAAGGCCAGTCAGCCTAGGCAGGGCAAGATGAAGGCTATGCAAGCTGAAGAAACTTCAGAAGCAGATGAAGATTCCGAAGATAGCTCAGAAGATGATGATCTTGCTCTTTTAAGTAGAAGATCAAAAGAATGCTGCAAAATAGAGGGAAGTTCAGAAGGAACCAACCTTCAACCTCTAAAGGAGGAAAGTCAAGTAAAGACTTTCAAAATGACAAAGTTATTTGTTTTGAGTGCAATCAACCAGGTCACTTGAAGGCAGAATGCCCAAAGCTGAAGAAGAATACCTTCAAAAAGAAGAAGTTCTTCAAGAAAAAGAAAGGTCTGATGGCTACGTGGGAGGATCTTGATGAGTCCACTTCAGAAGAAGAGGAGGACACTTCAGAAGAGGCCAACCTATGTCTCATGGCCAGCCTGCCCTCATCAGACAGCTCTGAAGAAGAGGTATTTCCCTTAACCCTTCAAGAGATGTATGATGACCTGATGGAAAGTTCCAAGGAGCTCTTCCAAGAGTATAAGAATCTATCCAAAGCTCACACAGAAATGTGTAGTAAATATGAAGCTATTGAGATAGAAAATATTATGCTCAAGGAAAAGATTCTTGTGTCTGAAGTCAGCAGTTCACAATCTGTGTCTGAAGAAAATAAAAAACTTCAGAAACAAGTTGAGGAACTGACAAAAGACTTGGCTAAATTTTTCAAAGGAACTGATAATCTTAACAGATTACTTGGCAATCAAAGGCATTCCCTTGACAAAAGTGGCTTAGGCTTTTGTGATCATGACGTCTCTGAACCTCATACTTTCAATATGGCTAAAGGCAGAAAGAAAGTTATTGGGTGTTCTCACTGTGGCAAAGTTGGACACAATGTGGCTCAGTGTAAACACAGATGGAGACCTAACCCAAGTCTAACAAGAAAGGACCCAAAAGAATATGGGTACCTAAGAACTTGATTATTCCTGTTACAGATGTGTTTACAGGACAAAGGAAACCCCACAAATGGTACCTGGACAGTGGCTGCTCGCGACACATGACAGGAGAAAGGTCTTTGTTCCAAAACCTTAGACCCAGAGCAGGAGGAGTGGTCACCTTTGGTGGAAATCAGCAAGGGAAGATCACTGGTATAGGGACTGTAGGTATGACTCCTCTATCCCTTATTAAGAATGTTCTCCTAGTAGAAGGACTTCAACACAATCTATTGAGCATAAGTCAATTGTGTGACAGTGGATATGTGGTTTCCTTCACTAAGGAAGGATGTATAGTCAAAGACTCTCTTGATCAAATCCTTTTTACTGCTAAGAGGCACAACAATGTGTACAAAATTGATCTAGAGGAGTTAGCAAGTCAAATGTAAATGTTTTATCTTTGTTGAAGATGAAAAACAGATTTGGCATCAAAGACTAAGGCATGCCAGCTTGAGATTAATCTCAAGGTTAGCAAAACACAACCTCGTTAAAGGTTTGCCCAAGCTTTCTTACAAATCTGATATTTTATGTGAAAGCTGTCTGAAAGGAAAACAAACAAGATATTCATTTAAGAGTAAGGATGTTGTTTCTACTAGCAGACCATTAGAACTTTTACACATTGACTTGTTTGGTCCTATTAGAACAGAAAGCATTAGTGTAAGAAATATGGTTTGGTCATTGTTGATGACTATTCTAGATATATATGGGTAATATTCCTTAGAAGCAAGGATGAGACCTTTAAGAATTTCGCAATATTCTGCAGGAAGGTACAAAATGAAAAAGGATTCTGTATATCTGTCATTAGAAGTGATCATGGTGGAGAGTTTGAGAATGCAAACTTTCAGCTGTCTGTGATGAGAATGGGATCTCACACAATTTCTCTGTGGCTAGAACACCTCAACAAAATGGGGTTATTGAGAGAAAGAACAAAAGTTTGCAAGAGATGGGAAGAACCATGCTTAACTCATGCAGTCTACCAAGGACCTTCTGGGCAGAGGCTATTAACACAGCCTGCTACCTTCAAAACAGAATATTGGTAAGACCAATTCTGAAAAGGACTCCCTATGAATTGTGGAAAGGAAGAAAACCCAACATATCATATTTTCATCCCTTTGGCTGTGAGTGTTTTATACTTAACACAAAGGATGATCTTGGAAAATTTGATGCAAAGTCTGATAAGGATTTTTCATAGGTTATTCTGAAACATCAAAAGCCTATAGAGTTTATAACTCTAGAACTTTAATTGTAGAAGAATCAATCCATGTTAAGTTCAATGACATGAAAGAGACTAATAGGGAACTATCAGATCTAGAAGATGATTTTGCAGGAATGGAGCTAAACACACACAACAACACCAAGGATGAATAGGTGTCTGAAGATCTATCAGAACCCCTTCAGACCAAATGTTGAGTCTCAGACTGACTTAGTATCACCTCCCAAACCTGACTGGAGATACAAGTCACATCATCCTAAAGAGCAAATCATTGGCAAGTACTTCAGAAGGAGTTAAGACAAGATCAAAATTCAAGAATCTGAATTCTCTTGCTCTCTTGTCTGAAATCGAGCCAAAGAACATTGATGAAGCTCTGCATGATGAAGGGTGGATCCTAGCCATGCAAGAGGAGCTGAATCAATTTGCTAGAAGTGATGTCTGGACCCTTGTTCCTAAACCCCATGGGAAAACAATTATTGGAACCAAATGGGTGTTCAGAAACAAGCTGTCTGAAGAAGGAAAAAGTGGTCAGAAACAAGGCAAGATTGGTTGCTCAAGGGTACAATCAACAAGAAGGCATTGACTTTATTGAAACCTTTGCCCCTGTCGCCAGGTTAGAAGCAATTAGAATTCTTCTTTCTTATGCTATAAATAATGGCATCAAATTATATCAAATGGATGTCAAAAGTGCTTTTCTCAATGGATTCATTGAAGAAGAAGTTTTTGATAGACAACCCCCTGGTTTTGAAGATGTTGCTTTTCCCGATCATGTTTTCAAACTGAAAAAGGCTCTTTATGGTCTGAAACAAGCCCCAAGAGCTTGGTATGACAGATTGAGCGGTTTTCTTATCAAAAATGGTTTTGAAAGAGGAAAAGTGGACACAACCTTTTTTAGAAAACAGTCTAACAAAATCTTATGCTTGTCCAGATATATGTTGATGACATTATATTTGGTTCAACTGATTCTTCACTATGCAAAGAGTTTTCTGAGTTAATGCAATCAGAGTTTGAAATGAGTTTAATGGGTGAAATAAAGTTTTTCTTAGGACTTCAGATTAAGCAAGATTCTGATTGTATATGGATCCATCAAGAGAAATATACAAAAGAAATGCTTAAGAAGTTCAATTTTAGTGATTGCAAACCCATGTCAACTCCTATGCATCCCTTTTCATCTTTAAGTAAGGATGAAAATGAAGAACCAGTTAATCAAACTTTGTATAGAGGAATGATTGGCTCTTTATTGTATCTAACAACAAGCAGACCTGACATTATGTTCAGTGTATGTCTTTGTGCTAGATTTCAATCAGATCCAAGAACTACTCATTACAAAGCTGTTAAGAGATTTTTTAGATATCTTAAAGGTACTACTAATCTTGGTCTATGCTATAAGAAAGACAAGGATTGCAGGTTAATAGGATACTGTGATGCTGACTTTGCTGGAGATAGAATAGAAAGAAAGAGTACCAGTGGAGGATGTCACTTCTTGGAAGCACATGATCAGCTGGTCAAGCAAAAGGCAAAGCACCATTGCATTATCAGCAGCAGAAGCAGAATGCATCTCAGCAACTAGTTGTTGTTCACAACTGCTATGGGTGAAGTATCAGCTTGAGGACTTTAACATTCCTATATCTTTTATACCTGTGTTGTGTGATAATACAAGTGCCATAAATTTGTCTAAGAATCCTATTCAACATTCTAGGGCTAAACATATAGAAATCAAGCATCATTTCATTAGAGACTATGTTCAGAAAGGTGTTTTTGATATAAAGTTCATTGAAACAGAGCATCAATGGGCAAATATATTCACAAAACCCCTGGCTGAAGATAGATTTAAGTTCATATGCAATAACTTGAACATACACGCATTTTCTAATTGACTATGTATGAAAAAGAGCATCTGAAATCTCAGGGTGTCTGAAAATGTGACATGTCTGAAATTTTAGGGTATCTGAAATTTTACATGTGTATCTAAAATTTCTCACATGTCTGAAATAACTTGACGACGTGGCTATCTGAGACGGTTAAATTACATTTATTTTGTCTCTTCCACTTCGCACGTTACCCAACGTCTGCGCAGCCAGTACATGCCATCATAGCATAATGGGTCTATAAAGGCTGGAGTTAGTGTGTTGAAGAAGCCTTACACTTTCTCTCAGATTTTGTTTAAACTTCTTCATCTCTCTAGCAACCGTTTTCATCTCAAGTTTTCTCTGCAACTTCAATGGCACCAAAGAAGTCTTCAAGTTCAGGTGGAAATGTGGTTAGGTCCAAAGGTGTGGACCTTGAGGATCTTCGTAACCTTGGGATGGACTTATTTGAAGAGTTTGATGTTGTGGGCTGGACGTCATTCTTTGACAAGGTTTACTATTCATGGCATGAGCAGAGTGAGATTGACTTCTGGGCATCAGCAAGAGGAATCCCTAACCCCAAAGGGATATATGAAAGCATCAGGGCTGATGTTCTGGGTGTTCCTGTGTTCGTGGATGAAGGTATTTTGTCTACTGTCACTGGTGTAAAGGCAGAAGGAGCATCCTTCTCTCCTGGATGGGAGCAGAGGAATGGTGGTCAGAAGAAATTTACCAAGATGTTGTATGGGACTGAAGTACCTGAGAGTCCTGATTCCAAATTCATGCTAGATAAGGTAAGAGTACTCCACTCCATCTTAGGGTGCTCCATAATCCCTAAAAGTGGGAGCAGAAATCATGTGTCTGAACTGGAAAGATTCCGCTTGATCCATCTGCTGTAGAAGGAAAAGATGAATCTTCCAAGCATCCTTATGTATCACATGCAGAAGAAGATCAGAGATTCAGGTGCAAATCTTCCCCACAATCTGCTCATAACCAAGGTACTCTTACATTTCAAAGTACCTATTGTGAGGCTGTATGATCACGAAGGCCCTAATTTCTTTGGTGAGGGAAATCTTAAGAGCATGAATCTAAAGAATGCTCTAGTACCAAGACCTCCATCCCCTACTCTGAAGGAGAGTATATTTCTGGAAAAAGCATCAAGGAGGAAAAGCACAATTGAGTTACTGGAAAGAGAACTGCAGGGAGACATCAGAAAGGAGGAGTTCAAAGGCTCCAAGCCTTCCCCTCAACCAAAGCTGCGGAAGTTACCAGTAATAAGTGCAGCAAATGTCTGCAACAAACCCTATCTTGCACTCTAAGACAACTGAACCTGTTCAGAAGGCTTTGCCAAAGCCGTCTGAAATTGTGGGTCAAGGGTTTGAAATTGCAAGGCCTCTTAAGCCTACTTCAGACAAAGAAGGAAAGGCTCATGAGGATAGGATTGTTGTTGCTGATGCTGTAGCAGCATCACCTCTGGCTACTTGCCCCTCTGATCCAGAACTAATCCAAGTGGCTGCCATAGCTACTGCTTTGGAGCAAGAGGAGCTGGAACAAAAAGAAGATCAAGAAAAGACTGATCATGCACTTGTTGTGGCTGCACAACTTGCCTTAGCTGATGATGAAAGGCAAGAGACCTTGGCTCAAGGTACTAAGAAAAGAAGAAGATCCAATGTTGTCCAGAGGAAGAAGAAGAGAAGTAGACTTCTTGAGATGGCTCCTGAACCTACTACTAGGGTTACAAGGAGTGTGGCTAGTCAACAAGAAGCTGTGGAGATGGCTGACAAGTACCAGAAGTTTGTCACAGCCAATCTCTATTTCAAAAAACTTAGAGAAGCCAAGCAAGCTGAAAAAGAAATCCAGCAAGTGTCTGAATCTGAAAAAGCTAAGACTCTTGTAAAGAGGCTTAGAGTCAGGTTTGACAATGTGACCCCCTCACCATCCTCTTCACCTGAAAAGAGGCCCGCTGAAGAACACGAAATAGAAAAAGAGGTTGATGAGCAACCTATGGTTACTGAAGAAGAAGAACCTGCATCACCATCACCATCATCTCCTCCATCACCCCATCCTCACCATCACCTTCATCATCTTCAGAGTCAACTCAATCTGAAGAACCTGATGTGGAGATTCAACAAGGATCAAGTTCCAAAGTTTGGAAAGGGAGTATGCTGCCTGAACACATTAGGCTTGGACCTAAAGTAGGGATTTCTTCACAGAACCCACTTTTGATCCTTATGCATTTCCCTTCACTGTTCATCAGTATGAGGAAGAAGCTGAAGTACCCCATAAGAGGTATGAGGGACCTTTCTTTGAAATGGAAAGGGTTCCTAAGTTCCCAAACCTCTATGAAGAGCTGCTGTACTTCGGAAATGCACCTCCCATCTCTCTACATCAAGGTTTGATCAAACACACTGCTGAAGCTGAAAGGGAGAAGTTCAAGGGAAGTCTAGATCAACAATACTCTGGGCAGCTGGAAAAGCTCAGAAAGGGAGTGGTAACCCCTGCTCATAGGTGGGCACCACTAAATCCCTTCTCAGATGAAGACTGCATGAAGCTATCCAATAAGAATGGAGTTTTGCAAGACAGCTCTACAAAGAGGGAGAGTTGTTTGAAAGAGACTGTCTCAAGGGCATAAGTATGAGAGGCTACAAGCCTCCTAGGACTTTCTCAATCAGGACTACCACCAAAATTCTGGTGCAACCTGATAGGATTGTGCCTAGGTATCCTTTGAAGGATGGCTCTGAAGATAAATTCAAAGAACCTAAAGTTTACTCAGCCCCCTTCAAGCCTTTGACTCCAAGGGAGTGGAGAGAGCTTCCTGCCAAAATAAAGAAGCAAGGAGGAGGCATGGATCACAGTCTTAGAGACAGAGTTTGGGCTTCGTATTGGAAGATAAGAGAGGATGCTGGATCCTCTTCTGGGTCATCTGGACCTGATGCAGATTCACTAGTTGGTCATGGGAAGTACCTGAATGTGTAGTATATGTTTATCAGACAACCCTTTCCCCCTCTGACTGCACCATTTCATGAAGAATGGAAGCTGATCAACCCCATTGGCACCTTCTTTCATCCGGTCTATCATCCTCTTGAGTATGGGTTGTTTCCAGGTTTTGCAGTGCTGAGATTTGTATGTAGATACATTCAAATCATCTTCTATGAAACAAACCCTGACCCTGAAGAAGAGAATCGGAGGTTGAGGAAGAAGATACAGAGACTGGAAAAGCACAATGCAGATCTAATTGTCAAGCAAGACCAGATTCTGCATGAACAACTGATTAGAAATGGCCAAGAAGAGATGAAGACTGCTCTTCTCTCTCATATTGACAAGGCAAAGGATGAGCTCTTCTCCTTCATGAAGGATGCTTTATTGAAGAAGGATGGGTAGTCAATGATGTAGCCATGTTCTAAAGTTCTATTTCTGGTATGTGCATTAATTTCATGTGTGTCTGAACTTTTCTTGACATATATGTATATATATAAGAATTTCCTTGAATGTTGTTCGTTTCTTTAAAGTTTATGCTTCAACTTTTCAATATATGTTGTTGTTATGCTCTGGAAACCCTTTTGATTGATGACAAAAGGGGGAGTATCAAAAACTAACAAATCTAAATCTGAAGTGATTACAGGACTCAGGGGGAGCATATAAGAAACTGATAAAACTGAAAAGAGTAAATCAGTTTAAGTGTTCATCATCTGAGGGGGAGAAAACTCCTTTCAGATTTGTAATATTTTTAAGCAACTTTGTCATCATTAAAAAGGAGGAGATTGTTGAGTCTCAAAATTATCATGAGTAAATTATGATGTTTCAAGACAATATAATTCCCAAGTTTTAATGACTAACAAATTTGGGTTAAAATAATTTATCATAGATACACATATGTTTTTAATGATTTATCTATGATTTCAGCAAGCCACCAAGATCCAACAAAAAGACTTTGAAGTATTTCAACCTATCTGAGGGATCAAAGCCGTCTGAAGTGCTCAACCCATCTAAAGAGTTGAAGTTGTCTGAAGTCTCAATAATGACGTGGCACCTTTGCTGAAGCTTTGTGAAGACGTTTTCTGAGTCTCTGCTACACGTACCTTTTCGAGCATATTTATGGCAAGGAACACAGAGGTCTTTCCTGGAGTTTTTGAATTTCATACGCCACTGAGGAAATTCCTGCAACGCAGCCTCTGCAACAGCATTTGAAACAGCTTTTTGGCAGATGCAACCTTGTTCTGTGTCAGAAAGGTCAGGACACTCAGAAGCATGTCTCACAACGGATTAAATAGCATTTAATGCTATCTCTAAACGGTGGTTTTTCAACGGACTGAATTCTGGGTATAAATACCCCTCATGAAGACCATAAAAAAATAGAGAATAACAGTGAGAAGGATTTTTCATATTCAAAGAGAAACAAAACGCTGCTAGTTTTTACTCAGTAAAAACTCTCTGATAATATTCTTTGTACACACATTTGTATATCCTGTGCATACCTCAGTTATCTGTGTATATTGTATTTGTTTAAGCTTAAAAACTGGTTTAGTTTAAGAGCTTAAACTTATCTTTCTTTGTAAAACTGTTGTAGAGCCTGAAGAGGCTTGGTAGTAAAGAATACTTGGTTGTAGAGCCTGAAGAGGCTTGACTGTAAAAGAATACTTGTAATCTTTGTGAAAGATTAAGAGAAAATCCAAGTGCTAGTTGGCATTGGGACTGGACGTAGCTCACAGGGGTAGTGAGTGAACCAGGATAAATTTCTTGGCTAAGTTTTCTATCCCTTAACTCTTGTCAATTCGTTTATACTAATCTAAGGGAGTTGAAAAGCAATTCTAAATATTTTAAAAGCTAAGAAATCTTTTAAAATATATTTTCAGAAGCTGTCTTAAAAACTTCAGACAGCCCTAAAAAACCTGTCTGAAACAGTTTTATACTTGTTGTTTTGAAAAATCTTTCAAAAATATTAAGAAACACTATTCAACCCCCCCTTCTAGTGTTTTTCTGTGTTTCTACAGGGTCAACACATTCTTCTCCTTCATTTTTACTCAAGATTGTTGAAGGGTGCATAGGAGTTGACACAGGTTTGCAATCATGCATGTTAAACTTCTTAAGCATTTCTTTTGTATATTTCTCCTGATGGATCCATATACATTCAGACTCTTGATTAATTTGAACTTAAACCTATCTTCAGCAAAAGGTGTTGTGAATATATCATCCCATTGATGCTCTGTGTCAATGAACTTTATATCAAAAACTCCTTTCTGAACATAGTCTCTAATGAAATGATGTTTGGTTTATGTATACTTAGCTCTAGAATTCTGAATGGGATTTTTAGAAAGATTTATGGAACTTGTATTATCACAAAAATACAGGAATAGATTTAACAGGAATGTTAAAATCTTCAAGTTGATATTTTACCCATAGCAGCTATGAACAACAGCATGCAGCAACAATATACTCGGCTTTAGCAGTTGAAAGAGCTATGGTACTTTGCCTTTTGCTAGCCCAACTTACCATATTTTCTCCAATGAAGTGGAATCCTCCACTTGTTGATTTTCTTTCAACTCTATCTCCAGAAAAATCAACATCACAGTATCCTAATAATCTGCAGTCCTTACTCTTCTTATAGCATAGACCAAGATTAGTAGTACCATTGAGATATCTTAAAATTCTTTTAACATCCTTGTAATGAGTTATTCTTGGATCTGATTGAAATCTTGCACACAGGCACACACTGAACATAATGTCAGGTCTGCTTGCTGTAAGATACAACAAAGTTCCAATCATGCCTCAATACATGGTTGGGTCAACACATTCTTCTCCTTCATCTTTACTCAAGATTGTTGAAGGGTGCATAGGAGATCTGATGTGAATCCAACCGGGTAAAATTAAAAAAAGATGGTGACATGGTTTTTAATGAAGTTTTCTTTCATTTCTTATTTTAAATAAATGGTTGAATCAAATTCATCACATGGGGCGGCCAATTAAAGGATTATGAAGGCTGAATTATGGTTCAAGAGACAAGGGAGGTTACAAAATAATTTAGCATTCAAGAGTTGTTAAAACACTTGAAGAGGGGCGGCTAGCATTCAACATGGGGGGTTACAAATTGATGGAGCCACCAACACTTAATTTTGGGGCTGTTATATCTAGCAATTGGAGCGGCTACTTCATGGCTGAATCAAGACCTATTATTCTTTTGTTGGTTGTTACAAAATCCATGTTAAATGTGCGGCCACATGTGGAGGATTGTAGGCTGGATTTTATTAGTTTTATTTCCTAAGTTTATTTTTTATTAGTAGGATTAAATGGGGCTACATGGGTAGTTATAGGCTTATTAGTTTAATTGTTGGTAGTTATGTTTCTAAATTTTAATAGAATTCTTAGGAGAATTAAGTGGCTGAATGTGAAAAGCCATGCAAGAATCGTAGGCACCTTTAAAAGGGGCGCATCATGCATGCAGAATTTTACAAGACAAGTTTGAATCAGAATTTTTATTTCATATTGGAGAGTGTTTCTCTAATTTTCTTGTTAATTCAAGAATCGAGTTTTATCAAAGGTCCTTCATCCCTTTGTGTGTATAACTCTTAGGCTTATCTTCCATCCTTGGAAGTGTGACGTCTTTCAATTTCCATTCCATCTTCTTACCTTTTTCAATTTTCTTGTTTAAACCATTTTCCAAATTTCCTAATTATGAGCATTCCAATCTAGATAGATTCGTAAAACGAATCCAACCCCCTCGGATTCTCATCAAGATCACATAGGTTTGCAATCATGCATGTTGTAACGTCCCAATTCCTTAATTCAAGAGTAATGCCCGTTGGAGACACTATTCCCGACTTTCTAAAATTATTCTGCTCCATTATAAATATCGTCATACAAATCGCACACCTTGCTTAGGCAATCCAACGTTTGCTTAAGCTTCCAAGGAATTCATACATCAATGCTTTCAATACAATTTCTTAATTAGACTTAGGGAACGAACCTACACTTTGGGGTGTTATGGTTCATAAAACTCCTACCGGAAATTCGGCAGAGTTTCCCCTAAAATCTGGACGTTTTCCTGATTTCTAACTTAACCTGAAATCCAGAAAAACCACCAATACAGTTTATAATAACACAATACAATCCGAACCACAAATAAGCCTCCATGGCCATTGTACAATTTCTACATTAATACATATCGAACTAATAACTATATATAATTCTTCACTAAAGAATTCCCTCGGATCACCGGGAGTGTATGTGTGCACTCCAAGAGCTTCGTCGTCCATCTGAACCTAAAACTGGAACCACCTGCATAACTAAAATGTATCCCCGAAACGTGGGGTGAGACTATGGGCTCAGTGAGCAAAGCATGCAGCAAGCAGTATGGGGAAAGCAAGCAAATGAGGTGCAACACAGAACCCAAGTCGACATTGCGACACCCCTAGTTACCACTAAGAATGCCACATGTGTTACACGTGACCAACGAAAGTATTAATTAAAAGTCTGTAAAAATGCAGAATTTTTTTTTGAAAAGGATTTAATAGTTATCAACCTACTACATCTCTAATTCTATTTTAAGTATTTATAAAGTATTCTTTCCTTATTGGTGAAACTCGCTTTCGAAAATGTCAAGAACAGTTACCACATCGCATAGACATATATCATACATACATTTGCTAACTCATCAGGTGGAAATAAACATTGTATGAAATTATATACAGAAACAGTGTACTCCTCAAGACATGCAATAGTAACGTCAAAATAAGAGTTCTAGCAGTGAGCTAAAATAAATAAGACCTCAATAAAATACTAAAGAAGAGGTCGCCAAATTAGAGCTGCCACTAACTAGACTCAAACAACACTATCCTACTCGTCGCTGGGGGAATCCTCCTCCGGATCCTTCTCCTCCTCTGACGTATCCTCAATGACAATCAACTCTAACTCATCCGAGAGAGAGCGACCTTGCGCATCAGAACGCAGAGGCTCTGAACCTGATGCCTCAAAAGTGGGTGAGTATCCAGGGGAGTCTGGCCCAACCAGATCTGCCATCCGCGATGACCGAGATGACACCGAAGAAGCAGGACGGTGACGAGAACAACGAAAGATATATAACGCACCAAGTTAGGTGGTGTTGGAAACTCAAGAGTCACCGGTACAATGAAGTCTAACTCTGGAACTAACGGGAGGCCGGGGTGCGTGATGACGACGCGAACCTCCCCGGTGAACACGCATCTACTGGGGATGTCCGTCACCCGCCAGGTACCCCTGGGCATCCATCTCAGCTGCACTCTCATCGACGTCATGACGAGGATCTCCGATGCCGGCTATCAACGTAACGAAAATGACACAACAACCAGATAGCATAAAGGAGGGGTGAGAACACATCACATGAACTCACAAAACATAGGATATGATGTACTAGAGCACACACACAGGAATTCCACACAATTTCAACCAAACAATTAATCACACATAATATCATCATGATGCACACAGGCTATTAAATACTTTGCAACTACAATGCTATAACTAATGCAGGAGGGCCCGAGGAAACATCACCATCCGCAGAGCACAACAGCAAGTGCCCGGCATATATGTACAACGTATCAGGAGTTAGAGTCTGTACTAGTTCCGGTACAAAGAGCATTGCTCATATTTTTTTTGGCCAATCGTTTTATCCGTCTTCCAGACAATCTCTACTGACCCTGAAACCTTGAGAGCGATAGGATAGTCAAGCCTGTACCCCTTCGTACTCGACAGTAGGGAGCGAGCCTACGTCACCTGAGCCTTTCTGGAACTCGACTATCCTTAGGGCTGGCATCCCTTTTGAGAACCCGTTGGAGTTCTTTGCAAAACCCATTGCACCCGTCCCAACCAGTTTCCCACTGTACCAAATGTCACTGCCATATTAGGTCGTAAGGTTTTTCACCTTGAATATCATCAATGCTTTATTATGCATGTCACACAAACAATGTTTCGCAGCATACACATCCTTACAGGAAAAGCCCATTGAATCATTCTACGTAACCACTTTTCCCCGTGGTACGGCCCGATTCAATGTCTTTCCTTCACAAGGAAAACCAAACAATGCTTTCTCAACATACACAGTCCTTACAGGAAAAGCCCATTGAATCATTCTACGTCACCACTTTCCTCGTGGTACGGCCCGATTCAATGTCTTTCCTTCACAAGGAGAACCAAACCCCATCTCGAGTTAAAGCCGCACTCTCTCACTAAGCTTCTCAAGTCTTATACAAGAAGAGTGTGTTGGTTATAAACTTTTAAGGTGGTTTGTACTAATGTTTTTCTTTGAATCAATAATCATTTTCACTTAAGTCCTATAGCTTACTAAGACTTATGATTGTGTCTTATGAATAATGTTACCTATCTTAATTCGTCTTGTATACCTAATTAAGATTAGGTTTAACCCTTAATTATGATTAGTCTTCCTTAATTAAACTATAATTAATCTTAATTCTCCTTAATTAAGTCTTAATCTTTGCTTAAGATCCTAATTAACTCCTGATTATCCCTTAATCATTTTCTTAATCTTGGATTAAGCTTTTAATTACATTTGATTAAGGTTAATCATAATTAATTAGTTCTTGATCATCATTAAGTCTTAATTACTTTATTAATACCTCATTAGTGATTAATGATTAAGATTAAGGTTAATCTTCATTAGGGTTAATTAACTTTAACCTTAATTAGTTATCCTTTACTTGATTAACTTAAGTAAATTGGATTAATCACTTAGACAAATTGGATTAGTTAAGCCCACTAATTAATTCCTAAGTTTTAGTCTTGATAAGTTGTGTTAGAGTTGAAGCCCAACTCTAATCTAAGCCCAAGTTCATGAAATATTTTTTGTTGACTTTTATGATGGGTATTTTGACCTTTTTTCGAAGGTTTTGGGCCTAAACTAAAGGCTCAAATGGTTAGGTAACTATTAGGAACTTATTTTTGCACATTACCATCCAATATTAGGGTTTTTAGAGTGATTTTTTATTAGGTGCATTTTTGTATCCGAATTTGATTATTAGGGTTTTCCAAAAATTCATCTCCATTTGATTTAGTTATTAATTCAATGGGTTACATTTTTTTTAGCTTATTGGGCCACTGGGGCCCATACACTTTAACAATTTCTCTTGACCAACATCAAGATCAAACCAAGTTTTTCATGAGTTTCTCATGAATAAACTGAAGAACATCAAGAACAAGGATGAACACTATGAGTTTTCATCAAAAACACCAAAACTCCAGCAACCTCAAAATTCACCAAATCCAAGCATGATCATCCACAAACACATTAGCAAGCAAGTTTATCAATAAAACCCCAAATATACAGCCACTATGAAGACCAAATATCTCCAAACCCAGACTTTATATCCACGATCCGACCGTTCACAATGAAGATTCAGGTGTTCTGAACCAGTTGCCAAAATTCCAGCCCGATCCAACGGTGAACGAATCTGCAGTCGTCATTTTACGGCCGCAGCTCTATGTAAAAACGGGAAAATATTCTTTCCAACCAATTTCACAACTTGCATACATTCAAAATCACCAAACAAGCACATTTCAAGAATCATAAAAATTTCTAAAACACATATATAAATCACATGCAAACAGCCAAAACAATTTTTCAAGAAGTAGGTTTCCAAAATTTATTTTTTTCAAGGAAAAAGGGATTTAAAGACAAGGATCAAGGGTAATCCTCGACTCTAGTCACCAATCCTACTAGAGTTCAAGGTTCTCCCCCCCTTTACCTAAGGAAATCTCTCTTGAAAAGATGCAGCCACAACCACCAAAAACTCCTCCTTTGAACTCCTCTTGATCACCCAAACAAACTTCTTCAAGGTTGGAGGCTTGATTTTTGAAGATCAAGGTTCAAAGATGGAACCTTTCTCTTGAAATGTGAAGGAGAAAAATGGCGAATTTTTGGAGAGAATGGAGAGAATGAGAGAGAAGGCTCACGACCTCTTTGGGAGAAAATGGAGAAATGAAATGAATTTTTGTATGTAGGTTGTAGGAGAAAAGTGGACAAGTGTTAAGGTGTCTTATGACATTAAGCTTTTTCACCACTTTTTTTTTTTACTTTTGGAGGGTGTGAAGCCACCATGTGGCACACATGCACACTCACACACACACGGCTTGGGAGAGGGGAAAGGAAGGATACTGCTGATTTTTCTGGCCCGGATCAAGAGTGTTCGGGCCCGGTTCCATGAAAAGCAGGGGTAAAAAGGTCATTTTTCACCAAAATTCCCAAAAATTCTAGAAAAATAGGAAATTCATTCCTAACCTTATTTAAATAAATTTTGATGATTAAAAATATTTAATCACTCAAAATTCACTAAATCACACAATTAAAAGCAAACGGACAAAAATGCGGGTGTTACAGACATAACACTCATAAAGCATTCTAATCTTCTTTCATAATCAAATCTTTTCTTAACTCAATAAGGAACATATAAATGCAACTAAAATTAGTTATGCAACAATCATAAAACATGTATTACAAGTCTAAATGCACACGCATGCTCATGATGCATTTCTCACTGTTGCGCCCAGCAGGCATGTTCTCACAGCTGTTCCCAGCCGGCAGGGTCTTTTCACTGATTCTGGAGTTAGAACTGAGCTCAGACTACAGGGAACGTCTTCCCTGGGGACATATCCCACCCTTATTCTGGACCGAAGTCAAGTTTTCAGGAAATTTCTCACGGCCGAAGCCGGCTTAGTTATTAATTATTCTGGGTCGAAGCCAAAAATCTGATTTTCTGGGCCGAAGCCAAATCTGAGTTGATTTTGAGAAATGTTTTGCATAATGCATAAAGATTGCTTTCTGAGAAATCATAACAAGTAACTAATGTCATGGAAGTTTACTCTTAAACGAAATATGCTTAATCAAGTAAATTTAGTAATTCAACTTCATACAATAATTCTAGTTAAGGTTCTAAAGCAATCCCTCCACATACACCCTATCCTCATGTTTCTATACACATTTATGTCAAAACTACATATAAAATTTACAAGATCAACAAGGAATATATAGAATTATCAAGAAATACAATCAATAGCAACCAATCTCAAGGAAACCCAAAACCCCCAAATCCTATCAACCTCGGGTTTGAGCTAAACCCACTAATAATCATTCCCAACAAGCAATCCAAAGAAATACACACATAAATCCCATTTTTAACTTCCATTAATCACATAATCAAGTTTCCATCATCAATCATACACGAAATTCCTCAAATCCCCAAAATCCCCTAACCTAGGGTTTCAAATTTAATCTCATACCCAACTCAAATCATACATATTCTCTAATCCAATAACCCAACATACATACACTAAAAGGAAGGGGAATAGAAGGATGGAGGTCATAGTAGAGGCATACACAAGATGAGGTGAAAGTGTGTGAGCTCTACTCACCTTAAATGGAGCTCTAATGGAGGAGAAAGTTGGAAAAGATGGAAGAAGATGATGGAGAGACAAGCCTTAAGGGTGTTAGAGCACCTCCTCTCAAGCCTTTCTTCTTCCCCCAGTCCCTTCTCTCTCTAGCCCTCTCTGCCCTCTCTCTAACCTTAGCCCGAAGAAGAGAAGAAAATGAGGTGGGAGGTGGACGCGCGAGGCTAAAAAGCCAATCTTTCACGTGTGCGCTGAAGCTAGGGAGAGTGCGCTGTAGCGCACGACACAACAAGCTCCCCTTTCTCACAATTTTGATGTGCGCTGGGAGGAAAAAAGGGCGCTGAAGCGCCTTGCAATAGAGGTTATTTAGTTAAGTGGAGGCGTGCGTTGAAGCCCCAGGGTGTGCTGCAGCCCCCAAAGTGTGCCGCAGCCCCCAAGGTGTGCTGAAGCGCTCATTGCCAAGCCCCCTAATCAAGTGCGCTGAAGCGCCCTCTGAGTGTGTTGCAGCCCCCAAAGCGTGCTGCAGCCCCCAGAGCGTGCTGAAGCCTCCGGAGCGTGCTGAAGCACACTCTCTCACAACCAAAACTCCTCTCTTTCTCCACTTAGTTCTCCTTCTAAATTTCCCTTCTAACTTAGTCCTTCTTCTCCTGATCGAATCCATAACTTAAGACTTTCACTATGCCCTTTTAGGTTATAATCTCGGGATGTTACACATGTTAAATTTCTTAAGCATTTTTTTTGTATATTTCTCCTGATGGATCCATATACATTCAGACTCTTGCTTAATTTGAACTTAAACCTATCTTCAGCAAAAGGTTTTGTGAATATATCATCCCATTGATGCTCCGTGTCAATGAACTTTATATCAAAAACACCTTTCTGAACATAGTCTCTAATGAAATGATGTTTGATTTTTGTATGCTTAGCTCTAGAATTCTGAATGGGATTTTTAGAAAGATTTATGGCACTTGTATTATCACAAAATACAGGAATAGATTTAACAGGAATGTTAAAATCTTCAAGTTGATATTTTACCCATAGCAACTGTGAACAACAGCATGCAGCAACAATATACTCAGCTTTAGCAGTTGAGAGAGCTATGGTACTTTGCCTTTTGCTAGCCCAACTTATCATATTTTCTCCAATGAAGTGGCATCCTCCACTTGTTGATTTTCTTTCAACTCTATCTCCAACAAAATCAGCATCACGGTATCCTAATAATCTGCAGTCCTTACTCTTCTTATAGAATAGACCAAGATTAGTAGTACCATTGAGATATCTAAAAATTCTTTTGACAGCCTTGTAATGAGTTATTCTTGGATCTGATTAAAATCTTGCACACAGGCACACACTGAACATAATGTCAGGTCTGCTTGCTGTAAGATACAACAGAGATCCAATCATGCCTCTATACATGGTTGGGTCAACACATTCTTCTCCTTCATCTTTACTCAAGATTGTTGAAGGGTGCATAGGAGTTGACATAGGTTTGCAATCATGCACATTAAACTTCTTAAGCATTTCTTTTGTACATTTCTCCTGATGGATCCATATACATTCAGACTCTTGCTTAATTTGAAGTCCTAAGAAAAATTTTAGTTCACCCATTAAACTCATTTCAAATTCAGATTACATAAGCCTTGAAAACTCAGTGCACAGAGAGGAATTTGTTGATCCAAAAATAATGTCATCAACATATATCTGGACTAGAATCAGGTCTTTGTTAGACATTTTTCTAAAAAGAGTTGTATCAATCTTTCCTCTTTCAAAACCATTTTTCAGTAGAAAATTGCTCAATCTGTCATACCAAGCTCTGGGAGCTTGTTTGAGACCATACATAGCCTTTTTTTAGTTTAAAAACATGATCAGGAAAAGTCAGATTTTCAAAACCAGGGGGTTGTCTAACAAACACTTCTTCCTCAATGAATCCATTTAGGAAGGCATTCTTTACATTCATCTGATATAGTTTGATGCCATTATTGTGACACCCTTCTACCCCAAACTCTTATACGTTTAATAAATTGAAGTGTAGAAAAGGTAACGTCCCACAACGGGTAAAAAGGTTCACATAACTCTTCATTAAAAACCTCATTGTTTCAAAAACAACTCAATTAAAATAAAAATAGAACTCAAATGTATTCAAAATACTCAAGCAGCAGAATCTCTAAATTATCCATAATTAAAACATCCTACTCGCCATGTAAGGAATTTAAAAGTGTTTACAAAATCCTTCCTAACTAGAAACATGAAGAAAAGAACTCCCAATAATATGCCCTGATGTCACAAGTATCGGAGCGACTCTCCCTTCAATCAATACTCGACACCAGTCGTGTCATCATCATCACCTGTAAATTTAACCACAGTGTAACGGTGAGGAAAAGAATACTACTCATACATACACATAGGAGTTACCCTATCCTCACCCTCATATAATCAACATCATTATTTATCATACCACATGCTCAAACATCAAGTATTTCATCATATAATAATCATCTATAATTCATCATATAACATATCATCAATAACCTCATATAAATCTCACATCATCATTCACTAAGTAAACACATGTTCTGTTCTCAGCACATAATACTCATTTCATCGTTAATACTCATCTCATCATCATATAATTCAATTTCATCGTCAATGTTATACAAGTTCATCCATCATCATATACATCGAAACTCCTCAACCTCGTCCCAAGGATCATGACTCGGAACTCCACACAATGGGCGCACCTCGTCAATCACCCTAGTTGTTACCAATGATAGTCCACCGGTATCCCACACAAACCGATAGGTTGTACCCCCCTCGTTGGGCCAGTACAACGACATTCAACCCTAGGTTGCACCCCCTCGTTGGATCAGTACAATTCTATCATTCCTAGGTTGCACCCCCCTCGTTGGGTCCGTGCATCGAACGTCCCATCATGGTCTTTGCACCCCCCTCGTTGGGTCCGTGCAGTTCACCTCCTGAGTGTACCCCCTCGTTGGACCCGCACAACTCAGGTGTCACCTCATATGCTCGAGGCATCATCAACATCTTAAGGTTATATACATCGTCATCGTTAACGTCGCTACACATCTTCAATCATCGTTATCCTCATTAAATACATCATCATCATCATCGTTTAAACATCATCATATAACATCATATTCATCATCATCATCATTATCATCATCATATAAGCATCATAATCATCATCATCATTATCATCATCACATAAGCATCATTTAATCATCGTCATCATAGTCACAATCACATAAGCATCATTAATCATCATCATCATAGTCATCATAAGCTCAATGCATCAATATATAATCATCACACACCACATACCTCATACACTCAATACATCAATACATTGTCATCATACATCTTAACAATATAGGCATCTAACATCAAGAGAGATATTAATATCATCATACTCATATCACGGTCAATACACTTTCAACATCCATTTAAATCTCTCAATTCCTCAAAATAACACTTCTATTAAATACATATCAATCTCAATCTCATGTGTTAAGGAAAACCATACTCACTCTGAAAAGAACTCATCAAAATCACATTAAAAATAGAAATTATGCGAGCTGCGCTTCAACCTGCGCTGCAGCGCAACCTGCAGCGCAGATTCCAGGGAGTTCACGCTTCAACTTGCGTTGTAGCGCAAGTTGCAGCGCAAGTTACGTAAAACGCGACAGCACAACGTTTTTGCCCCCTTTTCTCCCCTTCTTCAATCCCTACTCAATCCTCATCGTTTATACTTCGATCCAACACGTTTTTATCAAACAAAATCAATGAAATAATCAATCTTAAACACGATTATACGGTTATTCAATCAAAACCCCAAATCATCAAACCCTTATTTACCCCTTTCGCTATTTTCGCTATCCTCTTCAATTTCATTCAAGAACTCATCAAGATTCATCAAATCATTCATCAATCAACAATTTTCACCATCCATACTCAATATACACATATATCAATATGAATTTAAAGTCTTAAACCACTACCCCAGCACCCCCACGTGCACATACAAGTAGCACCCTCTCCCTCACCGTACCTTGAAGTGAAGATTGAATCGTAACAATTCTTGATTCTCAATGATTACTCCTCAACAACCTCCTCTTGAGACTTGGTTTCTCCCCTCCTTGGCGTTTCGCTCTCTGACGATTGTACGAATAAGGATTAGGGTGAGCTGAGAACCCTTCCTTAAATAAATACTTAATTGGGCTAGGCCCACTCTCAACCCACTTATTCTATTTATTATTCTTATTATTTATTAAATATCCTCATTCATAAAATATACTAATCTTACTAATATTATTATTTATTCATTTCTCTTATTTTATTCCTCTACTCTATTAATTTAATTTAATTAAATTTTACTTAATAAAATTCAGGATGTTACAACTATTGGCTGCATAGGAAAGTAGAATCCTAATGGCTTCAAGCCTTGCTACTGGTGCAAAAGTTTCAGTAAAGTCAACACCTTCTTGTTGATTATAGCCTTGTGCAACCAATCTGGCCTTGTGATATGAACCTTGAGGTTCTATTTTTCATGGACCTTAGAAATTTCTGAATAAAACAACACTTTTCTTGACAAGCACTTTTTTTTCTATTCTTTGCAATATTTTCTTTTTCTTTCTTTGATTTTCTAATACTAAATAAAATGAGATAGATAATTAACAAATAGTAACCTTGCCAAAATGAAATTCACCCTTTGAAAACTTGAAGAATAAATCACATATAATTCAAGTAATACGTATAGGAAATATAGGTTTTGATCAAGAAGATAACGTAGAAGAATTAGAAGAAGTAGATGGTGGACGTCACACTTTCAAGGCTTGAAAGATAAGTCCTTGAAGATACACACACAAAGGTGAAGAACCTTAGGAAATATAGGGTTTAGGCTTGCAAAAGCCTGTTTCATTTTGCACTTTCTTACAGAATTTTGTGAAATTCTCAAAAGTCTCATCCTTGCTTTTGAGGAATATAACCCATGTGTATCTTGAGTAGTCATAAACAATGACTAAGCCATACTTTTTACCAGCCATGCTTTCAGTTCTTGTAGGACCAAACAGATCAATATGAAGCAGTTCTAAAGGCCTTGAGGTAGACACAACATTTTTACTCTTGAAAGAGCTTCTTGTTTGTTTACCTTTAAGACAGTTTTCACATAAAATGTCAAATTTGAAGGAAAGCTTGGGCAATCCTTTTACAAGATTGTGCTTTGTAAGCTTTGAGATTAACCTCAAGCTGGCATGCCCAAGTTTCTGATGCCAAATCTATTTTTCATCTTTAACAGAAAGTAAACAAGTCACATTTTGATATGCAAGTTCCTCAAGATCTATTTTATACACATTGTTGTGTCTCTTAGGAGTAAAAATGACTTGGTCAGAAGCATCTTTGCAGCTTCAATATATGCTCTAGGCAGATCTTTGTACTCTTGGAAAAAGATTTTCAGAAGCATCTTTGCAGCTTCAATATATGCTCTAGGCAGATCTTTTCCTTAAGTAAAAGATTTTCAGTCTCAAGAGCTTCACTTTTATTTGCAGCTTCAGTATATGCTCTAGACAAATCTTTGTACTCTTGGAAAAGCTCCTTAGAACTTTCCAGCAAGTCATCATGCATGTCTTGCAATGTTTGAGGGATTACCTCTGATTCAGAACTATCTGATGAAGGAAGGCTTGCCATTAAACAAAGGTTGGCTTCTTCAGCAGACTTATCTTCCTCTTCTCAGGTTGAATCATCTAAGTCCTCCTAGGTTGCCATCAAACCCTTTTTCTTCTTAAAGAATTTTTTCTTCTTATAAGAGGGCTTCTTTAGCTTTGGACAATCAGCCTTCATATGCCCTGACTGTTTGCATTCATAACAAATTATCTTGTCAGTAGAAAAGATTCTTTACCTGACTTACTCATTTTGGTTTCAGAGGATGAGCCTTTTCTGAACTTTCCTTTCCTCTAAAGCATCCTCTTGATCTTTCTGCTCAAAAGAGCTAGATCATCATCATCATCATCATCAGAGCTGCCCTCTGAATCTTCAGAACCTTCTGAAGACTCCTCAGCTTTCATGGATTTTTGTGGTCCAGACTTCAACAGTTTGGACTTGGCATTCAGAGCAAGTGACTTCTTTTTAGGAGCATCTTCACCAAGTTCCAACTCATGGAGCTTGAGGGAACCTAAAAGTTCCTCCATTCTTATAGTATTGAGGTCTTTTGCCTCTTGAATGGCAGTAACTTTGGGCCTCCAAATCTTTGGTAAACTCCTAAGAATCTTGTGATTATTATCACCAGAATCACAGGATCTGCCTAAAGATTTGAGTCCATTAGTTATGGTCTGAAACCTACCAAACATTTGGTCTATGGTTTCTGACTCATGCATCTTGAACATCTCATACTGATGAACAAGCATGCTGATCTTAGATTGTTTGACATTATCATTCCCTTCATGAGCTAATGCCAAAGTATCCCAGATCTCCTTGGCTGAAGTGCATCCATGCACCTTGTCATATTCAGATTTACTCAAAGAGCAAACTAAATAGAGTTTTGCTTTTGCATTAAGTTGTACTCGTGCCTTCTGTTCACCAGTCCATTCTGCTTTGGGAATGGGCACACCATTATTGGTGGGAATATAATCACCATCAGTGACTATATCCCAAAGATCTATGTTGCTGCTCTCAATGAACAACTTCATACAATCTCTTGAGCAATGATAGTTATTGGACTTAAGCTTCATTGAAAAATTCAAGTGGTAGCCATGTCTCTCGGTTACTAAAGTTTTTTGGTTTTGTTGTAGGAAATAGAAATTTAATATTCATTTTGCAGTGCCAAACAAGTTTCATAGATGTGGCACTTGTATTGTTTGTTTTTAGTCTTAGGCATGTGTTATGTGCTTGTTAATTGTTTTTACTTGGATTGTAATCATGTAGGAAGAACTCTTGTTTTGGTTTTCAAGTTTGAATGGCTTGGAAGCTAATTTACTCAACTAAGTAATGATTTACCTCTGGTATAATCGATTACTTTAGTTGGTAATTGACTCCAAGTTGATTCGTAACTGAAAACGGCATGAATTCTGGTACAGACACGAAAATAATCGATTACCACAGATAGTAATCGATTACCACTGCACCTGATGAAAAGTTCAGATAATTGGTGCTTACTGGAGTAATCGGTTACCACATATAGTAATCGATTACCCCTGTTACCTGAGAAAGAGTTCTGGAACTAAAACGTTCTGGAGTAATCGATTACCTGCTAAGTTAATCGATTACCCCTGATTCTGCAAAATCTCTGGACAATTCTTAACCGTTTTTAAACTGATTTCTAACTAACTTTTGAAACTCTAAAGCTATATAAACATGTGAATTTCGAAGAAAAAGAAAGAATGACAGAGTAATAGAGAAGTACACAGAGAGATAGAAAGAAGATAATTAGAGAGAAAAGAAGAGAGAAGTGTGAGCAAAATTTTTAGAAAAACAAATACACTTCTTTTCTGAAAAAGATTCTTCAAGAAGCCATCATGTCCAGAGTTTTGCAAGTGTCTAAAGAACTCTTAGCTCAAGAAGATCAGAGATTTAGAAGAAGATTGAAACGCGCTCAAGGAGACTACCTACACATTCAAGGTGTTATTGTTCTAAACTTAGTTTCTACATAAACTATTTTTGGTTTGTATTGTCTCTTGAATAGGGATTCATAGAGAAATATAGTGTGATATCTCAAGAGCGGGGTGTTCTTAGAGATTGTTTGTGAAATCTTGTGACGGGGTGTCATAAGTAAGGTTGTTGTTCGAGTGGCGGGGTGTCACAAATGAACATGCTCTTGTGGGGTGCAAGAGAGAAACCTTTTGTTTGTTAGAAAGTCTTTCTGTAGGATTGTATGTGCATGGTGTTTGTAATCAATTCTATAGTGAAAGCTGATTTAGTGGTGTGCTAGATCAAACTGTATGTAGGCCCCTTTTTAGTGGCTGAACCAGTATAAATCATTGTGCCATCTTCTAAATCCCTTTATCTTGAATATGATTCTTGGTAATATAGAATAAATTCTTGATTGATAATGTAACATAAACTAAACAGAAAAATTGAGTGATTTCTGATGTTTTGATTTGAATACGTTTTTGAAGAATCATTAATCTTGAAGAATCGATCTTGTAAATCAATTACACTTTGTTTTTCAAATTGGTAATCAATTACGCATTGAATTGGTAATCAATTACCTGCTGCAAGAAATTTGATCCGCTGCACACATATATACATTTTTGTTTTAGAACTCTAATATTTTGACAAAATTGATATTTGAAAGTATTTCAAAGGCAAAAGTTTTTGAAGGGAAAAACGAATTTTGAAAGTAAACTAAATAAAGTTTTTATCGTGAATATATTCAACCCCCCTTCTAGATTCCCTCTGAGACCAACAATAGTTTGTACCATTGAAAGTTGGGGCCTTGAGACTGAGGCACCTTCTGCAATGTAGTGAGGGTTGCTTGTTGAGGTTTCCATCTGAATCTTCTTTCCTCAACACTTGTTAGATGCTCAACCCGAGGTTGAGCTCTGATACCAACTGTAGAAACCACAGGAAACACTAGAAAGGGGGTTGAATAGTGTTTTAAAAGTTCAAACAGATTTTTCAGAAACCTTTTAACAAGCAAAGTATTTCACAATAATTTTTGCAAACTTGCTTAAACCGAAGTTATAGTACTTGCTGAAAATAATTCAGCAAGTTCAACAAAGTTGATTAAAGTTGTTTTCTCAAAAGCGTATTTGGTTAAAATGATGTTTCAACAATATAAATCACTATATTCTGAACCCTTCATGTTAGTTAAATAACAGATTTAGAAAGATAAGGGTAGTGACGACTTAGCCAGAGATTTATCGTGGTTCACTCACATCCACCGTGAGTTACGTCCAGTCCCAATGCCAACTAGCAATGGATTTTCCACTAACTAATCACAGTTACAAGTATTCTTTTCAGACAAGCCTCTAGGGGCAACTATTTGAGATTCTGATCGGTTCAAAATGAACCTATGAAGGAGGGAGAGTGTTTAATTGGTGAGATTTTGAAAATTAAAGTGAGAAAGGGAGAGAAACTGGGATAATCAGAGAGGAGGAAAGGAGAGGAAGGAGGAGGAAGGAGGAGGAAGGAGGAAGAAGAAGAGGGGAGGGGAAAAGGGTTTTGTGCGCATAAGTTTTAAATGTAGCGACGACAACGGGTCGTTGCCACGTTAAAAAATTTCTTTGACGCGCCAAATTTAAATTTTAATTAAAAACGTAGTGACGGTTAAGTCGTCGCTACGTTTATTTTTTAAATTTTTAGAAAAAAAATAATTAGTTTTTAGTGTAGCGTCGGCCTGGCCGTTGCTACAATGCAAAACGTAACGACGGTCAGGCCGTCACAAAGTATTAATTGCACAGCTACACGTTGTGCTGCACATTTAATATTGTAGAGACGACGTAATGACGGCTAAGCCGTCACTAAGGTTTCTTATCTATTTCAGCGCATTCTTGTAATGTAAAATTTTGATAATTACTGTTATTTGGGGCTTGTTATTTGGGGCTAATTATTGAAAATTAAGCTTGAATTATTGGAGCCATGTTTAGGCTATGACTCAAGACACATTGGATTTTGTATCTAGTTTGCATCTTTGTATATATCCTAGGGATGGCAATTGGACCCAGACCCAGTGGGTACCCGCAAAAATTACCCGCAATGGGTAGGGTAATTACCCACCAAATGGGTATGGGTGCGGGTATGGGTAATTACCCGTATTTTTTAATGGGTACGAGTGCGGGTACGGACGGGTACTATGGTACCCTACCCTACCCATACCCGCATTTATATAATATATATAATTAATGTAATTTATATACATATAATTAATTTAATAAATATATATATGTTTATATTATTAATTAATATTTTTTTAAAAAAATAATTAATGTTAATCTATATTATAGTCACCAAAAAACATTAATATATATTACTAATTCAATTAATTTAAATTTTATAATTTTGTCCTACACACTAAAAAATAACAAAACATGAACTGATTTTCATTTCCCCTCCCAATTTTTTAATCTCCCATCCACTTCCACATATGATAGTTGTTTTATATGTTAAACTTGGATGATCTATGGATTATTTTTTATTTAATTTTTAATTAATTTTTATTTTCTAATCAATTTATTTTCTTATAGTTAACAAAAGTGCGGGTAATGGGTACGGGTACGGGTACTTGAGTACCCAGCGGGTAAGGATACGGGTACTAGAATAACTACCCACGCGGGTATGGGTCCGGGTCCGAGTATTTTTTTAAAACGTACCCATTGCCATCCCTAATATATCCTCAACTCCCAAGTTATCTCCATGCATGGAATAGTATTTATATCACTTAGAGGAATGAAAAGGTATAAAATATATTTTATCATATAGATTATAAGAAATAATTTTAATGTCCACATTTTTATTAAATTATTATTTTTAGTATTAGTCTTATCTCTAAAATAATATTTTCTATAAAATTCTCACTTTTATAAATCTATTAATAAGCGAGATAAGAGCATAAATGATAAAAGGCTTAAATGTACTTTTGGTCCCTGTACTTTCACAAATGCGAAATTTTAATCCCTATAATTTTAATTGCTCAAATTAAATCGCTATACTTTTTAAATTGAACAATTTCAGTTTTACCGTTAACCTGTCATCCAATACTTAACGGTCAAAGCTGATTTGGAATGATTCTATGACATGGCAACCTTGCTAAATGACATGGATTTTTATTATTTAAAATTAACGGCAATTTGAGAATCCGAGGAACATTTCAGATCAATATAACCCAAATCCCAGCAAAGATTCAATCCCTTAAGATAGAAAAAACCTTGAACCCAACTCCCAGTATGGTCTTGGATCAATCCATTGTACCTTGCTCTACCATCTATCATGCTTCCAAATCAATTTGCCCCAATAAAGAAGTGTTCTGTAGACTGTAGCCTTACAATTTTAACATTTAAACCACCAAGCTTTCTAGGCTTAGTAATTTTGATCAATTCTACATAAAGCTATTCCAAATAATAGTAAATTACTAAGGCTTTTTGATCAAGTTGGTACGGATTTTTTTAAAATTTACCAAAAAATTGTAATAAAAAATAATTTATCATGATGGGGTGGTTTGGGCTACGGTGTAAAGCAGAAGCGGTTAGCGCCTCTTGAAGCGCCAACTCAGTTAGCGCCTCTTATTAAAACTCTTATTAAAATATTTTAACAAGTGGCGCTAACTGAGTTAGTGCTTCAACAGACGCTAACCCAGTTAGCGCCTCCAGTATATTTTCTTTTTTAAATTTTACAAACCAAATTTTTTTTGTTGTAATTTGTTGGGGTTTAAACCCCGGCGAATATTTTTTTTTTCTTTACATTACCGGGGGTTTTAAACCCCCGTAAATAATTTTTTTCTTGTACAAATTTTTGTCCTTTACATTAGTGGGGGATTCAAATCCCCATTAAATGAATGGTGTTTTTTAAAAAATTACCGTTGCACAAGAAAAGACGCATGCGTCTTTTATATGATAAAAAAAGTGGCATGCGTCTTTTTATGTACAACAAATGACGCATGCGTCTTTTTTATGTAGTTAGTTGTTTGCCATTTTTATTATGAACTTTTTATTTTTCAATTAATTTTATTATATTTTTATTCTTACACAATAATTTTCTTTTTTTTATTATCTTTTTTACTTTTTTTTATCAAATTATATCTCCATTTATTAGTTTCTATTGTCGTGTTTTTTTATGAATCACGGGAGTCAGTCCAGTCATTTTCTTTTTTCTTTTTTTGTCTCACTTTCATTATCTTTTTTTTACTATGGTATTATAATTTTTCTCTCATTATTGGTTTTATTAATTTGTTTCATTATAAAAGAATTTTTTTATGAACTTCGGGTATTATCCAGGGAGACAGTCCTGTTCCTATCATTTTATTTTTTCTCACACATTAATTTTCTTTTTTATTAGTCTTTTTTAATAACATAAAACAATTCGCGGGGGTTTAAACCCCAACAATTTACAAAAAAAAAAATTAAAACCCCAATAATGTAAAATTTAAAAAAAAATATGTATACCGGAGGCTCTAATTGGGTTAGCGTCTCTTCAAGCGTTAACTGAGTTGGCGCTTTAAGAGGCGCTAACTGGTTAGCGCTTCTGCTTTACATCGTGGCCAAAACCACCCATCATAGTAAATTGTTTTTTATTACTTTGTTTTTGGTAAATTTTAAAAAAATTAGTACCAACTTGGTCAAAAAGCAAAATTACTAAGCATAATGCCTAATTGGAATGCAGATGCGCTAAAAAATTTACCAATAAAATGTGGGAAAAAATAAATTTATCAAGATGGGGTAGATTTTGACACGGTGGAAGGCAGATGCGCTAACTGGGTTGGTGCATCTTGATGCGCCATGATGACGGGAATTGCACAGGATCTAGAATTGAGCAAAACAAACCAATTAGAACCAAAAAATAGCAAGTAATTCACGAATTATAGGTGCTGGACAGCAGCTATAATGCGTGAGAAAATGTAAGAAAATGAAGGAAAATGAAAGAAAAAGTGAAAAGGAAAGAAATGGAGGGACGCCACTGAAGCAAGAATCCTCCTGCAGCAGATAAGTCCAATCGCCAGACGCCACTAATTCAGGAGAATTAGATAAGTCTCACCATGGTTTAAGCAACAACCACCAAGCCTCACTCAACTCTCAAGAGAGGAGAAAATTTGGCATAATGCCTTTACTCTAAAATTGATGTGTGTAAATACAAGAGAGGAGGGCCCATTATATAGGAGAGGGGAGTTTGGGGGGCGGCCACTTACATGAGGGAGTGGGGGAGAAAATAAAAGATGAGTAAAAACTCATCCACAATGGGATTTGAACCCATGCTCCTAATGGTATTTGGCTAAGCTAAGCTTTTAGCCACTAAACCCCCAAAAATGCGCCCAAAGCTACATAGGAAAGAAAAGATGAGTTAATTTTCTATCCTATGTGGGATTAGACCCCATGACCTCCTACACCTTGTAGCAAGGCAACCTACTAAACCAATAAAACCCCTATATAGGCGCCCCTAATTAAAGAAAAGACAAATATATCCTAATTACATCATAAAGTCCTAATTACATCATGAATTACTAATTACATCACAAAAATCCTACTTAAGTTGAGTCTTGCATGTGACTTAGGGATGACCCTCATGAAGGAAGACTCATGCTTGGTTCAGCTCCAAGCACTTCAAGTAGCTCCAAATTGGTCCTAGCCATTGTCAGTCCAGAGGTCTACTGACAGGTTGTCATCATCCCCTCCCCCTTGGAAAGCATTTGTCCTCAAATCTAAAGAAAGAAATGAGAAGATTATCAGGGGTAGAAGAGAATTCAAGGGAATGGATGACAAGAAGGGAAAAGGTGGAGACTTCCCTTTCTGGATTAGTGAATCCGAGCTAGGCCTCAATCTTGGACATCCTTGCGCACCCTAGTAACAAAGAAAGGAGACTCATTATTCCTAAGCATATAACCTCTAATGCTCATAACAATAATACTTAGGAATCATGTAGGGAGCTTTAGTGAAAGAAAGAGGAGTAGAAGAAGGAGATGAAGAAATAGGGGAAAAGGTTAGAGGAAACTCCCTTGTGGTGTAGCCACTTCCTCCTTCCATATCCAGCAGCTCCTTTTCTTGAATCCCTTCAAAACAATCAAGGTCAGCAGTTTTAAATTGGTGGAGTATTAGCATAGCTTCCCTTTTATTTTTTTGTTTTTCCTTGTTTTTCACCTTTTCTACCATCACTTTTGATGCTTCTTCTTTCTTTTTCTTTTTATCCTCACTCTCTATCTTAAGCCTTTTTATTCTCTCAAGCTCTATCTCTCTCTTCATGTGGGCTTGATCCTCACATATTTCTTGACATGACATTGGCATTAAAGTGATTTTTGTTCCATCTTGTTTGAAAGTGATTTGATTAGAGTAACCATCATGAATGGCCCTCTTATCAAATTGCCAAGGTCGACCCAAAAGAATATGTGTGGCATCCATAGGTACAACATCACAAAGAATATTATCATCATAATCACCTATGGAAATAAAGATGAGAGTTTGCCTTTTTACTTCCCTTTCCCCATCATCACATATCCAAGATAACTTGTATGGTCTGGGGGGGTTGTGTGGTAGATAAACCTAGTTTTGCTACCATTCTTGAACTTGCAATGTTAGTGCAACTTCCACTATAAACAATTAGGGAACAAATGCGTCCCTCTATCATACATCTAGTGTGGAAGACAGTTTGCCTTTGTTCATCTTCTCTAATCATTTGATTTCCTAAGGCTCTCCTAACCATGCAAAGTTTGCCTTCGGCCCTATACACTTCTTTCTTAACTTCATTTTCATCTTCTTCACTAGTTTCTTGTTTATCATCCTCACTATGTTCATTCTCGCTTTCACTAGTGTATTCACCATTTTCCTTAACCAACATTGCCCTTCTATTTGGGCATTGGGAAGCTATGTGTCCCTTTCCATCACACTTGAAACATTTGATGTTTCTTGTGGAAGTAGAGGGCTCTTCCTTTTTAGTAGAAGGAATGGGGTTAGAGGTAACCCTAGAACCCTTAGGCTCTTCCTTCTCTTGGCTCTTTCCCTTATCTTCTCTTAGGGTTTCCTTGTTCCTAGTTGTAAAACTAGTGTTTCCTCTTTTATAGTTACCCTTTCTTTTAAGTTGAGTTTCAATTTTAATGGCTTGATGTACCAAGTCCTCTATTTCAACATAAGGATGCAACTCCACTATGTCCCTTATGTCGAAATTTAGGCCATTGATAAACCTAGCCATAGTTGCTTCACTATCCTCAACGATGTTTGCCCTAATTAAAGCAAGTTCCATTTCCTTAAAATATTCATCTACACTTTTAGACCCTTGCTTAAGAGTTTGGAGTTTAATGTGCAACTCCCTAGTGTAATGTTGAGGTATGAACCTCTTTCTCATGATGGATTTCATTTCCTCCCAAGAGGAAACTAAAGGAGCATTGCACCTTCTTCTATCAGCTTGAAGCTGATGCCACCAAACTAAGGCATAATTCTTAAACTCAAGAGAGGCAATTTTAACTTTTTCTTCTTCCCCATACCTATGGCAACTAAAGATTTGTTCAATTTTAAGTTCCCATTCTAGGTATTGTTCTACATCATTTCTACCATTAAAGGTTGGGACTTCTATCTTTACCCCTCTAAACCCTTGTTCCCTTCTAGGTTCCTCTTCTCTCCTATGTTCCCTTCTATTCCTCCTGGGGTTTTCCTCATAGTATTCTTCTCTTCCTCTCCTAGGGTTTTCCTCATAATACTCTTCTCTAAACCCTTTATGTTCCTCACGCCTCCTAGGCCTCCTATTTCCCCTTCTCCTATAGGTATGGCTAGAGTGTCTCTATCCCTCACTACTTTCTGGATGGTACCTATCTTCACTCCTAACCACACTATACCTATCCTCACTTCCTCCTTCTTGAGAAGAATGTCTTTTCTCCCTCCTACTCCAACTTAGCTCTTTCCTAAGTTCACTCATCTCATGCCTCATCATTCGAGTCATATCATGAATTGTACGTTGTAACTCGGACCTATACTTCAAGGTTCTAGGAGAAGGAGGTGGTGAGTTCCTACTACCCATTGTCTTAAAGTTTTTGATTTAAAATTTGGACCTTACCACTCAACTAAGTGTATACACTCAATGGAATGCAACACTCGTGTATGTCACTCTTTTTTTTTTGGCTTTTTCTATAATGAGACTCTCTTGCCTCTTCTACTCGGTTGGAAGTTGATTGAAGTTGCAAAGACCAGATTGAGTCTAAGTCTTAACCCTTACCAAAAATAGAAGCGCGCTAACAAAAAAAAAGATCTACCGGAAGAGAATTAGAAATCCTAAGACAAAACAGAAGAATTGATATGACAAACAAGAAAAGCTGGCACTCAAACAAGCTTATACACAAGAGCAGACAACAAAACAGACAAGACGGAAGAAATTGCAAAGAGAATTGTTTTTGGTGATTTTTGAAAAAGAGTTGCCAAAATTGTCATTTTTAAGAAAAACAACAAATACAACTCAATTACAGTATAAAGGGAAATGAAACAAAAATTACAGCAAAACTGTCACTGTATTGTTGGGATATCTCTTTGTTTTGAATTTTCTATTTTTCTGAATTTTTCTGAATTTTGACTCTTTTTGGGTGTCTTTTTGACTTTTTCTTCGTTTGCACCCTTTTTGCTTTCTACACCTCTTTTTTTATTTTTGGCACGTACGTACTTTTCTATTTTTCTTTCCTTTTCTTTCTTTTTTTGGCTTTTTCCCCAACAGAAAATTACAGAAATTTGTACACAATGAAAAGAAAATATACTGAACCTACTGTAATATTTTTGGAATTTTCTGACAGTAAACTGGTCCAAGTGGCCCAGAAAAGCAAAAATAATGAATAAACTGATTTCTAAAAACTGTAAAAATGTGATGACAACTTGATTTCAAAAATGGCCAAAAAAAATTGCTTAGCACTTCCTTGTTGATTATACAAGACCAGTGTGGTCACAGAAACACGTTTGGTTCAATTTTAAGTTTGGAATTAAATTTGAAGGAAAATCAACAATTAGAATTTGTTGATCTTCTTCCAATACTATGAACCAAAAAAAAGATCCTATAGGTGAGCGTTTTGCACAATCAAACAGGGAAAGTTCTAGGTAGAGATAGCAGTCAATCCAAATTTGCAATCAGAATGCCAATCAAACAGACATAACAAGAGTAGAATATGAACAAAACATAAGCCAAAAAATGCGCATAAAATGGCAAAAAAAAGGAGGTAAATTGCGCAAAAATAAATGGCAAGAATTAAAAGGGGGAAACTGAAATTAAAAGGATGGGGAAGACAGAAATGTAAATGGCAGAAAGTAGAAGGGGATGACAGAAAGTAAAAGGATGGGGAGAGCAGAAATGTAAATGACTGAAATGTAAAGGGGGAAGCGGAAATTAAAAGGATGGGGAGGACTGAAAATAAATGACTGGAAGTAAAGGGGAAGCGGAAATTAAAAGGATGGGGAGAACTGAAAAGTAAATAGCAGAATGTAAAGGGGAGAGCTGAAATTAAAGGGATGGGAGAAGCGGAAATTAAAAGCGGAAAGTAAAGAGATGAATATGGGGGATGAACAATTAATGGTGAAGGGAGAAAATGTAGGTGAACGATCTTTGGAAAAATGAAGACAACAATGCCTCCTCTTACCACACTTCACCAACAAACAAGCAATTTATAGCAATTATATGTAGAAATCACTCAAGAACAAGTATGAGCAATTAAGAGACAATTTATCAAACACCTAGGGGGTGGGAATTAGCGGCCCAAAACATCCCTCAACTAGCAAGATAATCACCCAATTCAATCAAGCAGACAAGCACAAAGTAGTAGTAGAAAGGCACCTCGGGCCCGGGAAACAGTCCAAGTCCAAATTACAATGAAAAGAGGGATTGAATTACACTAAAATGAAGCAAAATTCTGCACAAAAGAGGTGCAGCCACCACGCCCAAACAGCCACCAAAAACAGCCCCAAATTGCTCAATCCATCAAGCTCTTGATACCAAATGATGACAGGAATTGCACAGGATCTAGAATTGAGCAAAACAAACCAATTAGAACAAAAAAATAGCAAGTAATTCACGAATTATAGGTACTGGGCAGCAGCTATAATGCGTGAGAAAATGTAAGAAAATGAAGGAAAATGAAAGAAAAAGTGAAGAGGAAAGAAATGGAGGGATGCCACTGAAGCAAGAATCCTCCTGCAGCAGATAAGTCCAATCGCCAGACGCCACTAATTCAGGAGAATTAGATAAGTCTCACTATGGTTTAAGCAACAACCACCAAGCCTCACTCAACTCTCAAGAGAGGAGAAAATTTGGCATAATGCCTTTACTCTAAAATTGATGTGTGTAAATACAAGAGAGGAGGGCCCATTATATAGGAGAGGGGAGTGTGGGGGGCGGCCACTTACATGAGGGAGTGGGGGAGAAAATAAAAGGTGAGTAAAAACTCATCCACAATGGGATTTGAACCCATGCTCCTAATGGTATTTGGCTAAGCTAAGCTTTTAGCCACTAAACCCCCAAAAATGCGCTCAAAGCTACATAGGAAAGAAAAGATGAGTTAATTTTCTATCCTATGTGGGATTAGACCGCATGACCTCCTACACCTTGTAGCAAGGCAACCTACTAAACCAATAAAACCCCTATATAGGCGCCCCTAATTAAAGAAAAGACAAATATATCCTAATTACATCATAAAGTCCTAATTACATCATGAATTACTAATTATATCACAAAAATCCTACTTAAGTTGAGTCTTGCATGTGACTTAGGGATGACCCTCATGAAGGAAGACTCATGCTTGGTTCAGCTCCAAGCACTTCAAGTAGCTCCAAATTGGTCCTAGCCATTGTCAGTCCAGAGGTCTACTGACAGGTTGTCATCACGCCAACTCAGTTAGCGCATCACGTTAAGTGAAGGATATATAGGATGCGCTAAGTGAGTTAGCGCGTTATATATCCTTCACTTAACGTGATGCGCTAACTGAGTTGGCGCATCAAGATGCACCAACCCAGTTAGCGCATCACTTGTATTTTTATGTTGTTAATAATTTTTGAGACTTATGTGTGCCATTTCGATTCCATCAGAGAATATATTTTCTTTTATTAAAAAATATTTTTAAAAAAACCCAATATTACCCTCAAGACTCTCCTTCTTTTCTAATTGAATTATCAGAATTGATAAATGCAATAAAACCCTATCATTAAAATTTATGTCTTTCTCGCGCAAAATTCATTCTTCTCGTTCTCCTTCTTTCTCACTACCCTAACGTTTATTATTTTACATATTATGTTTTTTGATAATTTATGAAGGTTTTTTATTAAGATCCATTTTAAATATAAGGAGTTTGTGTAAGGCTTAAAAATTGAGGGATTTTTATATAGTAAAGAAAAATCCATAGTTAGTAAGGGTATTTTGGTCAATTTAATATAAAATATAATTGTTGACCGTTGACTAAAATTTCTATTAAATATATCATAAAAAATTGGGTTTAAGTGTAATGTACTTTTAAATTTGGAGGGGTTTTGTGTAGGTTTTCAAATAGAGAGGATTTTATGTTGGAAGTGTAAAATAGAGGGGAGGTTAGAGTATTTTACTCTAAATACAATTTATTATTTCTGAGTAATTATGTGTGTTTCTGATTAATTAAGTGATACGCTAACTGAATTGGTGCATCTTGATGCGCCAACTCAGTTAGTTAGTTAGCGCATCATGTTAAGTGAAGGATATATAGGATGCGCTAAGTGAGTTAGCGCATTGATGCGCTAAGTGAGTTAGCGCATCTAACTAACTGAGTTGGCGCATCAATATGCGCTAACCCAGTTGGCGTATCTGCCTTCCACCGTGTCAAAATCTACCCCATCTTGATAAATTTAATTTTTCCCACGTTTTGTTGGTAAATTTTTTTGCAATCCATACTACTATGGTCAAAAAGCCGGCCTTGTCCCAGACCCACCCCTTCCATTCTAATCGTCTACTTGGCCGAGGCCACCAAGAATGCGTGGTCTCCGATAAGCTCCTGAAATCTCAACCGACAGCATCGAATCAAGCCCTTTAATTGCTCGAATACCCGAACCAGGAGAAGTATCCATCAATGCTCAAAAACCTCGATGCGTTGCCAGCAATGGTGTTCGCCGGTGAGGCGAAGACCCTTGAGGAGCGTCTGTGTCAGGAAGAAGCTGCCTTGGGAAATCCTGTTCTCGTGGTGACTGCACGGCTATGACTCATGAGCTTCGGAGTTCAATGAACAATCCTCTAATTAAGAGAATCTGGGCATTTTCCAAATATTTTGATCATATTTCAATTTTAAAAATTTGTGTTTTAATAATAGTTTCCACGCTGGCATTTAAAGTTACGCATGATACATATCAGCTTTCTCTGATAAATACTGGACGCAAGGATAAGCATAAAACCAAATTTACTCAATTAAAAAAAATAAGTACTTAATTTAAGCAATTAAAACTATGAGACTAAAATTATAAGGGGTGTTCATTGGTTCGGATCGACCCGACGAATCCGACGAACCAAACTATTTTAATTGGTTCGGATTTTTTTTACTCATTCGGGTCCGAACCGAACCAATAAGAACCGAGGTCTATTGGTTCGGGTAACATGTTGAGAAATCTGAACCCATTACCTGAACCGAACCGAACCCCTTAAATATATTAAAAAAATAAATAAACTAAATTTAATTGTCATGAATATAAATCTGAACTATGTTAATCACATATTATTTGTAAATAATTATTTGTTTGTGGTTTATACATGATATATTATTTGTAAAAATAATTTCCTTAGCAAGTAGGACTGAAAATAATTATTTGTAAATATTTATATCTGGTGTATTATTTATAAATAATTATTAGTTTCCGATCCGATTGAACCCAACGAACCAACCCTTCTTTTATTGGTTCGGTTTGGTTCGAGTCTTTTACAAAAAGCAATGAAATCCGAACTAAACTGAACCGAACAATTTTGTTTGGTTCGGATTTGTTTTTCTCAAACAACAGAACCAAACCGACCCGTGAACACCCCTAAAAATTATGCATTTGTTAAAGTAAAAGGATCAAAATTACATTTAAGCCATGATAAAATAATAATTAATATTATCTTAAACTTTTAAAATAAAACTACATATAAATAGAACTTATTTTTTTTCCTTAAAAACTAACACTTATTAAAAAGTATTTGATTCCTCGTTCCTCCAAAATGTAAAGTTGTATTGTGCATAGTTTCACTTTAGAGAAGCACAAAGATAATTACCCCCTCCCGTCCTATTTATAAGAACCTTTTTGAAGGTGAGTCTTGGTCCTTTTTATAAAAACTTTTTCAGATTGTCTCATGCATTAATTATTATTTGACAAAAATACCCCATTAGTGGAGGTAGCTGAGTAATTAATTAGTAGAGGGAGTATGACACAATTGAGTAGTTAAATAGAAAGAGAAAAGAATGGATCTCAATAAATTCAAGGGTGGTTTAGTAAATTTGATACACATTCATGACAAATTTATTGTAATCAACTAAATTAACTAACTTCCTTAATCCATGTGAAGTAGTTAAAAGGTTCTTATAAATAGGATCGGGGGAGTATTGATTAAAAATTAATTATTAAAATTTTTAAAAATCCATATGTATAATAAATTATGAAATTTTAAAATTTTAAATTTTTCAATAAAAAATTATTATTATACACTTTAAAAGAGTCATATCCTATTAAAAAAAGAAAGCGAGGGAGTACTTCTAAAGTTGTCTACCAAATCAAAACAATTTTAAATTCTTTTATTTTTACCATTATTTTTGCCCCTAATTTGTAACTGTCCACAAGACGTACGATAACACATATTTTCTATTTAAAACTATTATTTATAAATTTTACACAATATGCTTTTGAACCAAAATTTTACCCAATATTTAATCATGAATGAGAATGAGATGGCTCATTCACGTATATATAGTTAAATTTTCATATAAAATTAAAAGAAACATCATAGTGTCAAATGTTCCATAACCGTTAATTAAACATTAATCCACGGCAAGTTTTTCATAGCAACAATTTTACAAAAAATAAAAATCACATCACGTCTAAGCCTTATACTGTCTAGTGTCTCACTCTTGTCTTTCAACTTGAGTAGATGTGCTTCTAATCTTTACTTATGATCGTGGCCGAGATCACAGAGGGTGGTCCGAGATGCGGGCAGTGGACGTGGGGATGCCCCGATCGTACTCCGGTGCGACGGCGCGCGGTGGGGGTACCTGCTAAGGCACTCCAACGCTCAAGTTAGTGGGGAGAAGGACCGGTGTAGAAGTGGATAAATGCATTACCTTCCCTTTGTGGGGGGGGGGGCTCCTTATATAGACGTCCCTGTCCTGGTTGGAGGGGACATAGGTGTCATAGGCAGGGGTGCAGGCACGCCTCCGCCATAATCCTCCTGCTGTGGCCGTAAATTAAGGTGGCGTGTGTCAGTGTCATTACCTTTATCGGGGACGGTATGGGGCGTATTAAATGCGATGAGACTTGGTAGGTAGCCTAGGTGTAGGGTGTAGGACAGATAGGCTCCGGGGTTACTAGTTAAGGATATGCCGTCTGGGGCCGAGGTGACGAGATCCAAGTGAAAGGGCGTCTCGGGTGTGTTGCCGTCATTCCTGCCTAATGCATTAAGGGGTGGGCCTCGTCTTTTAACCGAGGCCCTGGTAGATGCTTTGAACCGAGGCACCTCCAACCTCGTCTAAGGCCCAGGCTCAGTGGCCCCTGGCTGGCCCATCTTCTAAGGTCTCGTCCTATCTTGCGATGGCAAGATGGCCTCGGACTCGTCCGGATCAGTTGCCCTTCAGCTTGGTGGTGAACTTGTGTTGACCATTAAGGTGGATATGTGATGGGTGTTCCGATCGGACCAGTTGCCCCTCAGCTCGATGGCGAGATCTGTGACACCCTTCTACCCCAACTCTTATACAATTAATAAATCGAGATATAGGAAAAGGTAACGTCCCACAACGGGTAAAAAGATTCACATTTCTCATCGTTTAAAACTTCATTCATTTAAAGGTCATCTCATATAAAATAGAAATAGAAGTCGATTGTTTCAAAATACTTCAAGCAGCGAAATTAACATCAAAATATTCTACTAGCCATGTAAGGCACTTAAAACAGTTTACAAGTCATTTCCTAACTAGAAACATAAAGTAAAAACCCCCAATAATATGCCCTGATGTCACATGTATCAGAGCGACACTCCCTTCAATAAATACTCGACACCAGTCGTGTCATCATCATCACCTGTAAAATTAACCACAGTGTAACAGTGAGGAAAAGAATACCACTCATACATACACATAGGAGGCTACCCTATCCTCACCCTCATATAAACAACATCATTATTAATCACACCACATATTCAAACTTCAAGTAATTCATCATATAATAATCATCTATAATTCATCATATAACAAATCATCGATATTCTCATATAAATCTCACATCATCATTCACCAAGAAAGCACATGTTCTATTCTCAACACATAATACTCATTTCATCATTAATACTCATATCATCATATAATTCAATTTCATCGTTAAATATAACACATGTTCATCCATCATCATATACACCGAAACTCATCAACCTCGTCCCAAGGATCATGACTTGGAACTCCGCTCAATGGGCGTACCTCGTCAATCCCCTTAGTTGTTACCGATGATGGCCCTACCGTTAATCACCACACAGGCTGGTAGGTTGCACATTGCCCCACACTAGGCTTGTACAGAGACATTCGCCCCCCGTCATCATCACCCCCACTCTAGGGCTAGATGACTCGCATTGTAAAAACTCCCTATTTAGAGTAAATACATAGAATGTCCCCCATCATGGTCTCTGCACTCCCACAATGGGCCATATAGTTCACCTCCCGAGTTGCACAACACCCCTCTCTAGGCTTGTGCATCTCGAGTACAACACCTCCCTGAGCTGCACTCTACCCCACTCTGGGCTTGTGCATCTCAAGTACAACACCTCCCTGAGTTACACTTCGCCCGACACTAGGCTCGTGCATCTCAAGTACAACATCACATATGCTCAAGGCATCATCAACATCATAAGAATAAATACATCATCATCATTATAAACCATCATAAGCATCATTAATCATCATCATTATAAATCACCATAAGCATCATTAATCATCATCATCATACTCATAGCACTCATCGTATGCGCAATGCATCATTATATAATCATCATACACCTCATTCCTCATATGCTTATTACATCAACATATTATCATCACACATCACATACCTCATACACTCAATACATCAATACATCGTCATCACACATCTTAACATTATAGAGATCTAACATCAAGGGAGATATTAATATCATCATACTCAAACCACAATCAATACAATAAACATCCATTTAAATCTCTCAATTTCACAAATAACATTTATATTAAATACATATCAATCTCAAATTCATGTGTTAAGGAAAACCATCCTCACTCAGAAAAGAACTCATCAAAAGTACATCAAAAACAAGAATCTGCGAGCTGCGCTTCAACTTGCGCTGCAGCGCAGATTCCAGAGGGCCACGCTTCAACTTGCGCTGCAGCGCAAGTTGCAGCCCAAGTGTCGCAAAATGCGACTACATTGCGTTTTTGCCCCTTTGAACCCTTTCTTCAATCCCTACTCAATCCTCATCGTTTATACTTCGATCCAACACGTTTTTATCAAACAAATTCAACCAAAAACACCAATCTTTACACAGATTTCACAATTAATCCATCAAAACCCCAACTCATCAAACCCTTATTTACCCCTTTTCACTATTCTCATTCAACACCATTCAAGATTCATCAGGATTCATAAAACTAATCAATAATCACAGGTTTTCATCATCCATACTCAATATAATCATTAATCAATTCGAATTCAAAGTTTTAAAACTACCCAAGCACCCCCACATCCACATACAAGCAGCACCCTCTCCCCCACCGTACCTTAAGTGTAGATCGAACAACAGCAAGGAAGACTCTTTCTTGGTTCTTGATGATTACTCTCCAGCAACCTTCTCTTGAGACTCAGTTTCTTCCCTCCTTAGCATTTTGCTCTCCGAAGATTTGAAAAATAAGGATTAGGGTGAACTAAGAACCCCTCCTTAAATAAATACTTAATTGGGCTAGGCCCACTCTCAACCCACTTATCTTCTTTTAAATTTGAAATAGCATTATTAATAAAATAACTAATACTATTATTTATTTACTTCTCTTATTTTATTTATTTTATTTTATTTAGTAAATTTGGGATGTTACAACTCTCCCCTCCTAAAAGAAAAATTCGTCCTCAAATTTTCCCGAGATGAACAACTCTGGAAAAGACTCCTCTCGACAGGTCGATCAAAGGCAACTGCTTCACCGGAACAATCCAATAAGACATGGTTGGAAGATAACCAGTCCATACCAAGAATAATACCTAGTTGACTCAAAGGCAAACAGATCAAATCAAGACAACACAATTCAATCAATCAATCATCACAATAACACCACGGAAGCACAATAAACACATAACTCAAGGTCGATGAACCGACCAATCAAACAAACAGTTAACTGAAAGCAATATAATTCACTCAACCGACATAACACATTAGCACCACAGAAGCACAATAAACTCATAACTCAAGGCCGGTGAACCGACCTGCTCTGATACCACTTAATGTGACACCCTTCTACCCCCAACTCTTATACAATTAATAAATGGAGATATAGGAAAAGATAACGTCTCACAACGGGTAAAAAGGTTCACATTTCTCATCGTTTAAAACTTCATTCATTTAAAGGTCATCTCATATAAAATAGAAATAGAAGTCGACTGTTTCAAAATACTTTAAGCAGCGGAATTAACATCAAAATATTCTAGTGGCCATGTAAGGCACTTAAAATAGTTTACAAGTCATTTCCTAACCAGAAACATAAAGTAAAAACCCCAATAATATGCCCTGATGTCACATGTATCAGAGCGACACTCCCTTCAATCAATACTTGACACCAGTCATGTCATCATCATCACCTGTAAAATTAACCACAGTGTAACGGTGAGGAAAAGAATACCACTCATACATACACATAGGAGGCTACCCTATCCTCACCCTCATATAAACAACATCATTATTAATCACACCACATATTCAAACTTCAAGTAATTCATCATATAATAATCATCTATAATTCATCATATAACAAATCATCGATATTCTCATATAAATCTCACATCATCATTCACCAAGAAAACACATGTCTTATTCTCAACACATAATACTCATTTCATAATTAATACCCATATCATCATCATATAATTCAATTTCTTCGTTAAATATAACACATGTTCATCCATCATCATATACACCGAAACTCATCAACCTCGTCCCAAGGATCATGACTTGGAACTTCGCTCAATGGGCGTACCTCGTCAATCCCCTTAGTTGTTACCGATGATGGCCCTACCTTTAATCACCACACAGGCCGGTAAGTTGCACATCGCCCCACTCTAGGCGTGTACAGAGACATTCGCCCCCCGTCATCATCACCCCCACTCTAGGGCTAGATGACTCGCATTGTAGAAACTCCCTATTTAGAGTAAATACATAGAATGTCCCCCATCATGGTCTCTGCACTCCCGCAATGGGCCGTACAATTCACCTCCCGAGTTGCACAACACCCCTCTCTAGCCTTGTGCATCTCGAGTACAACAACTCCCTGAGCTGCACTCCACCCCACTCTGGGCTTGTGCATCTCAAGTACAACACCTCCCCGAGTTACACTTCGCCCCACACTAGGCTCGTGCAACTCAAGTACAACATCACATATGCTCAAGGCATCATCTGATGTATATGGTTGAATCACAAGAAGGGGGGTTGAATTGTGATTCTTTTAAAATTCTGCAATTTTTTTTTCTAATAAAATTCTGCTCAAGATAAGTTCTTGGCTGTTTATTAGAAGATGGATCTGTACAAGTAGAATTGTAAGTATTAGTGCTTATTATGCTGAAAATGGGATTCCTTTGGTGGAATCAATTTAGTTGCCACTTACTTAGGTATTATTAGTTTTGAAAACTTTTTGTGCACATGCAGAAGTTAAGAAAGTAAGGGAAAGAAGAAAGCACAAAGGTTTTTATACTGGTTCACCTCTTCCAACCTGAGGCTACGTCCAGTCCCTACCTTCTGTAGGATTTTTCTCACTAACAAATCAGTTACAACCTTTGGGTACACACTACCACTAGTATTCTTTTTCCACAGCCTCTTCAGGCTTTCTACAGAATCACCAAACTCACAGAAATAGACCCTGACTTACTGCAGGACTTTCTGTAGAAGCACAGGTCCAGAAATCTGCAGAACTTCCTTCTGCAAACTCCAAACACTCACAGGCTCACACCAGAGCCTTTACAACCTCTCCAAATACTTCACCTAATGTGTCACAAGAGATTTTAGAACAAACCAATCTCTCGGACCTTACAGAAGCACAGAAACAGCAAGGTAAAGTACAAACAGCTCACTATTTTACAATCAGAGCAGCAGCAGAATTTCCTAGTGAGCAAAACTCCCCCTCAACAGCTTGTATAAGCAGATTAGAAAGAATTTGAGGAGAGAGAAAAGGTTCCAGAAGCTGGCAGTGAAAGAGTAGAGATTATTTTATGCTTCTAGAGTGAGAGGTATGTTCCATGGTGAAGAGAGCACCTCCTTTTATAGTTGAGGAGCCTTGTAGCCGTTGGAATGCAGTCAAAATGATCCAGCTGTGATGCTTTGACACGTCCCTTTCAGGTACAACTGCAAAAGCTGACAGGTACAACTGTCTTGTTGACTGGTCTTCATGCTTCTGTAGAACTTGCTTCTGCAGACAGCAAAACTGGTTCATTTCTTCACCAATGCTTCTGTGAATGTGCTGAGGATGATTTCTGGATTATTTCAAGTGTATTTCAACTTGTGTTACTCAGCTAATCAGCAAGAGATTCATTTTAGACTTTCTGGTTTATTTTGCTTCTTCTGCAGAGTCTATACTTGCACATTCCTTCTGCAGAATTGCTTCTGATCAACTGCAGATGTATCTTATGCTTCTGTGACGTGTTTCATGTTCTACAGTTGATATATCTTAAGAATGAAATTCTGTTTTTGCTTTCTACTTAGAATTTTCTCCTAAAATGAATCTTCCTTCTAAAATAATTTCATTTGGAGTTCTTGAGATGCTTCTTCTGTTTCTGGGAAACTGTGAGAAGTGCTTGATAGCTTTTGAATGCTTGAATGAGTTACTTGCAATTTACTCATCTTTATTTCAAATTTTCCTCACAGATTTGTCTTTCTTTCAACTTATTGCTTCTGTTATCCATTAAAATGAAGATTCTCATATTTGTCCTTCTGCAAAATGAAACCTGTTGCTTCTGGACACATTCTCAAATGAAATGGTCAGTTCTTTTGGAATCAGAATTATGCTAAGTTGCATTTATTTGGTTGTCGTGATTAAAACCACTTTGAGGGATTCTTGGACCTTACAGTCCTCCCCTTTTGATGATGACAACCCAATCAAGTATCACTTAGATAATTCTGATTTTTAATACCAAACTCCCCCTGCATTTTAGCTTTTATTGGAAAATAATAATTGCTGCAGATTACATAATTTCAAGACCGATTCTTAATTTCAATTATTAAGTTACAAAAAGCCATTTTGATAATTCATTTCCAATGCAGCAGTATGATCATTGAGTAACTTATGCAAAATTCATTTTTTACCAACAGATGTAGAAACTTATTTAACAATTGTGTAGCAAGGAAACTTATACAGAAAGCATTCATCATTTTCATTCATCATTGATCATAGTCAAAAGTCATTAAAAAATCATTACAATGTGCAGCCCACCTAAAAATTCAACCTAAACTACCTACTACTTACTACTTCTCCCCCTTTGTCATCAATCAAAAAGCTCAAAGGAATTGTATGGAAAGAAGCAGAATCATCATCTATCACTTGGATGGAGAGGAGTGGTCAGATGATGAGGAGGGTAGAAGGCTGGAGCAAGTTCTGGGGTGGCTGGAATTGTGTGAATTGCATAGCTGGGGCCTGAGGTGCAATCACTAGAAGCACAAAATTATTAAACCAAAACTGATGCTTGTGTGAACCTCTCAATCATTTCATTTACTGTGTTTTGGAGAGTGTTCACATTGGAAACAGTTTCTTCATGTCAGACTTGAGCTTCTAGATATTCTACTCCATGGATTTGGAAGGAGAAGCATTCTTTGGTGGTTCTTCAGAAGCAGCAGCATAAGGTTTTGGAGCAGGCTCCTCAGCTGGTTTCTCATTGCTCAATTGTTGTATAAAGGTGTTCATGGAAGAGAGATTGGAAGAAATTGTGGGAATGCTATCTCTGATAGGTTGCAGCAGCAGGTAGAATTGAATCTAGCATAGGAGAAGCAAGGAACTGATTCACCAAATCAGTTCCAAAAGTGTTTGCTGAGGGAGCTGATGGAGTAGCTTCCTTCTGCACCTTCTCTTCTTCTTTCTCTTCAGCTTCTGGTACAACAACCACTGGGATGATGGTATAGGAGATTGAACAGGTAATGGAGAATCAACATTTGGGAGATTAGGAGTGTCAGGAATAGCTTGAGACATGTTTTCCAGGTGTCAACTGCCAGACCCTCTGTAGAAGCACAAATAGTTTCTTGAGAGTCTTCAGGTAATGGTGCTTCAGCAAGAGGAGACTTTGGCTGTGAGACAACTTCTTCTCCTGACATGGAATCACTGGACATGGAGGAGGTTGAGATGGACTTTGCAGACATAGGTAGCTCCACAGAAGGAGAGGAGGCTCTCAGATTCTTGCTGGATGGTTCTTCAGAAGCACCAGCAGGCTGACTTTTCCTCTTTCTGGAAAATGTCAGGAACTCCTTTTCCTTCTTCCTTTTGGTTCTTGGTGCCATATTCTCCTCCTCTTCCTCACTAGGGCTTGAGTAATTATGTGTTGGCTCAGGCTTCCCAATCAACATTCTTTGCACATTTATTTGCCAATGTGCTACAATAGTCACTTGAACTTTCTTCTTCTAAAGGAATGTATTTAATCTGAAGATTCTGGTTAGAAGCATCCCATATGGCAAGCTGGCATATGCCCTTTGGGGATTTGCAGAATAAATCATGCTTCTAAGGATTAAATAAGAAAGGGAAAAGGGTTTTACCAATAAGGAGATGATAAATGACCATAAGGTCAATGTCAGAAACTCTTTCAAGAGTGCCAGCCCTTGGGAGAATTGAGAATATGCACAGCTTGTGAAACAGCCTGCAGATTAAGCTTGCTTGACAGAAGCTGGGAGGAGGAATGGTGAAGGACCTTCTTTTTAACTTCTTCCTTGGTTACACCAGCAGCAGTGAACCAGTCATCATATAATTGATTCTGAACAGAACTACATCCAAGTACTTCATCTATGGTCTCAGCAGTGACCACAATTGTTGATCCCTTTAATGTCTACCACCAAGGAGTTGCCATCATCCTGTACTGACTAGCAGAAGCATAGAAAGCTTTCACTAGTTTCTCATATACTGGCTTCCTTCACAAGAAGGAAGTCTCCCCAGTCCTGCTTTTGGACGAAATGTCCTACATCCCATCCACACTTCTTTATCTCTTTCAGCGAAAGATCTTCCCTGGGATGACTGTCTTCCACTCCCACTTCTCATTGTAGATTTTCAGCACCTCTTTATCCTGGAAGAGGTCCCCATTGGAGTCTTGTGACCCCTCAGAAGGGTCACTCTCTCTGTACTTCTGCTAGGACTTTCTTTCTTCTGTCCAGCAGATTGTGCTACTTTTGGCTATGGGAGAATGAAACTGTATGGATGTTGAAGGAGAGTCCACTCCTATAGGTTGATTTGCGTCAATACCTATTGTCTTAAATGCAGACCCATCTTGTATTCTCTCTAACCTTCTTCTGTAATCTGCAGAGGTAGTTGGAGTTTTAGATTGAGTTTCTGTTGGAAGAATAGAGGAGGTAGAGGGTTGAGAAGGTTGAGGTTGAGTTTGAGCAGGTGGCAGTAGATGCATTTTCTTGCTCTGTTTCTCTTCTAAAAACTAGGGGTTCTGTGGTAAGAGGTTGAGCATGAATTGGCTTAACATAAGGAACTATTTCATTTCCCAAGACAATGAATTCTTCAGAGTTAGTGGAGGAGGAAGCTTGTTTCTTCACAGCTACGTGATTAATTTTCATTTTGAGAGAGGAATGCGAAGCAGAGGACAGAGAAGGTGAGATGATGAAAAAAAGAGTATGGCTGGAATGTGAAAGGTTTGAGTTTGGAGAAGGCAGTGTGGTGTTCCTTCAGTTGAGAGACTATCCTAAATAGTAGAACCCAACTAGCCGTTGCCTTATTTTGAGAAGGAGAGAGGGAAGGGGCACACGCGCAGTTTTTTTAGGAAATTGGTTAATGTCCAACGGTTATAAGCTTTTAAATTTCCCTAATTGTGAACCAACTATCCTGCCTGTTTTAGCTAGAGACAAAAGCCCACTTTCCTCATTCCTTTTGTAGCTTATAGAGGATGAAAAGGCTACAGGTTGGTGTAGTTTGACTTTGCCTAGAATGGATGGAATACATTGAGCTTTGTGAATGAAAGTGACATTTCTAGTATGAGTGATGTGACTAACATAGGATTGTTAGTCAACAATCACTGTTGTGCCGTTTCACCTGATAAGCAGATGAACAAAAGCAGTTGTGACATTGTCCTTTGAAGAAGGATGTCTGCAGAAGCTAAAATTTTCATTTACTAGGTTATGCTATAGAAGGTAAATTTTTCATGCACCTTCTCATGAAAGGTTCTGCAGAGGGAAGACTATTTCTATAAACTATTTTAGGCTTGATTATGCAGAAGGTGAAAATTAACTTCGAATTCCAGAAGCTACTCACATCACTGTAGCTGTCATAGTTTTGTGCTTCTGCAGAAAAATATGCTTCTCTGTTTGCTTCTGTGGAAATTTCAAGTTCCAGTAGCACACAGATTTTATTCACACATCAAGAAACCAAGTATTTCATATTAATTTTATCTCTAAGAAACACAAATCTCTCTTCAACAAGAGGTTTTGTAAGGAAATCAGCAATTTGAAGTTTGGTTTCAATGAATTTCAGTTCAATGTCATGCTTCTGGACATGATCTCTAATTAAATGATGTTTAATATCAATATGCTAGATCTAGAATGCTGGATTGGATTCTTGGACAAGTTAATTGCACTAGTATTATCACAGAAGATAGGAATATTAGTGTACCTCAAGCAATAGTCCTCCATTTGATGTTTAATCCAAAGCATTTGAGAACAACAACTTGCTGCTGAAATATATTCTACTTCTGTGGTCGACAAAGCTATTGTGGGATGCTTCTTGCAGACCAAGAGAATTAATGAATCTCCAAGAAATGGTTGCTTCCACTGGTACTTTTTTTTCCAACTTATCTCCAGCATAGTCAGCATCACAATAACCTGTGAGCTCGAAATCTGTGCCTTTCTTGTACCATAATCCAAGATTTGTAGTTCCAGCAAGATATCTAAAAATTCTTTTTACAGCTGCAACATGTGACTCTTTGGGAGAAGATTGAAATCTTGCACATAGACTTACGGAGTGTAAAATGTCAGGTCTGCTAGCAGTTAAGTATAATAGAGATCCTATCATTCCTCTATATTCCCTTTCAGAAACATGTTTACCATTTTCATCCAGATTTAAAACTGTAGAGGGGATGAATAGGAGTTCCCATGGATTTTGAACCTTCCATTTTATATTTCTTCAAGAGATCTTTAGTGTATTTCTCTGGTTTATAAAGATTCCATGCTTCTCTTATCTGATTTGAAGTCCTAGGAAGAACTTCAATTCACCCTTGAGACTCATTTCAAATTCACCTTTCATAAGTTTAGAAAACTCTTCACACATTTTTCAAATTAGTAGATCCAAATATTATATCATCAACATAAATTTGAACAATGAGAAGATCCTTATTGAAAGTTTTTTCTGAAAAGGGTAGTGTCAATTTGACCTCTTGAAATTTATTTTGTAAGAGAAAGGTGCTTAGTCTCTCATACCAAGCTCTAGGAGCTTGTTTCAAACCATATAAAGCCTTTGTTAATTTGAAAACATGATTTGGAAAAGCTTTGTTTTCAGAACCAGGAGGTTGTTGGATATAAACCTCTTCATTTATAAAACCATTCAAAAATGAACTTTTCACATCCATTTGATAGAGTTTAAAATTTTTGAATGCAGCAAAGGCAAGAAGAATTCTAATAGCTTCTAATCTAGCTACTGGTGCAAAGGTTTCATCAAAATCAATACCTTCTTGTTGGTTGTAGCCTTGAGCTACTAACCTAGCTTTGTTTCTGATTACCTTACCTTTCTCATCCATTTTGTTTCTGAACACCCATTTTGTACCAATAATGGTGTGATTGTTTGGATGGGGTACAAGAGTCCATACTTTGTTTTTCTCAAACTGATCTAGCTCTTCTTTCATGGCTTCAACCCATGATTCTTCATCAAGTGCTTCTTGGATACTCTTTGGTTCAACTTGAGAAAGAAGAGTTGTGTCATTTCTTAGCTGTCTTCTGGTTTTTACACCTTCTTCAACATTTCCAATTACTTGGTCATGAGGATGGTTAGTCACAGATTTCCAGCTTCTGGGCAGATTCTGCTTTTGACAGTCAGAATCTTCTCCAGAAGCACCTACAGCTTCATGCAGCTTCAGGTTCTGCAGCCTTTTCTGCAGAACTATGATTTTCAGAAGGCCTTTTTGACTGACTTTCATCATCAGAATCTTGCTTGTCACATGCTTGAGAAGGAGAGTTAGCATCATTGAAAATAATATGCATGCTTTCTTCTATTGTTTGATTCTTGAGGTTATAAATTCTATATGCTTTGGAAGTGATAGAATACCCAAGAAATATTCCTTTTTCAGATTTAGCATCAAATTTCTCAAGGTTATCCTTATTGTTTAATATGAAGCATTCACTTCCAAATATGTGAAAATAGGCAATGTTGGGTTTTCTTCCTTTCCATAGTTCATATAGGAGTTTTATTAAGGATGCTTCTGATAGAAACTCTGTTAAGTATGAACATGCAGTGGAAACAGCCTCACCCCAAAAGTATTTTTGAATTCCACTGTCACTTAACATAGTTCTTGCCATTTCTTGGAGGGTTCTATTCTTCCTTTCTACAACTCCATTTTGTTGTGGAGTTCTAGGACAAGAGAAGTTGTGGGAAATTCCATTTTCATCAAAGTAGTTCCTGAAACAATAATTTTCAAATTCTCCTCCATGGTCACTTCTTACAGAAGCAACCTTTTGGCTTCTTTCATTTTGAATTTTCTTAAGAAAGATTCTAAAAGACTCAAAAGATTCATCCTTAGTAGTTAAAAATAAAACCCATGTGAATCTAGAGTAATCATCTACTATCACAAGGCCATATTTTTTCCCTCCCAAACTAGGTGTTTTAGTTGGTCCAAAAAGATCAATGTGAAGCAGTTCTAAAGTCCTTTTTGTAGTTATTACATTTTTGGGATGAAAACTTGACTTAGTGTTTTTCCCTTTACACATGCTTCACAAATTTTATCTTTATCAAATTTCAGCTTTGGCAATCCTTTTACAAGTTCTAGTTTGGAAAGTTTAGAGATAGTTTTCATGTTCAAATGGCCAACTTTTCTATGCCAAATCCATTTTTCATTTTCAAAAGAAGCAAGACAGTTTGATGTGGAAGTTCTTCTAGACATATGCTATATAGATTCTTGCTTCTGATACCTGAGAATAATACCTTTTTAGTAGATGATTCTCTAATCTCACAGAATGTAGGTTGAAACATAACTTCATAGTCACTGTCACATAACTGACTAATGCTAAGAAGATTATGTTTTAACCCTTTCACATAGTATACATTATTAATTTGGGTAGAACCTTGCATACCTATCTTTCCAATACCTTTTGTTTGTTCCTATAACAGAAGATAACAAGGCTTTAGGTACCCAAATTTTCTTGGGTCCTGTGAGGTTAGATACCTTCCTTCTGATACTCCTTTTTCTTTTGTAACAGTTTTGGTCATGGTGTCCAAGCTTGTTACACAAAGAACAATGAGGAGGTTTCCTTTTGGCTGGAACAAAAACTGTTTTGTGTGATTCTGAAAACTTGTCTTGATTAAATCCTAAACCTCTTTTGTCTGAAGTTTCTCTACTGTTTCCTATTAATTTATTCAAGTTGTGATTGTTGTTTACAAATTTACACAAATCATTTTGAAGTTCATCAATTTTCTTCTGTAGAAGCAGATTTTCCTTCTGTAAAGTTGCAGTTTTTTTTGCTTTTGCAGAACTGTTTCTTACAGTTTTGATTTGTTCAGATAACTCAAAGTGAGATTGTTGGAGACAGTGATTGGTTTTAATTAACCTATTATTATCTTCTCTAAGTATGTCATTTTCTTCTTTAGATTTAACTAATTGTTTTTTTAAGAAGAGCACATTTTTGTGCAAGTGTGTGGGAGTCAGATAATAATTTTCAAAAAGCATCTTCTAGTTCTTTATATGCAGGGGGATTATAAGTAATTACCTCTTCTTCTTATCTATCTCCAGCCTTGAAGCACAAGTTTGTAGTTCGCTCATCTTCTTTTCTATAGAGCTGTCAGAATCATCCCATGTGGCCATCATGGCTTTCTTCTTCTGGAATGGTCTTGATTCTTTCAGCTGAGGACATTCTGCCTTGATATGTCGTGGTTTATTGAATTCATAGCAAATGATAGGTCCTCTGACATTTTCTCCTTTTGATCCTTCCTTCTTAAGATTGAAGAATTTCTTCCCTTTGCCTTTTCTTCTGATCAGCCTTTGAATTCTTTTAGATATAAAGGCCAACTCATCATCATTTTCAGAAGATGATGATTCTTCTTCTGAAGGTTTATCTTCTACAGAAGCACTTCTTTTGGATGTGCCTGCTTTGAGAGTTATTGACTTGTCTTTTCTTGGCAGTTCATCCATGAGTTCTTGTTCATGGACTTTTAGAGAACCAAGAAGCTCATCCAACTTGAGTATAGCTAGATCTTTTGCTTCCTAAATTGCTGTAAATTTTGGTCTCCATATTCTAGGGAGACTTCTAAGTATTTTTCTTACTTGTTCTTGATTTGAATAGCTTTTACCAAGTGATTTTAAATCATTTATAATAATAGTAAATCTATTGAGCATTTCATATATAGTTTCATGTTCAACCATGTTAAACATTTCATATTGGTGAATTAAAATGTTGATTTTAGATTCTTTTACTTGGTCTGTACCTTCATGAGCAATTTTTAAAATATCCCATATTTCTTTTGTTGTGTTGCATCCAACAACTTTATCATATTCTCCTCTACTTAATGCACAAAGAAGAAAAAATTTAGCTTTAGAGTTTAGAAGATACCTTTGTTTGTCATCTTGTGTCCATTCTTCTCTAGGTTTGGGTTTTGGTGCTTCCTCAATAATTTCAGACTCACCTTCTGTGGAAGGAGCCAGAACTCTGGTTCTTCTTGTAGTGGGAATGTAATTCCCATTTTCTATAATATCCCATAGATCAATATCTTGAGATTCCAAGAACAATTTCATTCTATCCTTCCAATAGTAATAGTCTTTTCCATTGAAAGCTGGTGGTCTGTTTGTGGATGATCCTTCTGGAATGAACATTGCAGCTCCATGGTTTTCCATTCCCTTGATCTTTTCCTCTCTCACTGTTAAGTGAGTTCAACCCAAGAGGCAAGCTCTGATGCCAATTGATGTATATGGTTCAATCACAAGAAAAGGGGTTGAATTGTGATTCTTTTAAAATTCTGCAATTTTATCTTCTAATAAAATTCTGCTCAAGATAAGTTCTTTGGCTGTTTATTAGAAGATGGATCTCCACAAGTAGAATTGTAAGTATTAATGCTTATTATGTTGAAACAACTCACTCATATAAAGTTTTTAATATGCCAAACCTTTAAAGAAAGTCATGAGCTAAGTGAAAAATACTACATCTTGTTATTTGCTAATCAAGCTGTTCAAGTCTTTGGCAGATTCCTTAGTAATTCTTGCAGGATCCTTTAAGGAATCATGATCAGAATAAAAGGACTACAACATAAGCCTTTTAGGTCAAGCCAAGAATCTTAAATCTCATTAAGCATCAAGAGAAGAGCTTTTGGAACAGCTTGAGACGACAACTCAATAGACAGATGCAAGCTCAAGCCACGAAACTTATCTGGTCAAAGATACAAAAAACATCATATATCAAAAAGAAGATTCTCAAAATCTGTGAAGATGGTACAGACTCTTAAAGAGATCCTAGATCAGCTTGAGATGCAAGCTCACTAAACAGATGAAAGCTCACTGAACAGATGTAAGCTCATCAGAAGAGATACGAGAACAAGAAGAGATACAAGCTCAAATCATCTAAACAAATGATGTGTCCCACGTAAAGTCAACCTACGAAAAAGCAAAAAGCCAAGTCATCACAAGGACAAGGAAGTACACTGCAAGCTGTCAACAGATCACATCATCCAAAAGCTGTCACTTGTCCAAAAAGAGCCCTGTCTCTAACAGCTACATTCCAACGGCTCCAAGAAAGTCTCATCAACAAATAACGGCTACTTTGCACCCATATAAATAGCTGTAAGCTACTGTGACAGAGACAAGAGACGTGCTTGCAAAATCATCAGTCATCACATCTCATCTCATCTCTGATAAGAGCTCACGTCTCATCTCAAGAGCCTAAAGAACTAAACAGATCTCAACAGAGAGCTCTTGAAGTCTCATTGCCTTTCTTCTCTTATCTTTACCAATCTGTAAATCCTTGTGAGAAGAGAGTTCCTCTAGATAAGAATCATTGCCTAACCACACTTTATGTGCTAAAGCTAGAACACACGCAAAACATCAATTATTGTATCTGTACCTCATCTGAGATAGGAGAGAGCCTAGTCTTAGATTGAGAGTGTGCGTCCTGAAGAGGCTGTAAGAATACTTGTATTGACAGGTTGTCAATAGTGAAAATCTCACAGGTGGTGGGGACTGGACGTAGCCCAAGGTTGTGGGTGAACCAGTATAAATCTGTGTGTGCATCTCTTCACCTTCATCTCTTACTTATACTGCACATCTGTTATTAAGTTGACAAATTAAATCAAGCAATTAACTATAAATCATCAAATCTCATCTGATTATAATCACATTGTTGAACAACGTCTCTTCTAACTGAGACTCCAAGTGTCAACTTGAGATCACGTCTCAACTTAAATTTAAGTGTACACTTTCAGGAAAAATATTCTAAGTCTCTATTCAACCCCCCTTCTAAGGCATATAGAGTATTTAACTTAAAAACTAAAACCACTGAAGAATCCATGCATGTAGTTTTCAATGAGATGTAGGACAGCTCTGAGAGAAATCTGGATGAGGAGATTGATGAAATGATGAGGGAATTAAGAATCTCTACACTAGAAGCTGATGAGAAACTTGCTTCTGAACAAAAAACAATGAAATCATAAAGGTTTTTGTGCACATGCAGAAGTTAAGAAAGTAAGGGAAAGAAGAAAGCATAAGGTTTTTATACTGGTTCACCTCTTCCAACCTGAGGCTACGTCCAGTCCCTACCTTCTGTAGGATTTTTCTCACTAACAAATCAGTTACAACCTTTGGTACACACTACCACTAGTATTATTTTTCCACAGCCTCTTCAGACTTTCTATAGAATCACCAAACTCACAGAAATAGACCCTGACTTACTGCAGGACTTTCTGCAGAAGCACAGGTCCAGAAATCTGCAGAACTTCCTTCTGCAGACCCAAACACTCACAGGCTCACACCAAGCTTTTACAACCTCTCCAAATACTTAACCTAATGTGTCACAAGAGATTTTACAACAAACCAATCTCTCTGACCTTACAGAAGCACAAAACAGCAAGGTAAAGTACAAACAGCTCATTATTTTACAATCAGAGCAGCAACAGAATTTCCTAGTGAGCAAAACTCCCCCTCAACAGCTTGTATAAGCAGATTAGAAAGAATTTGAGGAGAGAGAAAAGGTTCCAGAAGCTGGCAGTGAAAGAGTAGAGATTATTTTATGCTTCTGGAGTGAGAGGCCTGTTCCATGGTGAAGAGAGCACCTCCTTTTATAGTTGAGGAGCCTTGTAGCCGTTGGAATGCAGTCAAAATGATCCAGCTGTGATGCTTTGACACGTCCCTTTCAAGTACAGCTGCAAAGCAATGGAGGAAGAGCTCAACCAATTTGACAAAATCCAAGTCTGGGATCTAGTTCCCCCTCCATCTCATCAATCAGTAATTGGTACTAGATGGGTATTTAGAAACAAACTAAATGAGAAAGGAAAAGTCATGAGAAATAAGGCAAGACTGGTAGCACAAGGATACAATCAACAAGAGGGAATAGACTATGATGAGACCTTTGACCAGTGGCCAGACTTGAAGCCATCAGAATCCTTCTAGCATTTGCTGCTCACAAGAACTTCAAACTCTATCAAATGGACGTAAAGAGTGCATTCCTTAATGGGATTATTGAAGAAGAAGTTTATGTGAGACAACCTCCTGGCTTTGAAGACCTCATCATCCAGAACATGTGCTCAGACTCAAGAAAGCTCTATATGGTCTCAAGCAGGCCCCAAGGGCCTGGTACGATAGGCTAAGCTCCTTTCTAACAGAAAATGGATTCATCAGAGGAAAGATTGACACTACACTATTCAAAAGGGAGTTTAACAATGACTTATTAATTGTTCAAATTTATGTAGATGACATAATTTTTGGATCCACTAATCAATCTCTCTGTCAAGACTTTTCAAATCTCATGCAGGGAGAGTTTGAGATGAGTATGATGGGTGAGCTAAGGTTCTTCCTTGGTTACAAATAAAACAACTAGCAGATGGAATTTTTATCAACCAAGAAAAGTACGCAAAAGATCTGCTGACCAAGTTTAACATGAGTGAGGCAAAGCCAATGAAGACTCCTATGCATCCCTCATCTCAACTTGACAAGGATGAGACTGGGAAAGCTGTATCAGAAAAATTGTACAGAGGAATGATTGGGTCTCTCATGTACTTAACTGCAAGCAGGCCTGATATTCAGTATGCTGTAGGCATTTGTGCAAGGTATCAATCTGATCCTAAAGAGTCTCATCTAACAGCTGTCAAAAGAATCTTCAGGTATTTAATTGGAACTACTAATCTTTGGCCTATGGTATGAGAAGGCTCCAATTTTGATTTGATAGGGTATAGTGATGCTGATTTTGCTGGAGACAAGATGGACAGAAAAAGCACAAGTGGAAATTGTCAATTCTTAGGAAGTGCCTTGTCTCTTGGTCTTGCAAAAAGCAAAACACCATTGCTCCATCCACAACAGAAGCTGAATATGTCTCAGCTTGCAGCCTGTTGCACACAAATCTTATGGATTAAATCTCAAATGGTGGATTATGCACTAAGGTACTCCAAAATCCCTATATTTTGTGATAACACTAGTGCAATAAATTTGGCTAAAAATCCCATTCATCATTCTAGATCAAAACACATTGATATAAAGCACCACTTCATTAGAGATCATGTGCAAAAAGGAAATATTGAGATATCTTTGTTGATACTAAGAAACAAATAGCTGATTATTTACCAACCATTGGTAGAAGATAGATTCTGTGAAAATTTGAAAATGCTAAATATGTGTGCTCTTAGTTAAAAACATCAGTAAAAATACTCTGCTGAGTAGCAAAGATGAGATCAACCCTTTAATTGATCATGAGACGGGTCTCTTGAGAAGAGATAACGTCTCATTAAAAGAGGCATGAGATGCAGTCTCATGTGTCTGTACATATGTCTCACACAGAATGAGTGGGAAAGAAGCTGCCGTTAAATAACGGTCAGTAACTCCCATTAATTGCATACTAGCCGTTACACTATAAAAGAGTGATGCCAACCCACTTTCTTCAGTACCAAATAACTGCCCCACAGTCACCAACACTCGCCGTTACATTTCTCTCTCTCTCTCTCTGATAACATCTCTTACTATTATTCTCTATTTATACCTAAGAACAAAACCCCTGGCTCATCTCTTTCTATCATCACTCATGCGCATTAAGGTTATCGGGTTGAAACTCCCGTATTCTGACAAATCATCCTCGTCCTCTCACCTGAAGCCATCATGTCTCTAACTCTGAGAAATCAAACTCCATGGAAGTAACTCAAGCCAGAGCATCTCAGTCGCTCTCCTTCTCCTCAACCCAACACTGAGTCAGAACCTTCTGAAACTCAATCCCCTTGCCATCTCAACCCCCTCAAAACCATCCACACACCTCATCAAAAGATACCTCCCTCCCAAAATAAATACCCCACTCCTCAGAATACCAAAATCCCAAAGAATAGCCTCAAATGTCGTCCAAACCTCTGCTCCAAATCTCCCATTCACATCGACCTCACCAAATCTGCTCCCCAAAACAAAGGAAAGAAACCTGCTTCCAGAAGAAGTGAAAGGAAAGAAGCTTTCCTTCAGGGCTGACCTCTTTGAAAACAACTTGTTGAGGACAAGTTTGTATCAAAATTTATTGATAAAAAGGTTGTTCTAGGAAGGTTGATAGATTTTGGGAGTCTGAAGGAAGAGAACTGGGACATCTCTCCATATGTCAAGAAACAGGGCTGGGAGAAATATCTGTCTCTCAAAGAGCCCGTCTTTCCAAGATGACAAGAGCATTCTATGCTGCCTGCTCAAAAGCAAAAGGAGCATCTCAGGGATTGCCTCATGTGATAGCAAATCTCAAGGGAGGTTCACATGGAGCTCACTGAAGAGGTTCTGGGTTCCCATCATTCAAAGCCCCCTGTCTCTGGCAACAGGCTTTACAATCAAGAAGATTGGTGGAAACAGATTGGGATCACCAAGGAGAGTGTAGGATCCTCTCTATTCAAGGATGCCAAGGTAGCCGACTCCTCCTCCTCTCTGACTATTTTGGCAAGTTCTTTTTCATCTGGTGGCAAAATGCATCATGCCTAGAGCAGGCACCTTCAACAAGATCTACACCCAGGACTTGATGGTGATGTATCACCTCAAACATGGTATCCCACTAAACCTCTCTTTTGAATTCTGAAGCACATGGAACATGCATTTCACAATCCTAAGATCACCTCATCCCTACCCTTTGCCATGCTTACCACAAAAATCATGAAACACTTAAGTTGACCTGAGTGGCTGTGAGCAAACTACTGAGAGACTTGGAACTATTGGAAGGTCAAAACTCAAGTCTCTAGGACTAGATGACAAAGCCATTCCCTCTCCCACCTTTCCTCTTGATAATCCTGCACCTATCCCTGCCACCACTCAAGCCTCTCCATCATCAAAGCTCTCTGAGACTCACCAGAAAAGGAAAAGAAGAAGGCTGCTGAAAAACAAGCAGAAGGATCTCAAGAGGGCATAAGATCAATGTTGAACAAAAGAAGAGAAAAGATCAGCCTCAAGACATTGCTGGGCATGGGCACAAAAAGAAAAGGAAGAAGCAGACAAGGTCTGAGTCAAGCTCCCTCTGAAGAGACCCAAGGCTGATCAACAAGAGATCAATACTGAAACTCTTGCACTAGAAGCACCAGCAGCAGCTGTGTGCCACCTATTGAGCAGCCTCAAGAGCCTTCTCCCAACATTGAACCTGAAAAAGAACCTTCGTCTCCACCACCATCCTCAGCAGCAAGAAGCTCCATCAAGCTGACGTCTCTCCTATCACTAAGATAGTCATTAAGACCCTTAAGGATCTCTCCACCTCCACTCCAGAAATTGCTCAAGAGACGTCTCCTGAGAACATTGAGACTGAGCCTACTGCTGAAGAAACTGAGGAGATCATCACTCACTGTCTCTATCACCATCAAGGATACTGCCTCCCACTCTTTTCCAACTCCATTCCCCCCACTCCTGGAAAGTCTTTGTGACAACATTTTACTCAACTCACCTCAGCCCAAGTATGATCAGTCAACCCCACCAACAGAACGTCCTCAAGCTCCATCCTCTGATCCGTCTATTCCAACCCATCTCTCTGACTCCATCAACACCTTCATTAATCAACTTCATGAAGAACAACAACAATCCCAGTAGTCTCAATTCACCAAAATCGAGAAGACTCAGCAGAAGATTCTGAAGAAAATTAACCAGCCCAGAAGAGACAGGAAGCCTTATTTGATGGCTTTTGACACTGTGCTACAGGCCCTGCATTCTTCCAATGATTTTCATAGAAAGATGAACCTTCATCTCTCTAATCTTCCTCTAATGCCTGAAATACCTCAATCTGTCAGACGTCCACCTGCCTCAGACTCAGACTCATCCTCTTCTCCTTCTCCAAAGCACGCTTGAATTCCATTTTGATAATGGCAAAAGGGGAGAGAGTTGGTTAGATGTTGCCTAGCTCATCTGATAAGCCTAGCTCATCTGATAAGAGTCTTAGTTTAGGATATCTTTAGCTGACATTTTGCTAGGACCTTTTGTTTTGTGATGATGTTAATAGATGCAATAGCATCTTTTCTGATGAATGATGAGATGTAGTGGCATCTTTTGCTTTTTACTTATTTTGTAATTGCATCTTACCCTTTGAATGAAGAAGTTCAGCTTTTCCTCCTTACACTGTTTACTCTTAATTCATAAAAGAGATCATCTGTTCTAATTAACTCAGGGGGAGTTCTTTAAAAAAAAATATATATGAGTATTTTTCTCTTTATGGAGTTATTTCTTAAATGGTTTGCCATCATAAAAAAGGGGGAGATTGTTGAAACAAACTCACTCATATAAAGTTTTATGCCAACCTTTAAAGAAAGTCATGAGCTAAGTGAAAAATACTACATCTTGTTATTTTCTAATCAAGCTGTTCAAGTCTTTGGCAGATTCCTTAGTAATTCTTGCAGGATCCTTTAAGGAATCATGATCAGAATAAAAGGACTACAACATAAGCCTTTTTAAGTCAAGCCAAGAATCTTAAATCTCATTAAGCATCAAGAGAAGAGCTTTTGGAACAGCTTGAGACGACAACTCAATAGACAGATGCAAGCTCAAGCCACGCAAACTTATCTGGTCAAAGATACAAAAGAACATCATCATATATCAAAAAGAAGATTCTCAAAAAATCTGTGAAGATGGTACAGACTCTTAAAGAGATCCTAGATTAGCTTAAGATGCAAGCTCACTAAACAGATGAAAGCTCACTGAACAAATGTAAGCTCATCAGAAGAGATACGAGAACAAGAAGAGATACAAGCTCAATCATCTGAACAAATGATGTGTCCCACGTAAAGTCAACCTACGAAAAAGCAAAAAGCCAAGTCATCACAAGGACAAGGAAGTACACTGCAAGCTGTCAACAGATCACATCATCCAAAAGCTGTCACTTGTCCAGAAAAAAGCCCTGTCTCTAACAGCTACATTCCAACGGATCCAAGAAAGTCTCATCAACAAATAACGGCTACTTTGCACCCATATAAATAGCTGAAAGCTACTGTGACACAGACAAGAGACGTGCTTGCAAAATCATCAGTCATTACATCTCATCTCATCTCTGATAAGAGCTCACGTCTCATCTCAAGAGCCTAAAGAACTAAACAGATCTCAACAGAGAGCTCTTGAAGTCTCATTGCCTTTCTTCTCTTATCTTTACCAATCTGTAAATCCTTGTGAGAAGAGAGTTCCTCTAGATAAGAATCATTGCCTAACCACACTTTATGTGCTAAAGCTAGAACACACGCAAAAACATCAATTATTGTATCTGTACCTCATCTGAGATAGGAGAGAGCCTAGTCTTAGATTGAGAGTGTGCGTCCTGAAGAGGCTGTAAGAATACTTGTATTGACAGGTTGTCAATAGTGAAAATCTCACAGGTGGTGGGGACTGGACGTAGCCCAAGGTTGTGGGTGAACCAGTATAAATCTGTGTGTGCATCTCTTCACCTTCATCTCTTACTTATACGGCACATCTGTTATTAAGTTGACAAATTAAATCAAGCAATTAACTATAAATCAATCAAATCTCATCTGATTATAATCACATTGTTTAGACAACGTCTCTTCTAACTGAGACTCCAAGTGTCAACTTGAGATCACGTCTCAACTTAAATTTAAGTGTACACTTTCAAGAAAAATATTCTAAGTCTCTATTCAACCCCCCTTCTAAGGCATATAGAGTATTTAACTTAAAAACTAAAACCACTGAAGAATCCATGCATGTAGTTTTCAATGAGATGCAGGACAGCTCTGAGAGAAATCTGGATGAGGAGATTGATGAAATGATGAGGGATTTAAGAATCTCTACACTAGAAGCTGATGAGAAACTTGCTTTGAACAAAAACAATGAAATCATAAAGGTTTTTGTGCACATGCAGAAGTTAAGAAAGTAAGGGAAAGAAGAAAGCATAAAGGTTTTTATACTGGTTCACCTCTTCCAACCTGAGGCTACGTCCAGTCCCTACCTTCTGTAGGATTTTTCTCACTAACAAATCAGTTACAACCTTTGGGTACACACTACCACTAGTATTATTTTTTCCACAGCCTCTTCAGACTTTCTATAGAATCACCAAACTCACAGAAATAGACCCTGACTTACTGCAGGACTTTCTGCAGAAGCACAGTCCAGAAATCTGCAGAACTTCCTTCTGCAGACTCCAAACACTCACAGGTTCACACCAGAGCCTTTACAACCACTCCAAATACTTAACCTAATGTGTCACAAGAGATTTTACAACAAACCAATCTCTCTGACCTTACAGAAGCACAAAAACAGCAAGGTAAAGTACAAACAGCTCATTATTTTACAATCAGAGCAGCAACAGAATTTCCTAGTGAGCAAAACTCCCCTCAACAGCTTGTATAAGCAGATTAGAAAGAATTTGAGGAGAGAGAAAAGGTTCCAGAAGCTGGCAGTGAAAGAGTAGAGATTATTTTATGCTTCTGGAGTGAGAGGTCTGTTCCATGGTGAAGAGAGCACCTCCTTTTATAGTTGAGGAGCCTTGTAGCCGTTGGAATGCAGTCAAAATGATCCAGCTGTGATGCTTTGACACGTCCCTTTCAAGTACAGCTGCAAAAAGCTGACAGGTACAGCTGTCTTGTTGACTGGTCTTCATGCTTCTGCAGACAGCAAAACTGGCTCATTTCTTCACCAATGCTTCTGTTAATGTGCTGAGGATGATTTCTGGATTATTTCAAGTGTATTTCAACTTGTGTACTCAGCTAAATCAGCAGGAGATTCATTTTAGACTTTCTAGTTTAATTTGCTGCTTCTGCAGAGTCTATACTTGCATATTCCTTCTGCAGAATTGCTTCTGATCAACTGCAGATGATTCTTATGCTTCTGTGACGTGTTTCATGTTCTACAGTTGATATATCTTAAGAATGAAATTCTGTTTTGCTTTCTACTTGAATTTCCTCCTAAAATGAATCTTCCTTCTAAAACAATTTCATTTGGAGTTCTTGAGATGCTTCTTCTTGTTTCTGAAACTGTGAGAAGTGCTTGATAGCTTCTGAATGCTTGAATCAGTTACTTTCAATTTACTCATCTTTATTTCAAATTTTCCTTCACAGATTTGTCTTTCTTTCAACTTATTGCTTCTGTTATCCATTAAAATGAAGCTTCTCATATTTGTCCTTCTGCAAGATGAAACCTGTTGCTTCTGGACACATTCTCAAATGAAATGGTCAGTTCTTTTGGAATCAGAATTATGCTAAGTTGCATTTGATTTGGTTGTCGTGATTAAAACCACTTTGAGGGGATTCTTGGACCTTATATCATCAACATCATAAGAATAAATACATCATCATCATCATAAACCATCATAAGCATCATTAATCGTCATCATTATAAATCACCATAAGCATCATTAATCATCATCATCATACTCATAGCACTCATCGTATGCGCAATGCATCATTATATAATCATCATACACCTCATTCCTCATATGCTCATTACATCAACATATTATCATCACACATCACATACCTCATACACTCAATACATCAATACATCGTCATCACACATCTTAACATTATAGAGATCTAACATCAATGGAGATATTAATATCATCATACTCAAACCACAATCATACACTTTAAACATCCATTTAAATCTCTCAATTTCACAAATACATTTATATTAAATACATATCAATCTCAAATTCATGTGTTAAGGAAAACCATCCTCACTCATAAAAGAACTCATCAAAGTACATCAAAAACAAGAATCTGGGAGCTGCGCTTCAACTTGCGCTGCAGCGCAACTTGCAGCGCAGATTCCAGAGGGCCACGCTTCAACTTGCGCTGCAGCGCAAGTTGCAGCCCAGGTGTCGCAAAACGCGACTACATTGCGTTTTTGCCCCTATGAACCCTTTCTTCAATCCCTACTCAATCCTCATCGTTTATACTTCGATCCAACACGTTTTTATCAAACAAATTCAACCAAAAACACCAATCTTTACACAGATTTCACAGTTAATCCATCAAAACCCCAACTCATCAAACCCTTATTTACCCCTTTTCACTATTCTCATTATTCTCATTCAACACCATTCAAGATTCATCAAGATTCATAGAACTAATCAATAATCACAGGTTTTCATCATCCATACTCAATATAATCATTAATCAATTCGAATTCAGAGTCTTAAAACTACCCAAGCACCCCCACATGCACATGCAAGCAACACCCTCTCCCCCACCGTACCTTAAGTGTAAGATCGAACAACAGCAAGGAAGACTCTTTCTTGGTTCTTGGTGATTACTCTCCAGCAACCTTCTCTTGAGACTCGGTTCTCTCCCCTCCTTAGCGTTTCGCTCTCCGATGATTTGAAAAATAAGGATTAGGGTGAACTAAGAACCCCTCCTTAAATAAATACTTAATTGAGCTAGGCCCATTCTCAACCCACTTATCTTCTTTTAAATTTGAAATAGCATTATTAATAAAATAACTAATACTGTTATTTATTTACTTCTCTTATTTTATTTATTTTATTTTATTTAATAAAATTTGGGATGTTACAAGATCCTCTGGACATTGAGATGGAAGTGGAGGAAGTTCCTGACAGGAGCCGATGTGATGGGAATTCATTGTCTTGTCTTTTCATCTGCCCCAGCCGCGTACGTCTCGTCACTGCAGCTTTATTAGAACCGTCTCAGTGAGTGATGGGACACGTGTCGCACCTCGCTTGGCTAACCGTCGTCGGATCGAGGTTCAATAAATGCTCATTATGGGGGAGATCGTGGGTTACCCATGATGGCTCTTCTCCCTGATTTGCCCCTGTTAGGGTTAGGAGGGATGTCGTCCCTGCCCCTGATAATGGCATTATTTACTAATTTACCCGTGGGTGTAATGTCGGAATTGCCCATGACTTTACGTGGTGACTTTTCGTGTTTTCACTGTGAAGACTTTTGTGCCCCTGGCTTTCGAATTTAGGTGGAGGAGGGAAGTAACCGTCTCTCACTTCGCTCCTTCCTTCCATTTCTCTGAGAAGTTTTCCTCTGTTCTTGCCAGAGCTTCGTCGCTGGAGATTGGCCTTTGGAAAGCGTCCTTTTCGCAAACTGCTCCGATTAATAACTCCCTCGTGCTTCCCTCTCCTTGCTGGTGGTTTTTGACTTGCGTTGGAGGTTTCTGTGTTACTTCAGAGCGTCTCCTCCGTTGAGAAGTAGCTCTTCCGCCGTGAGATCCAGGTACTGCCTCCTTCCTCCTTTGTCCTCCCTTTCCTTTCTTTATTTTGTAAATGGTGGCTCCCCGTGAGGAGGGAGGGAGTGGGGAGGAGAGCAGTGACTCTTTGGAGGTGTTGTCCGATCCTCCCTCATCTTGGCCGATGTCAAGGTCTAGGAAAGGTCCGAGGCCCCTCCACTTGGGTTCTTCCGGTGCTTTGACCATTCCTACCATGGTTCGCCGCTATAATGACGCGGTGGCCTCGGCCCGCGAGGGGATCCGTAAACTCTCGCCAGCCTAAAGGTCGGTTGTAGTGAGAGAGCTTTGCGCGTCTTCTTCGGATTCTGACTTTAATTCGGTTGAGGAGGACGTCGAAGGCTCTAACTCACTTATATAGTCTTCTTCTGTAGATTTCCTCATCTTCCAAGGGGCATGGATTCCACGAGCACTAGTGGTCCGGAAGTGACAAGCCGAGAGATGGCGACTCAGGACCAATATCACTGGGTTGCTGCCGAGGTGTTGGCGACACCATCTCGTTACTCTCCGGGGTCCGAGGCTGTTATCTTGCATAATCTCAAGGTCTTTGAGGATGGGTATGAGAAATCGTATCACGTTGAGTGTCCGGAAATCGGCGGTCGTGTCTGCGAGACTGGGGAGACCACGGTAGGCTTCGTCTACTTGTATTGGTTCCTGGTTTCGAGGTTGAGGGTTCGGATACCGTTCTCCTCCCCTTTTGAGAAGGCTGCTTTACTTCACCTTCAGGTGGAACCTTCCCAACTTCATCCAAATGCTTGGGCGTTTATGAAGGCTTCCCAAATACTGTGCCGACATCTATCGGTTGCGGCTACCGTCCCTTTGTTTTTTCATATTTTTGACGTGCTTCCTCGGAAGTCTGAAGGTAGGACGTGGGTTAGCCTCCGAGGTCATCAGTCTCGGAGTATTTTGATGCTCTACATTGACTCGGCGAAGTCGTCTGGCGTTTCCTTTAAACATGACTATTTAAAGATCGTCCCAAATGATGGGGTGCTCCCTTTTTGGAAGATTTCTTGGGTCGAGATGGAACCTTCATTCTTTATTTACTAGAGTAGTAAACAGTATGACCATCCTCCAAAATTTTACAGTGTGTCTGAAACGCGCCTTTCACCTGCCGAGAAGGCGGCTTTTGACATACTTCAGAAGGTTGTGGAGAGTCGGGCTGGGAGGCGCTTCTCGTCCCGTGTATTGATAGACACTCCGTCTAATCATCTAGTATCAGTTTTAGGTATCTGCGTTGGTGTTTTTTTAACCTCGTCCTTTTTTGTTTTTCAGAGGCTGAGGCAATGGATATTGTTGCTCTTCTTCAAAAAGGTGCCGATGCTGGGATCCCGGTTCCTGGCCAAGAGACCAATAAGAGAAATGGGTCTTCTTCTTCAAATCTGAATAGCCGAAGTCAGACGTCGGCTAAGCTGACTTCCACCATTGATCTGACTAAGGGTTCCGACCCTCAAGTGGCCACATCGGGTGAGGTCCCCCAGGATGAGAAGGTGGCTCAAACACATGAGAAGATCCGTCGGGAGAAAAGCTAGGATGCTGAGGGCCGAGACGATGGTGGGGGGTCTTCTGGCAACCCGCCTTCTCCTATTGTCGCCTCCCTTTTTGCTGCCAATTTTAACCCTGATGCCGAACAATTAAACGCATATTTTTATTCTCCTGAGGTATTCCAATTTTTTAAGAAAGGGGACGGTGATTTGTCGGCTATGATCCGAGATGCGCAGGTAACTTCCCTGCAACAAGTTGCCTTCCTGAAGTACTTGGATAAGGAGATCCTTCCTGCTGCTGAGTGGGTGAAGGTGTGTTATGACAAGGCCCTGAAGGCGTCGAAGAAAGTGTCCGAGGAGAGGGACAACCTGGTGGCGCAACTCGGTGCAGCGGGAAAGGTGCAACAGGATGCTGAGGCCGAGGTGACGAGACTTAAGAAGGAGTTGGAGGATGCAAAGACTGAAATGGAGCGTATGAAGATGGAGCACAAGAATGGTTTAGAGAAGCTGAAGATCGACCATGAGGTCGAGGTCGGAGAGCTAAAGTCAAAGCTGGATGTTGCCTTAGAGGAATACAAGAAGGTATTAGGTGACACTCTTGGTTATGTAGAGAAAGCTTTTGACTTGGCCGTGGAGCAGGTGAAGGTTCGTAATCCTGCCTAAAGCTTGGATCTTCGCAATCTTTCCTATACTTACGAGGTTGTGGGTGGGATGTATAAGGTCCAAGAATCCCCTCAAAGTGGTTTTAATCATGACAACCAAATCAAATGCAACTTAGCATAATTCTGATTCCAAAAGAACTAACCATTTCATTTGAGAATGTGTCCAGAAGCAACAAGTTTCATCTTGCAGAAGGACAAATATGAGAAGCTTCATCTTAATGGTTAACAGAAGCAATAAGATGAAAGAATGACAAATCTGTGAAGTAAAACTTGAAATAAAGATGAGTAAGTTGAAAGCAACTCATTTAAGCATGCAGAAGCTATCAAGCACTTCTCACAGTTTCCAGAAGCAAGAAGAAGCATCTCAAAGACTTCAAATGAAATTGCTTTAGAAGGGGGATTCATTGTAGAGGAAATTCTAAGAAGAAAGCAAAAACAGAATTTCACTCTTAAGATATATCAACTGCAGAACATGAAACATGTCACAGAAGCATAAGAATTATCTGTAGTTGATCAAAAGCATTTCTGCAGAAGGAATTTGCAAGTCTAGATTCTGTAGAAGCAGCAAAGCAAACCAGAAAGTCTAAAATGATCTCCTGCTGATTTAGCTGAGGAACACAAGTTTAAATACACTTGAAATAATCCTGAAATCATCCTCAGTACATTCACAGAAGCATTGGTGAAGAAATGAGCCAGTTTTGCTGTCTGCAGAAGCAAGTTCTACAGAAGCATGAAGGCCAGTCAACTGAACAGCTGTACCTGTCAGCTTTTGCAGCTGTACCTGAAAGGGACTTGTCAATACATCACAGCTGGATCATTTTAACCTCATTCCAACGGCTACAAGTCTCCTCATTTATAAAAGGAGGTGCTCTCTTCACAATGAGACACACCTCTCACTCCAGAAGCATAAAATAATCTCTGCTCTTTTACTGCCAGCTTCTGGAACCTTTTCTCTCTCCTCGAATTCTTTCTAATCTGATTATACAAGTTGTTGAGGGGGAGTTTTTCTCACTAGGAAAGTCTGCTGCTACTCTGATTATAATCTAGTGAGCTATTTGTTCTTTACCTTGCTGTTTCTGTGCTTCTGAAAGGTCAAAGAGATTGGTCTGTTGTAAAATCTCTTGTGGCACATTAGGTAAAGTTATTGGAGAGGTTGTAAAGGCTCTGGTTTGAGCCTGTGTGTGTTTGGTGTCTGCAGAAGGAAATTCTGCAGATTTCTGGACCTGTGCTTCTGCAGAAAGTCCTGTAGTAAGTCCGGGTCTGTTTCTGTGAGTTTGGTGATTTTGTAGAAAGCCTGAAGAGGCTGTTGTAACGTCCTAATTTCCTAAATCCAAAACAATGTCCATTGGAGACATTATTCCGAATTTCTGAAATTATTTCGCGCTATTTTAAGTATCGTCATACATACTTAACGCCTAAGTAATCCAACGTTTACTTAGACGTTCACGACTTTCATGCATCACAAGGTAATACCAAAACTAAACTTAAATTATAAGGGAAGAACTAACACTTTGAAGTGTTAAAGTTCATAAAATCCTACCGAAAATTTGGCAGAGTTTCCCCTATAAACTGGACATTTCCAAATTTTAGAACTTCACCTGAAACCCAGAAAATACCAGTGCAGTTTATAATGACAATCCGCTAATATCAAATAGGGCCTCCGTGGCCAAAATAGGAAATTCAACCACATATACAACAATATCCATCTACCTACCAACACATATCAAATAATTCATCAAACATTCTTATTACAAATAGACCAACTTTAATACAAGGCATCCTATTCTAATATAGTTAAGCTCCACCAACTCCTTCCCAATCCTCAATGTCTTCTGGACGCCTGCACACTAAAGAAATCCTCGAAACGTGGGGTGAGACTAATGTCTCAGCAAGTATAACTCTATGCATGAATGCAGGGAACAGATATCCATGACATGTTAAACAACATTTATATCATCATTAATAATAACTATATCATTTCCACATCAGTCTCAGTATCATTTCCATATCAATGTCAGTGTATATATGCTTATGCTGTGCCCGAAGGCCATGAGACAATCACATTATGGGTTAGACCTGAGCTCAGACTACAGGGGATATCTCCCCAGGGGACGAGTCCCACCCTACATTCTTTCACAAAGAGACCGAAGTCCAGTAATAGCCAAAGGCTATAGTCTATCACAAAGAGATCAATTAACTAATTTAGACATTCAGGATTGATAAGTATTGCGAATTCGCGTTAGATCGACCAGTTCGACTATTCGAACCTTTCGATTCCAACTAGAATCGGTGCCCATTCGACACCCGTATCGTATACTCATCAATTCTAAATTCGAAATCAGTTATCGACCCTCAATATCCTTTCCGGATCAATTATAATCGAAAAGGATGGAGCATTTCGACGTTACGATAGTTTCGAAACTTTCGAAGCTATCGAAAGTTTCGAAATTAAAGAACATCAAGAATCGGTCCATTCTAACCGATTAGAATCATCCCAAGTTCTCAATCATCAATCACAAACACATTTCAACCATCATAATCTAAAGTAATCAGAGAATAGGGAAGGGAGAAGTGGGTACATGCATTTAGAGACCAATCCGTAATCTACTCAAACAAGTGAGGTTTACTCACATGCACAACCATCACTAATCAGTTCAAATATCAAATAATCGATCATTCAATTTCAGCCAAGAAAGGGGAGGGAAAGGAGAGGGAACATGCAAAGAGACCAATTACTATCCTAAGGGTGAGTTATACTCACCGTCGTTTCCGTCCGCCGGAGCTCCGCCGCTGCTCCACCGTCATGTACAGCTCCTCCGTCACAGCCGCTGTCTCCGTCGCGCGCCGCTGTCTCCGTCACCGCCGCTGTCTCCGTCGCGCGTCGCTGTCTCCGTCGCCGCCGCTGTCTCGCTGCCCCCTTCACCATCGCCGATTCGAACGGCCGAGAGCCACCACCGCGAAGTCGCCGTCGCCGTTCGCAACCTCCATGGCCGCCGTCGCTCCCAAAGCTTCACCGTGATCTCTCTCTCTCTCTCGACCTCTCTTTCTTTCTTTCTCTCTCGATCTCTTTCTCTCTTTCTTTCTCTCTCGATCTCTTTCTCTCTTTCTTTCTCCCTTTCCCATCCGATTTCCCTTTCCTTCTTCCTCTTCTCCTTCCCTTTCTTCCTCCCTTCCTCTCTTCTTCCTTCCCCCTTCTTCCCCATAGCCGCCGCCCCCTCCTCCCCTTTCTTCTTCTCTTCTCTTCTTTTTCCCAATTCAAACCCTAATCCCCTTCTATTTCTTTCCTAATTAATTAACCTATACTAACTAATACTAATAAAATTACTAATACTAATAATCATAATAACCATAATAACAATAATAATACTAACTATAATAACACTAATACTAATAATAATAATATTACTAATACCCTTACTAATAATAATATTAATACTATTATTATTAATAATACTATCAATACTATTAATAATAATAATTATAATAATAATAGTAATAATAATAATAATAGCAATAATAATAATTTGCAATTACCATTAATACTATTTTACTAATAATTACCATTATTATTAAAATTATACTTACCAAACCCTAATTCTATTAATTGTTTTCATTAAACAAATTAAAGGCATTTTCATCCTAATTCTAAATCCTTACTTTTTTGGGATGTTACACTGGTAATCGATTATACTGAACCCAGAAGTCTGGTAATCAATTACCAAACCCTGTAATCGATTACCACCAACAGGGTTCTTTGGTAATCGATTACCAACACCTGGTAATCGATTACCAGGGGCCAAAAAACTCCTAAATTGGTTCTATTAAGGTTTAACCTATAAGTTCTTGACTTACCTTCTTCTTAATTTCTAGCACATGGTTAAAAATCTAATCCCTATTGGATAAAAAAGCTCCTGGAATGCGGGATGTTACACTCTACCCCCCTTAAGACAATTTTGTCCTCAAAATTGATTAAGGCAAGGGACTTAAGGTTAACTTCAATTACAATATTTTTTTCATAGCAAAATATTCTAATACTCAGGAGTGAACTTAGGGTTTCTATCTCACTCGTTACTGGAGGAAAACTAATGGATTTAGACATTCGCCCTAACATACAAAATTTCTAATTTCTTAGGGGAAATAGGTACTCTAACTAGTAATAAGGTAATCGAGTTGGGTAGCGCCAACTTGTGACCCAAGTGGGGACACCAAGGTGATGGAACGTGACTCTAGTTATGCTTGGTTGGGTTGGGGGCTGCACCATGCTGTCCTGCCCGCTCCAAGTTGAGAGTTGAGCCATGGGACTGGAGCAAAGGCACAAGTCTGAAGGTTCTAAACAGAGGATACCTCATGGTTCCTTCTAAACTTTCTCACACTTACTCGAGGATTCCTAAGGGAAAAAGGCTCCTGTTGATTTGAACTTCTATATTGACTCGATGACATCTTATAGGTTGAAGAACACAATCTACTACGACTCCCTTCGAAACCCTGGTACATCTTGGTAGAGCCAGGATGCACCTAAACTCACTTCTGATAACTTCCTCTAACACTGGTTGCCTGAGACTACCCCCCTTAGAGATACTGACTCCCTCTTAGTAGGAATAATCCCATCTCCTGCTCTAGAAACACTAACTATTGACTTCCCCCTTCGGAGACTTGAGTCCAAACTCAAATCCTCTCTGATTAGAGCTCTTAGCTCATCAAAAGATCTCATATAACTGATATAGGTGCTATGCTCCCCATTGGTTATATCTAAACTTGGGTTTCTAATCTTCCATCACAACTCTCTCCCTGTATTCACACTAAAGACATAAGGAAGACTCTCTACCTTCTCTAAGTTCTCTAAATTGGCTTGAATAGACAACAGACTAGAAAATCTGACTATGAGAAAATTTTCATGCTACAATTAATTAAGGTTTCTAACTTCAAACCTAATCCAACATTCTCCTATTGTTTTCCTTTAAATTCTATATTTTCTAAGTTTCCACTTACATTAATAGTACTTAGCTATGAACACAGAATAACCCAATCTCTCGAACCACTAAGTTTGTGTTGACCAAAATATTCAACACTCACGCCATGTTTCGAGAAATTCAGTTTGCATAATACTATAAGCGAACACATCACATGAAAAAGAAAACAACCACTCATGACACAACCTTAGAGGTATCCTTTCCCGGTTACGTCATGAACACGAGCTCTCCCTATTCCCCTATCATCCCTTAAGGGGATCTTTCTCTATATCACCCTACCGGTCGGGCTGAACTTATTTGTTGTTTGGAGTCCTAAGGAAAAAGGAGAGTGATCTAATCTAAGTCACTTCCTAGTCCTTTAATAAGCAAGGATTTCTAATGCTCTAGAGTTCTAACCCGGTGCACGCGCTTACTAACAGATCAATCCTCTAATAGCACACTAGCTAAGCTTAACTATACATGATCAAGGCAAAACTTTAGGTTGGGTGAAATTTACTTGGGTTCAAGGTTAAATTTACCCTATCTTAAAACAACCTAAACCGGGGCTATCTAGCTTGCTTGAAATTTGGTTCCTCTCCTTTAAGGGAGCTAATACTAGGGTTTCTCTCTTCTCTTGATAACAATAAGTGAAAAGTAGGTGGTCTAGAATAATGGAGCTACTAAGTTGGATTTCCTGAGAAGTTGATTCTTCCTAACTCCCCTAGCTAAGGCCATTACCCAATTCTATTCCTGATTACTACTTCAACGTTGCCACCAGTATAGTTAATCTAAAGGTTTGGATGGAATGTTCTTGAGTGTTTCCCTAAGGGTGAAAAGAAAAGTAGAGGTATTGTTTTCTCCCACAATTTATCCACTTGCTAGGGCTAAGAATATTACCAAGATAATTTCTAGAAGAGTTCTAACACTAAACAATAAAAACAACACTACCCCTTATTAGGAATTTCTATCTTGTTCACTTTCTAGCGTAGCCCCAACTCCTATCAGTTACTAATAGCAGTGTATTCCTGCCTTAAAGGCCTCTTAATTTGCTAGGGTACCAAAGCATTGCTTCTAAGGTCACTAGGGAGTTTTCTAATCACAAACTAACGGGGTGAGATGGTGGTGGTCGCCATGACCACACACACTACTGGAAAAGTCTAAGGATTCGTTCATGTAATTCATGAACAAAACAAGGTAAGGTGGCGAAGAGAATCCTTACTCTCTCGACCGACTCCCGACTACCCTTAACGTGGCCTAAAGGATGCATCTAGTCTTACATTGGTTTTAAAGGAAGGCCTCAATTTTACTAATCCCCCCTTTTTTTTGTTTAAGGTTGAGTCTAGATGCCTATATTCCTGCTAAGCTTAATAACTTTAGGTAAGGTCTTAAACCCACTTGAGTTAAAGCCCTCTATACCCTTTTTCCCTAATGGAATTTCTATTGTATCTTAAACTACAGTTCCTCACTCCTTCTACCATGACATCACAAGGGTTACACCCAAGGAAGTCTTAACTATGGATATCACTACCAAACAAGTACTCACACACATCCTAACATACATGCTACACAATCATTCAACCAATTCAACATCACCAATCACTAGCAAGTCACACCAAAAACATCTAGCTCATACAAGTCACTCACATAAGCACACCACCACCAATGTCATAATCATACAACCATTCTTCAGATGCAAGCATGTACACCACACAATTTGATTCACATCATAAGTCATACACAACCACCATTCAATCATTAAATCATTCATCACTAACTAGCTCAAAGGTGCCTAACTTTTATTAGGCTTTTAAAGTCACATTCTATAAGGCTCCTAGGGTAAAGGGTTCCCTAGGTACTTAACCTAAGATATCTTCCTTCCTATATAAGAAACGAGGTGGCTCTAACTTTGTTAGGGAAGTGTCCTAACTTCCGAACCAAAGCATCCTACTCACGTAACAAACTATAATCTTCTCATACATCACACATTATAAGAGTGATCAGTTCCTATGATGAGTATACGTAATAGAAGATCATAGTAAGTCACGGGCAACTATCCTAACCACAGTCCAATTGGATTGAACTGCTCTGATACCAAAATGTAACGTCCTAATTTCCTAAATCCAAAACAATGTCCGTTGGAGACATTATTCCGAATTTCTGAAATTATTTTGCGCTATTTTAAGAATCGTCATACATACTTAACGCCTAAGTAATCCAACATTTACTTAGACGTTCATGACTTTCATGCATCACAAGGTAATACCAAAACAAAACTTAAATTATAAGGGAAGAACTAACACTTTGAAGTGTTAAAGTTCATAAACTCCTACCGAAAATTCGGCAGAGTTTCCCCTATAAACTGGACATTTCCAAATTTTAGAACTTCACGTGAAACCCAGAAAATACCAGTGCAGTTTATAATGACAATCCACTAATATCAAATAGGGCCTCCGTGGCCAAAATAGGAAATTCAATCACATATACAACAATATCCATCTACCTACCAATACATATCAAATAATTCATCAAACATTCTTATTACAAATAGACCAACTTTAATACAATGCATCCTATTCTAATATAGTTAAGCTCCACCAACTCCTTCCCAATCCTCAATGTCTTCTGGATGCCTGCACACTAAAGAAATCCCCGAAACGTGGGGTGAGACTAATGTCTCAGCAAGTATAACTCTATGCATGAATGCAGGGAACAGATATCCATGACATGTTAAACAACATTTATATCATCAATAATAATAACTATATCATTTCCACATCAGTCTCAGTATCATTTCCATATCAATGTCAGTGTATATATGCTTATGCTGTGCCTGAAGGCCATGAGACAATCACATTATGGGTTAGACCTGAGCTCAGACTACAGGGGATATCTCCCCAGGGGACGAATCCCACCCTACATTCTTTCACAAAGAGACCGAAGTCCAGTAATGGCCAAAGGCTATAGTCTATCACAAAGAGATCAATTAACTAATTTAGACATTCAGGATTGATAAGTATTGCGAATTCGCGTTAGATCGACCAGTTCGACTATTCGAACGTTTCGATTCCAACTAGAATCGGTGCCCATTCGACACCCGTACCGTATACTCATCAATTCTAAATTCGAAATCAGTTATCGACCCTCAATATCCTTTCCGGATCAATTATAATCGAAAAGGATGGAGCGTTTCGACGTTACGATAGTTTCGAAACATTCGAAGCTATCGAAAGTTTCGAAATTAAAGAACATCAAGAATCGGTCCATTCTAACCGATTAGAATCATCCCAAGTTCTCAATCATCAATCACAAACACATTTCAACCATCATAATCTAAAGTAATCAGAGAATAGGGAAGGAAGAAGTGGGTACATGCATTTAGAGACCAATCCGTAATCTACTCAAACAAGTGAGGTTCACTCACATGCACAACCATCACTAATCAGTTCAAATATCAAATAATCGATCATTCAATTTCAGCCAAGAAAGGGGAGGGAAAGGAGAGGGAACATGCAAAGAGACCAATTACTATCCTAAGGGTGAGTTATACTCACCGTCGTTTCCGTCCGCCGGAGCTCCGCCGCTGCTCCACCGTCACGTACAGCTTCTCCGTCACAGCCGCTGTCTCCGTCGCGCGCCGCTGTCTCCGTCGCCGCCGCTGTCTCCGTCGCCGCCGCTGTCTCCGTCGCGCGCCGCTGTCTCTCGGCCCCCTTCACCATCGCCGATTCGAACGGCCGAGAGCCACCACGGCGAAGTCGCCGTCGCCGTTCGCAACCTCCATGGCCGCCGTCGCTCCCAAAGCTTCACCGTGATCTCTCTCTCTCTCGACCTCTCTTTCTTTCTTTCTCTCTCGATCTCTTTCTCTCTTTCTTTCTCTCTCGATCTCTTTCTCTCTTTCTTTCTCCCTTTCCCATCCGATTTCCCTTTCCTTCTTCCTCTTTTCCTTCCCTTTCTTCCTCCCTTCCTCTCTTCTTCCTTCCCCCTTCTTCCCCATAGCCGCCGCCCCCTCCTCCCCTTTCTTCTTCTCTTCTCTTCTTTTCCCAATTCAAACCCTAATCCCCTTCTATTTCTTTCCTAATTAATTAACCTATACTAACTAATACTAATAAAATTACTAATACTAATAATCATAATAACCATAATAACAATAATAATACTAACTATAATAACACTAATACTAATAATAATAATATTACTAATACCCTTACTAATAATAATATTAATACTATTATTATTAATAATACTATCAATACTATTAATAATAATAATTATAATAATAATAGTAATAATAATAATAATAGTAATAATAATAATTTGCAATTACCATTAATACTATTTTACTAATAATTACCATTATTATTAAAATTATACTTACCAAACCCTAATTCTATTAATTGTTTTCATTAAACAAATTAAAGGCATTTTCATCCTAATTCTAAATCCTTACTTTTTTGGGATGTTACACTGGTAATCGATTATACTGAACCCAGAAGTCTGGTAATCAATTACCAAACCCTGTAATCGATTACCACCAACAGGGTTCTCTGGTAATCGATTACCAACACCTGGTAATCGATTACCAGGGGCCAAAAACTCCTAAATTGGTTTTATTAAGGTTTAACCTATAAGTTCTTGACTTACCTTCTTCTTAATTTCTAGCACATGGTTAAAAACATAATCCCTATTGGATAAACAAGCTCCTGGAATGCGGGATGTTACAGCTGTGGAAAAAGAATACTAGTGGTAGTGTGTACCCAAAGGTTGTAACTGATTTGTTAGTGAGAAAAATCCTACAGAAGGTAGGGACTGGACGTAGCCTCAGGTTGGAAGAGGTGAACCAGTATAAAAACCTTTGTGTTTTCTTCTTTCCCTTACTCTCTTAACTTCTGCATGTGCACAAAAAGTTTTCAAAACCAATAATACCTAAGTAAGTGGCAACTAAATTGATTCCACCAAAGGAATCCTATTTTCAGCATAATAAGCATTAATACTTACAATTCTACTTGTGGAGATCCATCTTCTAATAAACAGATAAGAACTTATCTTGAGCAGAATTTTATTAGAAGATAAAATTGCAGAATTTTAAAAGAATCACAATTCAACCCCCCTTCTTGTGATTCAACCATATACTTCAATTGGTATCAGAGCTTGCCTCTTGGGTTGAACTCACTTAACAATGAGAGAGGAAAAGATCAAAGGGATGGCAAACCATGGAGCTGCAATGTTCATTCTAGAAGGATCATCTACAAACATACCACCAACTTTTAATGGAAAAAATTATTACTATTGGAAGGATAGAATGAAACTGTTCTTGGAATCTCAAGATATTGATCTATGGGATATTATAGAAAATGGGAATTACATTCCCACTACAAGAAGAACCAGAGTTTTGGCTCCTTCCACAGAAGGTGAGTCTGAAGTTGTTGAAGAAGCACCAAAACCCAAACCTAGAGAAGAATGGATACAAGATGACAAACAAAGGTATCTTCTAAACTCTAAAGCTAAATTTTTTCTTCTTTGTGCATTAAGTAGAGGTGAATATGATAAAGTTGCTGGCTGCAACACAGCAAAAGAAATATGGGATACTTTAAGAATTGCTCATGAAGGTATAGACCAAGTAATAGAATCTAAAATCAATATTTTAATTCACCAATATGAATTGTTTAACATGATTGAACATGAAACTATATATGAAATGTTTAGTAGGTTTACTATCATTATAAATGATTTAAAATCTCTTGGTAAAAGCTATTCTAATCAAGAACAAGTAAGAAAAATACTTAGAAGTCTCCCAAGAATATGGAGACCAAAAGTTACAGCAATTCAGGAAACAAAGGATCTAGCTGTACTCAAGCTGGATGAGCTTCTTAGCTCTCTAAATGTTCATGAACAAGAGCTCATGGATGAATTGCCAAGGAAGGAAAAATCAATAGCTCTAAAAGCAAACACATCCAGAAGAAGTGTTTCTGCAGAAGATAAACCTTCAGAAGGAGAATCATCATCTTCTGAAAATGATGATGAACTAGCCTTCATATCAAAGAGAATACAAAGGCTAATCAGAAGAAAAGGCAAAGGAAAGAAATATTTCAATTTCAAGAAGGAAGGACCAAAAGGTGAAAACAGCAAAGGTCCTATCATCTGCTATGAATGCAATAAACCAGGACATATCAAGGCAGAATGTCCACAGCTGAAAGAATCAAGGCCATTCCAGAAGAAGAAAGCCATGATGGCTACATGGGATGATTCTGACTGCTCTACAGAAGAAGAAGATGAAGCTGAAGCTTCACATTTGTGCTTCATGGCTGGAGAAGATGAATAAGATGAGGTAATTACCTATACTCCTTCTACATATAAAGAACTTGAAGATGCTTTTGAAAATTTGTTATCTGACTCACACACACTTGCACAAAAATGTGCTTCTCTTAAAGAACAATTAGTAAAATCTAAAGAAGAAAAAGACAAACTTAGAGAAGATAATAATAGGTTAATTAAAACCAACTACTGTCTTCAACAATCTCACTCTAAGTTATCTGAACAAGTCAAAACTGTGAGAAATAACTCTGCAGAAGCAGAAAAAACTGGAGGACTGCAGAAAGAAAATATGCTTCTGCAGAAGAAAATTGATGAACTTCAAAATGATTTATGTAAATTTGTTAACAACACTCACAATTTAAATAAGCTAATAGGAAACAATAGAGAAAGCTCTGATAAAAGAGGCTTAGGATTTAATCAAGACAAAATTACAAAATCACATAAAACAGTTTTTGTTCTAGCCAAAAGGAAACCTCCTCATTGTTCTTGGTGTAACAGACTTGGACATTATGACCAAAACTGTTACAGAAGAAAAAGGAGTACTAGAAGAAAGGTATCTAACATCACAGGACCCAAGAAAATTTGGGTACCTAAATCATTGTTGTCCTCTGATGTAGGAACAAACAAAAGGTGTACGGTCCAAGACCCTTTGAGCAAAGATTTTAATGACAACAAACTTTCACAATAATATTCTAAGTGTTCTGAATACTTTGGTACTAATGTTTGCACTTTAGAATGCTTGAAAGAATACAAGAAAAGTTACAGAAGGAAGGTGGAAAGATCAAAGACAACATTTAACATCATAACATGTGTCCAGAAGCATGTTACATAGAGCTTTCATGTCAAAAGTGATGAAACAAGTTCAAGAAGTAGCTTCTTAGCTTCAAGAAGGTCATGACGGTTCATCTAAGATCCCATGAACATTAAACTGAGTTGTATCAAGCTTCAGAAGCAAAGTTGAAGCTTTGGAAGGATCATTCAAGACCACTAGAAGCATGAGAAGGAGCTTTTCATTTAATTGGACACCTTCTGAATGTGAAAGATCACTTAAGGAATTCAAGCATAGTCATTCCAAGTGTTGTTGATGCAAACAAAGTAATTGGAGAAGAGCAATATCACTAGAAACACAGTTTTGTCCTTAGAAGCAAAACTTACAGTTTCTGCTGAAGGACAAATATGAAAAGCTTCCTTAATTTGCTTAACAGAAGCTATAAATTAAAGGAATGACAAATATGAAAAGCTTCCAGAAGCTGACAAACACACTTCACAGACTCCAGAAGCATGAGGAAGCAATTTAATAGTTCTTAATGAAATTATTTTAGAAGAGAGATTCACTTTTAAGGAAGAAACTCTCAAAAGACATCAAATGATTCATTCTCAGAAGATATCAAATTACAAAACATGGAACATGTCATAAAAGCATAAGGATCATCTACAGTTGACCAAAAGCAATCCTGCAGAAGGAATATGTAAAACTGAGTTCTGCAGAAGCACCAAATCTCTCTATGATCCTTAAATAGATTTCTTATTAAGTTGGCTAAGTAACATGTAACATCCCCTTAAGCCGGGATGTTAACTAAGCTTCTCCACCCCCCCTCAGGTGGATATCCCCCACTAAAGGGGACCTTCTGTGGGTTCGAACCCATGACCAAGGGGACTTATAGTCATAGATTCCTTAAACCCACTACCAAAATGTAACGTCCTAATTTCTAAATTCAGAAATAATGCCTGTTGGAAGCATTATTTCCAAGTTCGTGAAATTATTTCATTCATTTCGCGTATCGACATACAATACCATCACTTGAGTAACCCAACAATTACTAAAGCTCCAACAATACATATATAACTCAGGGAAATAATAACATAATGTTGCCATCAAGGCTCCAATACAAAAATATTAAACTAACATAATGATTCCTAAAGTAGCTTTAACAAATAACACTAGTGGTTCTAAGCAACATGAAAAACATCAAAGTAAAATAAACAATAAGACTACTGGTCTTCACATGCCATCTACTACTCATCATAGCTCTGATCAGTATCCTGCACCACTAAAAATATTGTTCCCATGGAATGGGGTGAGACCAACGTCCCAGTGAGTGTAACAGTGTGTGCAGTGTGGGGGAAAGCAACCAAGAACTATCATGGCATACATATAAATTTAAGAGACATAATAGAGATAATGATACAGAATTCAACATAAAGAAAATCAATTATCAAGATGCAATGCATGGTTGTGTGGTGTTGTTCCCGACACCTGGGGTCTTTTCTCTGTAACGTGACTGTGATGAGCGCTCGGCCATGTAACCAAGGACCGTCGTCCAAGGTTACCTATGATTAAATTTTAAATAGCATTTAAATATAATTCTGTGATTGGGGACCCCATCTCCCTCTTGGCCATGAGTTCGATGTGGTTACCCCATTGTTCTTAAATAATTTGCCCGAAGGCCTGTGGTGGTCAAAGACCCTGTGATAGCCCGAAAGCTCTATGATTTCTTAAATTCATAATCCCATGACTGTGATGGCTAAAGGCCCATGAATTCCAGAATAACATAATCAAATCCATCATACAGAATCATCCAATCATCTATCTTAAGGTTTTGGCAATTCAATACACACAATTATCAATACATTCATAATTCATATGTTCATACTACACATATATCATTAATTCATAGAAGGAAAGGGGAAAAAGAATGGGGAACATGCAGTGGCAACATCCAGAACAATCAAGTGAGAGTTACACCCACCTGTGAGTCGAGAAAACGGAGAAAGAACGAAGAATAGAGGGCCTTGATAGGGGAATGATTGATGCAAGACTCGTTCTTGATGAGTAGAAGTCGTTCTTGGCCTTTGCTGGGACTTTCTCTCACTAGAACCACTCTCTCTCTCTGAAAATATGAAAAAACGGAAGGAAGAACTGACTGAAACCGTCCAAGAACGTGTTTTAAAAATGCTGGAAACTGCCACTCGCTTAAGCGAGCCAAATTCGCTTAAGCGAGTTGCCAAAATTCTTCTTGTCACCGTGCAATTCGCTTAAGCGAATTTCATCCAGAGAGCACCCCAAAATGCTCTCTTTTTCGCTTAAGCGAATTTGACAGCACACAGAACTGCAGTTTTTACTGCTTAATTCGCCTGAGCGAATTTTCATTCGCTTGAGCGAAAATGAGTCTGTTTGAAGGTGAATTTTTCAACAAAACCCTATCATATAACCTATCAAACGGAAGCCCCGGAAATAATCTTTCTAATGAGAGTTGAATCACCTCAATCGGACATCTACAACTCTAGATATTTGCAATTTAGTGCATCAAGGTCATTAGGCTTAGAACCAAAATCAAGCAACAACCTTAGTTTTTGCCTCTTAAGCTTTACTGTACCTATTCTTTTCTTCATTCTACTTTAAGTTATGATATTCCTATGAATTAAGGTCTTAATTAGCGGGATGTTACATAACACAAGTTGAAATACACTTGTAATTATCCAGAAATCATCCTCAACATGTTCACAGAAGGAAGGGTGAAGAAATGAGCCAGTTTTGCTGTCTGCAGAAGCAAGTTCTGCAGAAGCAAGAAACCAGTCAAACAGCCAGCTGTACCTGTCATCTTTTGCAACTGTACTTGAAAGAGACTTATCACAGCAACACAGCTGGTTTCCAACGGCTAGTTTGACCACCATAACTCTATAAATACAGCCCCATTCAGCTGGGCAAAATCAAGGAGAACAAAGGGGAAGAAATCCAAAGAAGCATAATGTAGAAATCCCCTTCTAGAGTGAGGTTCTCCTTCATCCACTCCAATATGCAGAGCTGCTGCGCATAATTCCTAGAGAGTGTGTTTAGGTTCAGTTTTGTAATGATTAATCCACTCCATGAGTGTTTTATGAGCCATATGTAAAAAAAACCCATCTCTTGTTGAAGAGTGTTTGTAATCTCCCAAGCTAACTAGAGAGAGTTAGTGTTGGTTTGAGAGGGTGTAGAGCCTGCAGAGGCTGAGCAAATAATATTGGTTTTAGAGCATGAAGAGGCAGCAAAATAATACTTGAAAAGAGCCTGAAGAGGCTGCACAAGAATACTAGTGGTGAGGTGCACCCATGAAGTCATTGTACCAAGGTTGATTTAGTGGAAAATCCTACAGGTGTAGGTACTGGACGTAGCCCAAGGATTGTGAGGGTGAACCAGTATAAAAATCATGTGTGCAATATCTCTTACCCTTACTCTCTTTAATTTTCTGCACATACATATATTGCTTGGTTAGTTATTGTTCATATTTTGAATATTTAGCAAGCTACAAACCATATTTTGATAAAATTGTTTTTAAAATGATATTTTCACATAAAACACATCCATATCAGTTAAAATACTGATCTGGAAAGTTTCATTACATTATGAAACTGTTTGGTGCTCCAGAAGCACATTTCTTGAAAGATGTTCATTGTTCAACATTGGAACTTGGGGTTCAAACTACTAAATTTTGATAAACCTATTTTTGAACTAATATTTTCACATAAATTACATCCATATCAGTTAAAATATTGATCTGGAAAGTTTCATTAAATTATGAAACTGTTAGGTGCTTCAGAAGCACAATTCTTGAAATCTGTCCATTGCTCAACATTGAACTTGGGGTACAAACTACCAGATATTTATAAACATTATTTCAATTCAATCTAACTTGATATTCTAATTGATTACTACTTAAATATCTGATCTGGAAAGTTTCATAAAGTTTCAAGTTCATTTGACCCTTCAGAAGATAGGTTTAAAGTGACAGATTGAATGTTTTGCTTCTGCATAACTGCAGAAACTTTATACTATGCTTCTGAACAGTTTTTCTCACATAATATTATTAGTTATTGGTTAAATAACTATTCTGGAAAGTTTTATTAAAATACAAAATCATTTGACTCTTCAAAAGATTGGTTTAAAGTGACAGATTCATTGTTTTGCTTCTGCATAACTGCATAAACATTATATTATTCTTCTGAACCTTATTCTAAGTTGTAACTACATTAAATACATTATTTGGAAGAATAAATTTTGATGATATTAGTCCCTATAATTTTGCTTGCCTTTAAGAAGATAGTTTTAATCTACTTAATTGGCATTATACACTAACCACTATCTTCTAGAAGGAACTTCTGATAGCCAAGGCATTCCTTGAGCAGAGATCAATAAGTTGTTCAAAGTACTTGCAGGCTGGACCAAAAGTTTTCAAGGGTCACAATTCAACCCCCCTTCTTGTGACTCTGTGATTTACTTCAAAAGGATTCAAGAAGAAAGAGTTATGGTTCTTGGATAGTGGATGCTCCAGACATATGGCTGGAAACATAAGCAAATTCACCCAACTACACATGATGGAAGGTGGAACAGTAATATTGGAGACAACAACAAGGCTCAAGTCAAAGGTATTGGAAAGATAGGTATTCAAGGTTCTACCCAAATTAATAATGTATATTATGTTAAAGGGTTAAAACATAATCTTCTTAGCATTAGTCAGTTATGTGATAGTGGCTATGAAGTTATGTTCCAACCTACATTCTGTGAAATTAGAGAATCATCTACTAAAAGGGTATTATTCTCAGGCATTAGAAGCAAAAATCTATATAGCATAAGTCTAGAAGAACTTCCACATCAAACCTGTCTTGCTTCTTTTGAAAATGAAAAATGGATTTGGCATAGAAAGGTAGGTCACTTAAACATGAAGTCCATTTCTAAATTATCCAAACTAGAACTTGTCAAAGGATTGCCAAAACTAAAATTTGATAAAGACAAAATGTGTGAAGCATGTGTAAAGGGAAAACATACCAAATCTAGCTTTCATCCTAAAAATGTAATAACTACCAAAAGAACTTTAGAGTTATTGCATATTGATCTTTTTGGTCCTACTAAAACACCTAGTTTGGGAGGAAAGAAATATGGGCTTGTAATAGTAGATGATTACTCTAGATTCACATGGGTTTTGTTTTTAGCTACTAAGGATGAAACTTTTGAATCTTTCAAAATCTTTCTCAAGAAAGTTGAAAATGAAAGAAACCAAAAGGTAGCTTCTGTAAGAAGTGATCATGGAGGGGAATTTGAAAACTATTTTTTCAAAAACTACTTTGATGAAAATGGAATTTCCCACAACTTCTCTTGTCCTAGAACTCCACAACAAAATGGAGTTGTAGAAAGGAAGAATAGAACCCTCCAGGAAATGGCAAGAACTATGTTAAGTGACAGTGGAATTCAAAATTACTTTTGGGGTGAGGTTGTTTCCACTGCATGTTACATACTTAACAGAGTTTCTATCAGAAGCATCCTTAATAAAACTCCATATGAACTATGGAAAGGAAGAAAACCCAACATTGCCTATTTTCACATATTTGGAAGTGAATGCTTCATATTAAACAATAAGGATAACCTTGAGAAATTTGATGCTAAATCTGAAAAAGGAATATTTCTTGGGTATTCTATCAATTCCAAAGCATATAGAATCTATAATCTCAAAAATCAGACAATAGAAGAAAGCATGCAAATTATTTTCAATGATGCTAACTCTCCTTCTCAAGGATGTGACAAGCAAGATTCTGATGATGAAAGTCAGCCAAAGATAGTGCCTTCTGAAAATCATAGCTCTGCAGAAAAAGCTGCTGAACCTGCAGAAGCTGCAGAACCTGTAGAAGCTGTAGGTGCTTCTGGAGAAGATTCTGATTGTCAGAAGCAGAATCTGCCCAGAAGCTGGAAATCTGTGACTTACCATCCTCATGACCAAGTAATTGGAAATGTTGAGGAAGGTGTAAAAACAAGGAGACAATTAACAAAAACAAATGACACTGCTTTTCTTTCTCAAGTTGAGCCAAAAATTGTACAAGAAGCACTTGATGAAGAATCATGGGTTGAAGCCATGAAAGAAGAACTAGACCAGTTTGAGAAAAACAAGGTCTGGACTCTTGTGCCTCAACCAGACAATCACACCATAATTGGCACTAAATGGGTATTCAGAAACAAAATGAATGAAGAAGGTAAAGTTATTAGAAACAAAGCAAGGTTAGTAGCTCAAGGTTACAACCAACAAGAAGGTATTGATTTTGATGAAACTTTTGCTCCAGTAGCTAGATTAGAAGTTATTAGAATCCTTCTTGCTTTTGCTGCATTTAAAAACTTTAATCTTTATCAAATGGATGTGAAAAGTGCTTTTCTAAATGGTTTCATAAGTGAGGAAGTTTATGTACACCAACCTCCTGGTTTTGAAAACAAAAAACATCCTAATCATGTTTTCAAATTAACAAAGGCTTTATATGGTTTAAAACAAGCTCCTAGAGCTTGGTATGAAAGACTAAGCACATTCCTTTTACAAAATCAATTTTCAAGAGGTCAAATTGATACTACACTTTTCAGAAAAACTTTCGATAAGGATCTTCTAATTGTTCAAATTTATGTTGATGATATAATATTTGGATCTACTAATTTGAAAATGTGTGAAGAGTTTTCTCATCTTATGAAAGGTGAGTTTGAAATGAGTCTCATGGGTGAATTGAAGTTCTTCCTAGGACTTCAAATCAGACAAGAGAAGTGTGGTATCTTCATAAATCAAGAGAAATACACTAAAGATCTCTTAAAGAAATATAAAATGGAAGGTTCAAAATCCATGGGGACTCCTATGCATCCCTCTGCAGTTTTAAATCTGGATGAAAATGGTAAACATGTTTCTGAAAGGAATATAGAGGAATGATAGGATCTCTATTATACTTAACTGCTAGTAGACCTGACATTTTATACTCTGTAAGTCTATGTGCAAGATTTCAATCTTCTCCCAAAGAATCACATGTTGCAGTTGTAAAAAGGATTTTTAGATATCTTGCTGGAACTACAAATCTTGGATTATGGTACAAGAAAGGCACAGATTTTGAGCTCACAGGATATTGTGATTTTGATTATGTTGGAGATAAATTGGACAGAAAAAGTACTAGTGGAAGCTGCCAATTTCTTGGAGAATCATTAATCTCTTGGTCTTGCAAGAAGCAGCCCATAATAGCTTTGTCCACCACAGAAGTAGAAAACATTTCAGCAGCAAGCTGTTGTTCTCAAATGCTTTGGATTAAACATCAAATGGAGGACTACTGCTTGAGGTACACTAATATTCATATCTTATGTGATAATACCAGTGCAATTAACTTGTCCAAGAATCAAATTCAGCATTCTAGATCTAAGCATATTGATATTAAACATCATTTCATTAGAGATCATGTCCAGAAGCATGACATTGAACTGAAATTCATTGAAACCAAACTTCAATTTGCTGATATTCTTACAAAACCTCTTGTTGAAGAGAGATATGTGTTTCTTAGAAATAAAATTAATATGAAATACTTTGTTGCTTGATGAGTGAATTAAAATCTGTATGTTGCTAGAACTTGAAATTTCCACATAAGTAAATAGAGAAGCATACTTGTCTGCAGAAGCACAAAACTGTGACAGTTACAGTAGCATGTGCAGCTTCTGGTATTTGAAATTAATTTTTCACCTTCTGTAGAATCAAGCCTAAAATAGGTTATGGAAATATTTTTCCTTCTGCTGAATCCTTCTTGAGAAGGTGCATGAAATATTCACCTTCTGCAGAATCTGATGTATGTAAAAATCTATCTTCTACAAATATCCATCTGCAAAAGATAATTCCTCAGCTAGTTTTATCCACCTTCCAATCAGGTGAGAGAGCTGTACGGTGATTGTTGACCAACAATCATATGTTAGTCACATCTCTTATCCTAGGAATGGTCTCTATCTATCACGAGCTTCAATAAACCTCAAGCCTTTCTCTGAAAGTCAACTGTGCAAGGACAACAACCTTTTCACTTTATCAAGGATACAAAAGGAACAAAGAAAAGCTAGCTTTTGTCCCTAGCTAAAAAGGTGCAGGGTGGTTGTTACATAATTAGGGAAATTTAAAGCTTATAACCGTTGGGTATATAACCAAGTCTCTAAAAAACTGCACGCACGCTCTGAACTTTCTCTTTCCCTCTCTCCTTCTCAAATAAGGCAACAGCTAGTTGGGTTCTACTATTTAGGAGAGTTTCTCAGCTGAAGAAACATCACACTGCCCTCTTCAAACTCAAACTTTTCACTTTCAACCTCTGTCATATCTCTCTGTCTCTGCTTTACATTCCTCTCTTATCATGAGAATCAAACAAATCGCATTAGAAAAGAAAGACTCCTCCTCCACAGAATCTGATGATTTTGTTGTGATGGGCAATGAAATAGTGCCATATGTTGAACCAGAACCTGCTCAGTCTCCCACAATTGAACCCTCTATTTCCAGCCATTCAACAGAGGAAGCTTCTACTCCTACTGAACCTTCAGCAAATGAACCTCAACCTGACCAAACACCTTCTCAACCCTCCATTACACCAACACCTTCAGTTGAAACTACACCTAAAGCACAAATTGCCTCTGTAGTATATGTAAGAAGGTCTGAAAGGCGTTGTGCAGGCTCAGCCTTCAAAACAATAGGAAATGATCCCAACAAACCAATAGATGTAGACTCTCCCTCTGTCACTGACACTGCAGTTTCTTCCCATGTCAATGAGGCCCTCAAGACTGGTGAAAAGAAGAAAGAAAGCTCAAGTGAAAGCTTGGAGGAAGGTGACCCCTCAGAAGGATCACAAGACTCTAACTGTGACCTTTTTGAGAATGAGGAAATGCTGAAAATCTTCAATGAGAAATGGGAATGGAAGGCTGTCATCCCTGGCAAGATATTTCTCCTTAGAGAAATTAAAAAATGTGGATGGGACATTGGACATTTTGTCCAGAAGCAGGTTTGGGGAGATTATCTTCTCTTAAGGGAACCTGTCTATGAGAGGCTTGTAAGAGCATTTTATGCTTCTGCAAGTCAGTATAGGAGTGATGGCAACTCCCTGGTGGTAGACATTAAAGGATCAACAATTGTGATCACAGCTGAGACCATAGCAGAAGTACTAGGCTGTAGTTTTGTCCAAAACAAGCTATATGATGATTGGTATACCTCGGCTGGTGTGACCAAGTCGGATGTCACAAAGAAAATCCTCAGCAACGCTAATTCACAACTTCTGTCCAGCAAAATCATTCCCATTTGCAGGCTGTTTCACAAGCTGTGCATCTTCTCAATTCTCCCAAGGGTTGGCACTCTTGAAAGAGTTTCTGACATTGACCTTATGGTCATTTATCATCTCCTTATGGGTAAACCCTTTTCCCTTTCTTATTTGATCCTTAGAAGCATGATTTCATCAGCTAATCCCAAGAGAGCATATGCTAGTTTACCCTATGGCATGCTTCTCACAAGAATCTTTAGACTCAATAACATCTCCCTAGAAGATGAAGCTTCTAGTGATACTTGCAGCACATTTGGAAAGATGAATGTGCAGAGAATGTTAATCGAAAAACCTAAGCCATCTCAATACTACTCTAGTCCAAGTGAAAGTGAAGAAGAGGAGAATACAGCACCCAGAACCAAGAAAAGAAAGATCTATTCAGCTGGTGCTTCTGGAGAACCTTCAACTAAGAATCTGAAGGTTTCCTCTCCTTCTTTAGATCCATATGTGTCTGCTAAATCCACATCATCTACATCACTGTCTCTTGACTCCATTCCTGGGGAAGAAGCTGTCTCTCAGCCCAAATCACCACCTACAGAAGCACCCCATCATGAAGATTCTCAAGAAACTATCAGTGCTTCTGCAAAGGGCATGGCAGTTGACACATTGGCCAACTTGGCTCAAGCTCTTCCTGATTTACCTCCTTTCCCTCAGGATAATTCTCCAGTACATTTTCAATCCCCCATAAGATCAATTTCAACTGCTGAGAAGAAAGAAAAGGAAGAAATGCAGAAGGAAGCTACTGTTTCAGCTCCTTCAGTAGGTACATTTGGAACTGATATGGTTAATCAGTTCCTTGCTTCTCCAATACTGGACTATGGGTTACCTGCTGCTGCACCAATTATGGATAATATACCTGCTATCTCTTCACATCTTTCCTCAATGAACACTTTTATTCAGCAACTGAGCAGTGAAAAACCTGCTGAAGAGCCTGCTGTTCCAAAATCTGATGCTGCTGCTTCTGGTGAACCTTCTAAGGCTGCTTCTCCTTCCAAATCCATGGAGAAGCATATCCAGAAGCTCAAGTCTTACATGAAGAAACTGTTTTCCAATGTGAACACTCTCCAAAACACAGTAAATGAAATAATTGAGAGGTTCACACAGAATCAGTTTGGTTTAACAATTTTGTGCTTCCAGTGATTGCAACCTCAGGCTCCTCCAATGCCTTTCACACGTGTTCCAAGCCCCCACAGAATCTTCTACAGCCTTCTACTTCTTCATCATCTGACCACTCATCTCCATCTAAGTGAAAAATGATGATTCTGCTTCTCCTCATACACTTCCCTTGTATTTTTGATTGATGACAAAGGGGGAGAAGTAGTACTAAGTAGTTTAGGGCTGACATTTTAGTTTAAGGGCTGATATTTGCTGATATCTGTTGAATTCTGATTGTGACTGTTTTATGATTGACTTTTTTGGTGTAATCCTTTTGATTAATGATGAATGACAAATGATGATGTTTGCTGCATATTGTTTGCTGCATATTTCTAAGTTACTTAATGATTAAATCATACAATTTGCTGCAAAAGATCAATTTGAAGTGTGAATCGGATTTCAAATCATATAATCTGCAACAATCATTATTTCCCAAATAAATGCTAAAATTCAAGGGGAGTTTGGTATTAAAAATCAGAATTATCTAAGTGATCCTTGATTGGGTTGTCATCATCAAAAAGGGGGAGATTGTAAGGTCCAAGAATCCCCTCAAAGTGGTTTTAATCATGACAACCAAATCAAATGCAACTTAGCATAACTCTGATTCCAAAAGAACTAACCATTTCATTTGAGAATGTGTCCAGAAGCAACAAGTTCCATCTTACAGAAGGACAAATATGAGAAGCTTCATCTTAATGGTTAACAGAAGCAATAAGATGAAAGAATGACAAATCTGTGAAGGAAAACTTGAAATAAAGATGAGTAAGTTGAAAGCAACTCATTTAAGCATGCAGAAGCTATCAAGCACTTCTCACAGTTTCCAGAAGCAAGAAGAAGCATCTCAAAGACTTCAAATGAAATTGCTTTAGAAGGGAGATTCATTTTAGAGGAAATTCTAAGAAGAAAGCAAAAACAGAATTTCACTCTTAAGATATATCAACTGCAGAACATGAACATGTCACAGAAACATAAGCATTATCTGCAGTTGATCAGAAGCATTTCTGCAGAAAGAATTTGCAAGTCTAGATTCTGCAGAAGCAGCAAAGCAAACCATAAAGTCTAAAATGATCTCCTGCTAATTTAGCTGAGGAACACAAGTTTAAATACACTTGAAATAATTCTGAAATCATCCTCAGTACATTCACAGAAGCATTGGTGAAGAAATGAGCCAGTTTTTGCTATCTGCAGAAGCAAGTTCTGCAGAAGCATGAAGGCCAGTCAACTGAACAGTTGTACCAGTCAGCTTTTGCAGCTGTACCTGAAAGGGACTTGTCAATACATCACAGTTGGATCATTTTAACCTCATTCCAACTGCTACAGAGGCTCCTCACCTATAAAAGGAGGTGCTCTCTTCACAATGAGACACACCTCTCACTCCAGAAGCATAAAATAATCTCTGCTCTTTCACTGCCAGCTTCTGGAACCTTTCTCTCTCCTCGAATTCTTTCTAATCTGATTATACAAGTTGTTGAGGGGGAGTTTTGCTCACTAGGAAAGTCTGCTGCTACTCTGATTATAATCTAGTGAGCTATTTGTTCTTTACCTTGCTGTTTCTGTGCTTCTGAAAGATCAAAGAGATTGGTCTGTTGTAAAATCTCTTGTGGCACATTAGGTAAAGTTATTGGAGAGGTTGTAAAGGCTCTGGTGTGAGCCTGTGTGTGTTTGGTGTCTGCAGAAGGAAGTTCTGCAGATTTCTAGACCTGTGCTTCTGCAGAAAGTCCTGTAGTAAGTCAGGGTCTGTTTCTGTGAGTTTGGTGATTCTGTAGAAAGCCTGAAGAGGCTGTGGAAAAAGAATACTAGTGGTAGTGTGTACCCAAAGGTTGTAACTGATTTGTTAGTGAGAAAAATCCTACAGAAGGTAGGGACTGAACGTAGCCTCAGGTTGGAAGAGGTGAACCAGTATAAAAACCTTTGTGTTTTCTTTTTTCCCTTACTCTCTTAACTTCTGCATGTGCACAAAAAGTTTTCAAAACCAATAATACCTAAGTAAGTGGCAAATAAATTGATTCCATCAAAGGAATCCTATTTTCAGCATAATAAGCATTAATACTTACAATTCTACTTGTGGAGATCCATCTTCTAATAAACAACTAAGAACTTATCTTGAGCAGAATTTTATTAGAAGATAAAATTGCAGAATTTTAAAGAATCACAATTCAACCCCACCTTCTTGTGATTCAACCATATACTTCAGGATGATTATGAGGGTCGATGGCCAGGGTGGTAAGGTTGAAGTGCCGGCGGAGGTCGTCCCAGAACCTTCTGATGCTCCCACTCGTACTGAGGTGTAGTTGCTTTGTTTCCTTTTCTTTTAGGTATTGTGTAATCATCTCGATTTGTTGTTTGTCGAGTTACGTTCTCATGTGGACAACTTATATCATTTTTATTTGAAAGCAGTTTGCTATTTTGTTCATTGAGTTTGCCTTGCGTTTTGACTGATTGCGTTGGCTGTCGGCCGACTCCTCATAACTTGTTATTGCTCATAACTTGCGCTTTGATTGACTGTGTTGGCTGTCGGCCGACTTGCGTTTGTTCTCGGTTCTTTGACCGATATTGTTATGCTTCGATTTTTTAACTAATATTGCGCTTCTTTCAGTTTTCAGGCCGATATTTTTACTTAGGTTCTCCGACCAGGTTATGCCCTTTTTGCTCGACTTTAAGACCGATATAGCGGAACTGATGTTGTGGAAAGTGAAACTTCACTAATATTTCTGATAAGTACACCAACTTGCATAGGTTGCTTTTTAACTGTGATACAATTTGAGATTGTGCACATTCCAGTGACTAGGGATCTCATTCCCACTAAGGGTTTCTAGTCGGTAGGCGCCTTTTCCGGTGGATGTGATGATTCGGTACGGGCCTTCCCAATTGGGTGCTAGTTTTCCCTCCTGTGAGTTCTTTCCTCCTATGTCGGCTCGCCTTAGGACGAGATCACCAACTTCAAAATTTCTGCTTATGACTTTCTTGTTGTGCCTTGCTGCTGCTCTTTGTTTTGCGGTCTCCTCTCGAATGTGGGTGATCGCCCTTCTTTCTTCCAAAAAATCTAGTTCTTCTCGGATGAGGTCATCGTTGCTGGCTTCATTTAAGGTGTCGGTTCTCCAGCTCGGCTCACCAATTTCGACAAAATGACGGCCTCGGTCCCGTAAGTAAGACAAAAAGGTGTTTCCCTTGTTGATGAGTGTGTCGTTCTCCGATATTCCCATAGAACATGATCTAGCTGCTCAGCCCATTTTCCCTTAGCTTCCTCCAACCTTATCTTCAATCCTCTCAAAATAAGTCGGTTAGCTGCCTCGGCCTGCCCGTTCGTTTGTGGATGTTCCACTGATATGAAGTGCTGTTTTGTTTGATTTGCAATCCCTCTAACAGTTCCCTAAAGCCTTTGTCAGTGAATTGGGTTCCGTTATCCGTGATGATAGCCTTAGGAATGCCATAACGACTGATTACGCTCTTGTAGAAAAACTTTTGGATCCTGGCCGAGGTGATGGTGGCTAAGGGTTCGGCTTCAATCCACTTGGTGAAGTCATCGATTGCGACGATCAAGAACTTGACTTGTCCTAGGGCCGGGGGAAAGGGTCCCAAGATGTCCATTCCCCATCTGAAAAAGGGCTACGGTATGGAGATGGTCGTCATTTCCTCTGCCGGAGCGTTGTGGAAGTCAGCGTGCCTCTAACAAGGGTCACACTTCCGGACGTATTCGGCGGCGTCTTTCTCCATGGTGAGCCAATAGTAACCCGCCCCGAGTGCTTTTTTGGCAAGTGCTCGTCCACCGAGGTGCTGACCACAACTCCTTTCGTGTATCTCAGCCAGGACATAGGAAGCTTCTGTTGACGACAGGCATTTGAGCATTGGGCAAGAGAATCCTTTCTTATACAATCGTCCTCCGACCAGGGTGTACCAGGCCGACTTCCGCACCACTTTCCTGGCTTCCTTCTCCTCTCCTGGTAAGGTCCCTTCTTGTAGGTATCTCTGTATTGGGGTTATCCAGCATGATTCATGGTCGAGTTCCATAACTTGTTCATTTTGGGAAACACTGGGTGAGCTGAGAGTTTCCTCGGATTACTAATTTGTTATTGCCTGGCTTTTTGGTGCATTCTAGCCGAGATAGAATGTCTGCCCTGGTATTTTGCTCCCTGGGTACATGATGGAATTCCGCCGATTTGAATTTTGCCACAATCTCTTTGACTTTGTTTAGATACTATTGCAATATTGGTTCTCACGCCTAGTATTCTCATTTAATATGGGATATCATGAGCTGGGAATCACTAGTGCGATCGTCTCGGCTCCGAGGTTCAGGGCCAAAGCTAGTCCTACTAGGCATGCTTCGTATTCTGCTTGGTTATTTGAGGTTTTGAACTCAAATTTTAGAGATTTCTCAATGATAAGCCCTGTACTATCCTCCAACACTACTCCTGCCCCTGCTCCTTTCGTGTTCAACGATCCGTCTACGTAGATGGTCCATGTATTGGTCGGGGGGCTTGGGTAGACGGATACAAGAAAACATAGATGGTCCATCTATCTATCCAATTCTTTCTTGTATCAAGCGCTGATTTTAATTAACCAATTCTGCGCCTATTTTTGACCAATTTATGCGCTAGAATTCTGCATCTATTTTGTTTTTAATTCCTGTTCCAATTTGCCTTTTGTATGAGCGTTCAAATTATTAAAAATTCTGCACAAAAAAATTCTGATTGTTTATAATTTTTGAACGTCAATTCGGTGATGTGAATTGGAGCTACAATTCTGCTCCCTCTTAAATAATTTGATTGGCATTGGGTTTGTTTAATTTATCTCCTTTTTGCTTTTCCTTTTACGTCACTTTCAATTCTGGAGATAATTGTTTGGTTTTAATTTGTTTCATTGTCTCAATTTACCAAGGCAGCAAGCTAGTTCCTAGGGTCCTAATTCAGAATCCTAAACCACCCCCTTGGATTCATATCATTGGGTGTGCGTTTGTCATCTCGAGGATGAAATCGGCCAAGACTTGCGCTTTGACAGTAGTCCGAGGTTCATAAGAAATGTCATGCTCTGATAATTCGATTGCCCAAGTGATCATATGGCCTGCTAGGTCCGGCTTGTACAGGACCGATCTGATGGGGAGATCAGTTCTGACCGTTATAGGGTGGGCTTGGAAGTATGGCCTTAGTATTCGTGCCGAGGTGATGATGGCGAATGCCCGCCTTCTCTAGCTTCTGGTATCTCTGCTCTGGGCCCTGTAGGGACTTACTTGTGAAGTACATTGGGCTTTGGTTGCCTTCTCTTTCTTTGACCAACACCGAGCTGATTGCCTCTTCTCCTACCGAGAGATATAGGTACAACCTCTCTCCGAGGTCCGGCTTAGCCAGTATCGGTGGGTTTGTTAGTGCATCTTTGAAACTCTGGAAGGCCTTTTCGCATTCTCCAGTCCACTCGAAGGTTCGTCCTTTCCGCAGCAGTTGGTATAATGGGAGAGATTTGTGGGCTGATCGGGCGAGGAAGCGGGTTAGGGTCGCTATCCTGCCCGTCAGTTGTTGGACCTCTTTTACCGAGGTTGGGCTTTTCATCTCCAGGATCACCTTGCATTTCTCAGGGTTGGCTTCTATTCCTCTACTTGTCAGCATGTAGTCGAGGAAGTGGCCGGTAGGTACACCAAAGGTGCATTTCAGAGGGTTTAGCCTCATATTGTGTTTTCCTCAATCTGCTGAACACCTTCTCCAGGTCGGCTACCGGGTCTCCTCCGTCCGGGGTCTTGACAATGATGTCGTCTACATAGACTTCAACAACTTCTCTGATCAGTCCTTCGAACACCTTTGTCATCATTCTTTGGTATGTGGCTCCGGCATTCTTGAGGCCGAAAGGCATCATTGTGTAGCAGAAGGTGCCTTGATCAGTAACGAAAGCGGTTTTTTTCTCATCCTCGGAAAACATGGGGATTTGGTTATAACCGGAGTAAGCATCCATGAATGAAAGAAAACGATGGCCGGAGGAGTTGTCTACTAACCTGTCAATGTTAGGCAAAGGGAAGGGGTCCTTTGGGCACGCCTTATTGAGGTCGGTGTAGTCGACGCATATCCTCCATTTGCCACTCGACTTTTTGACGAGGACAACGTTAGCCAGCCAAGTAGCATATCTAATTTCTCTGATGAATCCTGCTTTGAGTAACTCGGTCGTTTGCTCCTTGATGGCTTGCTGCCTCTCTGGACCCATCTTTCTCTTCTTTTGGGCGACAGGTTTGAGCCGAGGGTCTATGGAAAGCTTGTGGCAGCAGAAGGTCGGATCTATTCCTGGCATGTTGGTTGCAGTCCATGCGAAGAGGTTGGCGTTATCTAAGAGGAGGTTCTTCATCCTTTCCATCAGCTCAAGGGGGAGGTGCGAACCGACTTTGGTTGTTTGGTTGTCTTCATGGCCCACCTTCAATGGAAAGGTTTCGCCTCCTGGGGTAATTCTTTCTTGGATTCGTCCTTCCTCTCCTGCATCGATCCTCGGGTCAAGGTCTACCAACGAAACGTTGTATCTCATCCTTGGGACTGCGGTTACCATGTCCCTCGAGGGGTTCTTCTTGAGGCTCAGATTGTAACAACTTCTGGCCACATGTTGGTCTCCTCTCACTGTTTCCACTCTTCCTTCCCTTGTGGGGAACTTCATTCCCAGATGCAGGGTAGATACCACGGCCCCGATGGCATTCAGACTCGGCCTACCCATGATCGCATTATATGAGCTTTTGCATGGGACCACAAGGAATTTAGCCTTCATTGTCTTGCTTCCTTCTTCTCCTGCCAAGGTGACCAAGGCCTCCATGTATCCGAGGGGTTGGATCCTGTTCCTCGAGAAACTGACAAGATCGCTGTCATATGGCAGAAGGTCACTCCGGCTTATTCCCATCTTGGCGAAACAATTCTCGTAGATGATGTCGGCCTAGCTGCCTTAGTCGATCAATACTCGCTTCACCTCGGCATTTGCTATTATTGCGGTTATTACCATTGGGGTCGTCATGGCCGGGCATAGTCTCTGCGAAATCGCTGTTGTCAAAGGTGATGGTTGGGGTTTAGAGTTTAGGGACGCACCTATGTGATCTTTTCTGGTCGTCCCCGACGCTTAGCATCATGTCCTTCAAAGCTCTTTTCCTGGAGTTAGAGGAACATCCCCTCCTCCGAATCCCCCTGCAATAATGTTGATGGTGATTCGAGGTTGCTCATTCCAGCCTTTCCCTGGAGATGGGTCCCTAGGTTTCTTATCCAGCGTACTCCTGGGTTTGGGTGACCGAGATCGATGCCTCCTCCTTTCAGACCTCGGAGGTGATCGTTGGTCCGTGGCGTTGGTGTTCTCGGCCTCGGCTTACCCACTCCGGCTTGTCTCGCTTCACGTATCTCCCGAGGCTCCCTTCTCGGATCATTTCCTCGATGGCGTCCTTGAGCTGGTAATAGTCGTTCGTGTCATGCCCGTGCCCTTTGTGGAAGGCGCAGTAACGGTTCTTGTCTCCTTGAGGCGACTTGATGGGCGGAGGCCTCTTCACCTCTGCCAGTTCGGCGTTGTGTACCTCTTGCCAGATCCTAGAGAGGGTGCTGTTGAAGGGGGTGTAGCTTCCCTCATATCGTCCTCTAAACTTTTTCTTCTCCTCCCTCCGTTCTTTCCTGCTTTTGTCATCTCTTCTCTCGCGTTTGGGCCTCCTTTGCTGCTGATGGCTTGTTGGTGCCTTCAAGGTGTATTTCCTCCTCGTTGATGAACTGTGTCGCCCGCTCTTTGAAGGTTGTCATGTTGTGAACTCTGATTCTCCTTAGTGATATGTCTAGTGGTGTCCCCTTCCGAAGTGCTTCAACAGCGTAGTGTAGTTGGACCTCGTCTGCCACGTTTGGGGTGAGGGCCACTTCTTTGTAGAACCGAGCTAGGAAGTCTCGTAAGGTCTCGGTCTCCCCCTGTCTGACCTTGGCTAAGGTATGCGAGTCTCTAGGGACTTGGTTAGCCATGTTGAAGCGTTTGGCGTAGGCTGCAGCGAGGTCGTCCCATTTGTCGACCGAGTTCTGTGGTAGTGTACAAAACCAGGTGAGGGCCTCCTCGTACAGCGTTCTCGAGAAGCTTCGGCACATGATGTCCTCTTGGGCGCCCAAGAATAGCATCTCGTTGAAAAAAACGGTCGAGATGGCGGCTCGGGTCCGTTTCTCCAGTATATAGGCTAATGGTGCTGAAGGGCCTGAGAAATCAGTCCAGTATTTCAACTTAGGCTAATCGTGGCGTGAATGGGTGTGTGAAGGTCCGATGTAATATGTTGAGAGTGGCCAGCCCGGGTGACAGAGTGGTTGGTACGGCCGGGGTGACAAGGGGTGTGGTTGCAGCCACCATGTTCACCGGGGTCGGCATGACAAGACTTGTTGTCGCCACAGGGATTTGGTTTCCGGCTAGCGTCTCCGGCTCCTTCTGAGGGGTTCCACCGGCTGCAGGACCCTCGGCTTTGGGGGTATCCCCGGGTCCGGCCTTGTTCGGGGTCTGTAGTTGCTGGGCGTCATCTTTGACCGAGGGAGTGTGAGGGCGACTCCTTCCCCGAATTCGGCTTAGTTGTTCAGTTTGGAAACTGGAGGAGGAGGATACTTCTGGGTAGTATTTTCTTTGGATTGAAAGGTCAGTTCCTTGGACAAGAGGTCCCAGGTGTGGAAGGATCTTCGGGACGACATGCTCTTTCTGCTCTTTTCTCTGCGGCCAGATCTTCGCCGTGGTGTGGCCGAGATCAAGGACTCCAGGTATCGAATCCTATGTTCCAATTCCCTGACCAATCGACTTTTCTTCTTCTTTCTGGTTCTGGGAGGTGGGAGAGAGGGCTGTCTCCATCGCTGCTGGTGGAAGTGGCGTCCCTCCGTCGTCGAGTGCTGGACGCAGGTTTCCTCCTTCTCCTGGGTATGGTAACGGGGGGATGAAGGTAGAATTCCTCTGAGGAAAGGGTAGTTGTGTGTCCTGACGGGGTTACACTTCGCGGGGTTGTTCTCATGATCTACTACGGGTCCGTATGCTTTTCTGCTCCTCCAACAGGGCTGGTGGCTCCAGTGGGCTTTGGTGGTTGCGCATCCATGGTTGTTTCCATTCACAGTCCTCTCCTTGTCATACAAATCCTCGTGTCTCAGCGCAGGGGTAAAGAGGGTGGGATTTTCTTTATCGAATCCCCCACAGACGGCGTCAAATGATCGTGGCCGAGATCACAGAGGGTGGTCCGAGATGCTGGTAGTGGACGTGGGGATGCCCCGATCGTACTCCGGTGCGATGGCGCGCGGTGGGGGTACCTACAAAGGCACTCCAACGCTCAAGTTAGTGGACTGGTGTAGAAGTGGATAGATGCATTACCTTCCCCTTGTGGGGGGGAGCCTCCTTATATAGGCATCCCTGTCCTGGTAGGAGGGGACATAGGTGTCATAGGCAGGGGGTGCAGGCACGCCTCCTCCGTAATCCTCATGCTGTGGCCGTAAATTAAGGTGGCGTGTGTCAGTGTCATTACCTTTATTGGGGACGGTATGGGGCGGATTAAATGTGATGAGACTTGGTAGGTAGCCTAGGTGTAGGGTGTAGGACAGATAGGCTCCGGGGTTACGAGTTAGGGATATGTCGTCTGGGGCCGAGGTGACGAGATCCAAGTGAAAGGGCGTCTCGGGTGTGTTGCCGTCATTCCTACCTGATGCATTAAGGGGCCGGCCTCGTCTTTTAACTGAGACCCTGGTAAATGCTTCGAACCGAGGCACCTCCAACCTCGTCTAAGGCCCAGGCTCAGTGGCCCCAGGCTGGCCCATCTTCTAAGGTCTCGTCCTATCTTGTGATGACACGATGGCTTCGGACTCGTCCGGAGGGAGTATTGATTAAAAATTAATTAATTAAAATTTTTAAAAATCCATATGTATAATAAATTATGAAATTTTTAAATTTTTAATTTTTCAATAAAAAATTATTATTATACACTTTAAAGGAGTCATATCCTTTTAAAAAAAGAAAGCGGGGGAGTATTTCTAAAGTTGTCTACCAAATCAAAACAATTTTAAATTCTTTTATTTTTACCATTATTTTTGCCCCTAATTTGTAACTGTCCACAAGACGTACGATAACACGTATTTTCTATTTAAAAACTATTATTTATAAATTTTACACAATATGTTTTTGAACCAAAATTTTACCCAATATTTAATCATGAATGAGACGTATATATAGTTAAATTTTCATATAAAATTAAAAGAAACATCATAGTGTCAAATGTTCCATAACCGTAAAAATTAATTAAACATTAATCCACGACAAGTTTTTCATAGCAACAATTTTAAAAAATAAAAATCACATCACGTCTAAGTCTTATAACGTCTCGGTGTCTCACTCTTGTCTTTCAACTTGAGTAGATGTGCTTCTAATATTTACTTAAAAAATAGGGTAAAATATGTTTTTGGTCCCCGTAAAATAGGCGAGTTTTGCTTTTAGTCCCTATAAAATTTTTCTTTAGTAAAGCGTCCTCCCAAAAAAAATTTTTTTTGCAATTAGTCCCTCCCTTCAATTGGCGTGTGTCAGATGCTGACATGGCACATTTTCTCTCTCCAATGTGTCAAATGCTAAATTTCTGGCGGTCTTAAACCGCTAGAAATTACCCACCTATTCCCGCTCAACTCCACCTCGAATCCAACACTCACCACAACCTTCCCCTTTCAAACTAGCAACAGGCACAACCACAGTAGCAAAAATGGCTAAAGATATCGAGGTTCAACAGCAAGGAGAATAACCAGCTAAAGACTACTAAGAGCAAGGAGAATCCAAAGTTGCACAAAAATTAATCCTCGTATGGCTGTGTATACATAAATATAAATATTAGTTTATAAAAAAATTCAAAAGAGTATCTTTTAATTGCACAGTTAGCTAGCATTCAAAGATCTGGAAAGGATGAAGAAATTAAATTTGGAATTAATCTGAAAAAAAATTAGAATAATAAGAAGAGAGTGAATGCATATGTATAATATAAGTAGATATATAGTGCATGATGCATACCTCCGTTAAGCCAAAGCACAAGAGTGAAGGCTCTATGATTATGTGTTCCCCAATCAACCCTCCATATCTCAGAGCTTGTTTAGTGATTTTGCTTTTGGGCAGGGGAGGACGCAGGCAAGAGCAGTAGCAAAGTGGCTCTGTTTTTATCATTTTGTAATTTGTATGAGATTTAATTGCATTTTTGCAATCAGAGCATATATTTGTAAAGCCCTGTTCCCCCTCAATCTGAGCATATATTTGTTGTAAATGACAACTGAAAGAGGTGGTATTTAAGAGTAGATTTGATGGAAACAACAGAAGGGGTGCTAGATTCAAAGTCAATAGAATCGGAGTGAGGAATAGGAGGAGGAGCAGGAGGCCCAATATGAATCTCAAGAACATCAACATCCCACAAGATCCAATCTTGTCGTGGTGGCTACGTAGCCGCACCACCTTTGCTCGCTGGAACAATCTCATCCTTGACTTCAAGTTGTTGGAACTTGTCTGCAAAGGTTAAAGAAAGGGGTTAGTTGCGATTCGTTTTTGTGAAGGTGAGGTTATTTCAATTTGGGACGAGGTTATTTGAAGCTTTGAATTGAACAAGAAGGTAGAGACAGAGCCTTGAATTGGATCAGGAAAATGAGAGCATATATTTGTTGTAAACATATTTTGTGTGCTAAAACAGAGAGTAAGTAGATTGAGAGTTGAGTTGAAAGAGGTGGTATTTAAGCAATGAAAGAAGGAAAGAAACTAGGCAAATAATTAATTGAGTAGCTTTGTATTTAAACTTGATGGAAGTTGTATTATCTGGAGGTTGAACAGGGGGCTGAAGGTGGACGATGGGAAGTGAGAGAAAGGGTGGTTCAGTGTGTGTAAGGTATGGGGAGCTTTTTGGCGGTTTAAGACCGCCAGAAACACTATAAAAAGACAACTAGGAGAGAAAAAATGTGCCACATCAGCACTTGACGCAAGTCAATTGAAGGGAGGAACTAATTGCAAAAAAAAAAAAATTAGGAGGACGCTTTACTAAAGAAAAATTTTATAGGGACTAAAAACAAAATTCACCTATTTTACAGGGACCAAAAACATATTTTACCCAAAAAAATAATATGATAATTCATAGTACATATATAAGGCTTAAATATCTTTTTCATCCCTGTAATATTAGCGAGTTTTGTTTTTCACCCCTCCAAAATTTTTTTTATCAAAACACCCCTATGAAATAAGAAATTGCTGAAAAGCATCCTTGCCGTTCACGTCCGTTAGGGAAATTTTAGAAAATCAAGATTTACCTGGGGTTTAGAAACCGCGGGTAAAAACACGGAATTTAACGGGGGTTTAACTTCCCGGTAAATACAACAGTGACCCAATTTGCATAAACAAGTACTTGCCTGGGGTTTAGAAACCGCGAGTAAAAACACAGAATTTAACGGGGGAGTATACATCCAAGCACAACCAACCAACTTATCAGAGTATACAGAACCCCACTAGAACCGCATGCTGCAAATCAAATACTAATTATTTTACCTCAAAATTGTAGGATTCACTTTCATATATATTCAAAACCAATCACACACATAATAAATTAATTAAATTGTGCTCAAAAACCAGTTTCCAATTGGGAGCATTGCTTCACGCTCTGATGCATAAAATCCCCATTTTCAACTGTAGCTAGCACAAGCACCATCACCTCTGTCACTGTCACAGTTAGCCCCAACCATCCCTGTCCAAAAGCCACCATTGGAATGCCCCTATAGTCGCAAGCTCCACCACCTACAACCAAACCCAACAACTAGAGAGTGAGAGAAGAAACAAAGAGAAAGAGAACAAAGAGTAGACAGTCAGAAACCAAATGAAAAAACAAGAAGGGAGGCGATTGCGGTCCCCTCGCTGGATTGGTGCTACCGTATAGTCGCCATGAGCGTCGTTCCCAACCGTGCCGGCCTCCATTGTTGTCACGCATCCCAACTGCAACCCTCACTGTTAGACGATGTTGCTATCACCGTATTTGCATGTGCGCCGCCATCGCCCCCTCATTGCCCTTTGCGCATTTTCACTATAACCCTTTCCCTTTTTCATTTGAATGAAAAATCGATCCCTACCTCTCCCTATGTCACCAGGAACTAGTTTGGAGGTGATTTCGAAGAGTAGAAGGTGGCGACGAGGCTTAGTTTGAGAGCTCAATACCAATCTGTAGATTTAGGGTTAGAAGAGAGGAAAATCTTGGGAATTTGAAAATGAGTCAAAAGAGAAATGGGAAAAGAATACATACGAACTCAACTCAATTAGTTATTTTGTTCTGAATTTACCCTACAATTTTTCAATTTCTAATTTAAAAAAACAAAGGAAAACATTAACCGCGGTTTCTAAACCCCAGGCAAGTACTTGTTTTTTTATTGGGTCACTGTTGTATTTACCGGGAAGTTAAACCCCCGTTAAATTCTGTGTTTTTACCCACGGTGTCTAAACCCCAGGTAAATCTTGATTTTCTAACATTTCCATAACGGACGTGAACGGCAGGGATGCTTTCCAGCAATTTCTTATTTCGTAGGGGTGTTTTGATAAAAAAATTTTGGAGGGGTGAAAAACAAAACTCGCTAATATTACAGGGGTGAAAAAGATATTTAAGCCCATATATAATTAGTCATATTTAATTGTTTATTATGCACGTAAGCACTTATTGCTAAGCCGACACATCTTATTTTAATGTCCGCAACCTCCGCAACCACAGGGGAGTAAACCAGAACGTAACAGCTGCATTGTTACTGTTGGAAATATTTTGAAAATCGATCGATACACTTTAAAGAAGGAATTGAATAGGTCAAAATCAAGGATCCGTCTAAGCTACATAAGTAATTTACTTGTGTACCCGTGCACAAGTAAATTATAGACATCAGATATATTAATATTTAAATCAACGAACTAGATTAATTTGTTGCAACAAGTTGCAGGTTGTATGGTAATGGACTTGCCAATTTTGCAATGATGGGTTTGGAAATAAGAAATTTATTCTTAGTGACAAAATGGATTGGATCCTGTTGCTTCACAATCACAAAATGCCGAGAATCACGAGAACAAGTGACCATAGCTGTTGCAGGAATACATGATCCATGTGCTTTAGGAGAAAGCAAACTAACTACTGAAGTTCACAAGAAGAACAAAGTCAAACAAAAGAACGCTATATCTCTTCTCCTTTCGATTGAGTTGATAAAATGAGTAGAAACTTATTACCAAAGCAAACCAGATCGAGTTCTATGCTTATCTTGAGAAGACAAGTAAAGAGCAGGTTTAGAAAGATCGACGCCACCAAGTTCAACTTACCAGCGCAGTCTTTTCTTCACGGCACACGAGCTGCAAACAAGTCATGCTTTTACTTTGCTCAACAATTTACAGCGCAGTGGAAAAGAGAATAATGGAGAACTAAAATACAAAGTACATTGTTTCCAGTCGCATTTTGCAGAGTGAAATTTAACGGGAACAATGAGTAAAATGACTAGAATATGCCATTTTAAAGACGAAATAATGAGTAAACTGACAATAATTGCAAACTTACTGATGCTAAATCGTGGGGATGCAGAGCCGTAACTCGAGCACAAGGTGGAGAGAGGGGAAATTCAGGTGTTAAGGAGTTGGTAGGTTTCTTCTCAGGATTGCGTAGAAGAGAAACCAATCTTCACTTAGATTATAATTTTATGAACTTTGGGAAAGATTTATAATATTAAAATGTTTCAAACAATAAATAGTCGTAACCGTTAAAACCTGCAATAGCAGGTCAAAATCACTTGTGTATTGTTACACAAATTTCTAATTTGTGCAGCTTAGAACTCTCCCAAAATCAAAAGTTTTTTCTTTAAGTTATCAAAGTAAAAGATACAAAACCTCTTATATAATAATACAAAATCTTCACTTTTTTTTTGTCGAACAAAATTTTCACCTTGAAAATTTTCTTTTATTATTATTATAAACGGGGCTAAAAGCCCAAAGAAGAGAACAAAACTAATCCCTCTGGACGAGGGAAATAGAAAAAAAGTTGAAATAGAAAATAATGGGATAAATTTTAATAAATTTCAAAGTTAAAATTAACATTTAGAAATATTATTAATGATTGAGAGGGAAAATCACTCACACATGTGTAAATGAAATTCACCTTCCAGCTTCCAATAAGAGAAAAAAAAAGAAAATATCAACAATTATTGAGAAGGAGAGTAGAGTGAGTGAACATCTCATTCTCCAAGATGATATCTCAAAATTATAATTGATTATTTTTTATAAGTTTTTTATATTAAAAAATAATCTTACCAAATTGGCAAATCTCAACTATTCATATTCATTGATATATTTATTTGAATTGATAGTGTATATTTATTTTATAATTTTAAACATTTGTTAATTTGAAAAATATCTTATAATCATCTCATGTCATAAACTTAAAAGAGAGAACTGGAAGCTCGGTTGAAAGAGCTAGAAGAACAAAACCAGAGGCCTCCCAAGCCTCAACCAACACCCGTAGTTGATCCGACCATCAACCAATTAGAGGAGCGCATTCGACATCTTGAACGCAACGTCGGCCCACAACCCATCCGACAACACATTCTCGGCCTCATTCCAACCAAGACCATATCACTCAGCAGGAGGTCCTCCAACCTGATTGACCAATTCCCGTCGCCAATTCGACACCATTTCTTGCAAACACTTACCCAGGGCGAGATTCCAAAACCCTTCAAAGGAGCCCTCCTCATTGAGCCCTTCAACGGGACATCAGACCTATGAAAACACCTTGATGCCTTCACCAACTAGATGTTATTCGTTGGAGCCCCAAAAGTCATGATCTGTCGATCATTCCCCCGTACCCTAAAAGGAGAAGCATTAGCCTGGTTTAAAACTTTGCCTCTGAGTTCCATCGACACTTGGGATGACTTGCAGTCAACTTTTGTGGGATGATTCACCATCTCTACCGAGATTCCTAGAGAGCAGTTCACCCTTGCCAAGGTCAAGCAACACAAAGATGAACCCCTGAGATCCTTCTCGGCATGTTTTAACAAAGAATGCGCCCTCATACAAGACCTGACAGAGAATGTACAACTTGTTTGCGCCGTCTCGGACCTCTCACCCGGGATCACCCCTGGCCTTCTCTCTATCTGAAGAGTCAGTTTACTCCATGGAGCAGTTCCGTAGCCGTTATCACAAATTTGAACGGCGAGAAATACATCTGGTCGGAGCTTCCAAGTATGCCACCACCGAGAAGCATGATTTATATCCATTTCCTCACTACCCCACCGCCATCGCGGGAAGGACAGGAGTCACCATCATGACCATGACCAAGCCCGAATTAAAGCCCGATATAATTCCTATGCTCCACTAAATACCAATCCCGGCAAGATCCTAAAGGAAAATGCACACAGAGGTAGATAATGTCCAAAGTCCCCCCCACCGTTGAAGGCCTCGGCCCAAAAAGATAAGTCGAAATACTGCTCCTTCCATGAGGGATATGGGCATACCATGGACGAGTGTATCTAGCTACGGGACATCATAAAGCAACTTATCTGAGATGGTAGACTGGCAAAGTATGTAAAGAGAAGTCGGCCACAAGGGGGTGCAGGCGAGATGATAACCAGAAGAGAACTCCAAGTCCTAACGGGGAGGGAGAAAGGAAGCGCAGACGTTCCACCTCTCCATGAAAGTATGACCACAAAAAAGGTAGCAGCAATGCCGACCCTAGTAACCAAACCACTCAGGCTATGACGCCAAGGGTGTAACGTCCCTCCTTTTTGTTCCTATTGTTGGCCATGGAGGCCTATCTATGTTGCTCATGTGTAATGATGTATATATGTATATGTGTGTTGTGATTGGTTTTGCTGAGTTTCAGGACCTAAATTATTTTGGGGAAAAGTCCAGTTTTTAAGGGAGACTCTGCCGGATTTTCGGTAGGAATATGGTGAGTTTAGATATCCATAAGGGTGGCCAAGGACATGGGTTTACAAGGGAAAAATTAGGAGCAGGGGGCTTCAGCACGCATTCAGGGGGCTTCAGCACGCATTCAGGGCGCATTTAGGGGCTTCACCGCATTTGAAACAAAAAGGGCACAGGAAGCTTCAACATGCATTTGGGGGCTACAGCGCGCATGAAACGTGAAACAGAGGGACCAGAGGGACGCGCACTGCAGCACGCATTTGGGGGCTATAGCGCGCATGAAACATTGAAACAGAGGGACCAGGGGGACGCGCGCTGTAGCACACATTTGGGGGCTGCAGCGCACCCATTTCAGAGGAAAAATTTAAAAGACAGAGGCAACGGGTTCCTCATCATTTTCTCGGGGTCTCCTTGAGTTTTAGAGAGATAGGGGGAGAGAGATAGAGAGAGAAGGAGAGAAGAGAAGACGAAGAAGAAGAAGAAGAAGAAGAAGAAGAAGAAGAAGAGGGAGAAGGCTAGGCACAAGGGTTCTCTTCCATCCTCCATCATCTTCCACCAGGGATTCCTCTTTGTTTTCCCCATTTTCTCCACCAAACTTAAAGGTGAGTGTAACCACACACTCACTTCCATATAGGGTAGCCATTGTATGATCCCTATTTCCTTTTTCCCCTTTCTTTTACTTGCATCTTGTTGATTATTGAATGATTGAATGGATTGTTTGGTTGATTTGTGATAGTTTGGGAAATTTTGCCCTAATGTACATGTGCCCTAGTTGAGTTAGGGTTTGGAAATTGAGTTATATGGTTTACCTTTGATTTTATCTTATGATTCACATGATTGAGGTTGAAATATTGAAATTCCTAATTATTGAATGCTCATGGAAATGGTTTTTGGGGTCTTTTGGCCCATGGTAATGGTTGAGGCCTATTGGTCTTATGGTAATGGTTTATAGGTAAGGTCTTCCGGCCTTCAGGGACGACGGTTCCTGTTAGTTTGAGCTCAGTCTAGCCTAAGGGAAAGGAAACCCTTGGTGCAGGGTTAAGCACTTAAGGATTATTATTTATGTTAAGGTTGTGATGGTTGTGAAGTCTATAAATCTGTTTAAGTAATTAAACATGATTATATGACATAACATCCTTTAGTTTTAATGATTAACAAATAAGATTATATAAATAACAAATAAGATTATATAAAGAACCAATTAGATTATATAAACAGGTTCTACTGAGAAAGGTATTGGTTTGTTAATTATGTTTCAGGATGAAATACTCTTTAGAAGAAGAAGAAGATTTTGTGAACAGAATCAGAATCAGAAGATCAGAATCAGAAGAACAAGAGTGCAGAATCTGAAGAAGAATAATCCTTAACAGAGTTGAAGCAACTGAAGAATAAAAGTGAAGACTTGAAGACTGTCTGAAGAAGTAAAGACTTGAAGATTGTCTGAAGAATTGAAGAACCAAGAAGACTATCTGAAGAACTGAAGGCAGAAGATATATGAAGAAGTATAGATTCAAATATACATCTGTCTGAAGAACAACAATGAATTGAAGAAATGAATACAAGAAGAAGAAGAAGAAGAAGAAGAAGAAGAAGATACAAGAAGAAGAAGATACAAAGAAGAATGAAGCTACAATTCTATTATCATAAGGAAGAAGCCTTCTGAAGTTTCAACCAGTATGAAGAATTGAAGTTGTCTGAAGGACGCAACCCGTCTGAAGTATTGAAGCTGTCTGAAGCAACGAAGCTGTCTGAAAGACTTAAGCTGTCTGAAGTGGTCAACCTGTCTTAAGTGATGAAGCTGTCTGAAGAGCCAAGCCCGTCTGAATACTGGAACCCGTCTGAAGACTGGAACCCGTCTGAAGATTGGAGGTCGTCTGAAGCTTTAGTAATGACGTGGCATCCTTGCTGAAACTTTACGTGAAGACTTTTCTGAGTCTCTGCTGCTCATACGTTTTGAAACACATTTATGGCAAAGTCACAGAGACCTTTCCTGGTGCATTTAAAATTCAAACACCACTGAGGAAATCTCTGCACGCGCAGCATTCGCAGCAACAACGTAGCAGCTTTACTGCAGCACCAACGTTGTACTATGTCAGAACTTTTAAGAAGCGTGTCTCACAACGGATTAAAAGAAGACTATTTGCTATCTCTAAACAATAGTATTTCAACGAGACATTTCCTCATTTGTGCAATCTGGAACAGAGCATAAGAAAGCAAGCAGATGCAAGCATATGCAAGAAAAGCTCAGGAGACTAAGCAAAAGCAACAAGGAAGATGTTTGAATAAAATATATTCAATTCGACATCTTTATCTAAATCTCAAAAGAGGAATCTGCAAACAACGACTATTTGGTCAAGACATCTCATTCAAAGAAGTAATGGTGTCAAGAGCAAATGAAAAAGGAGTATATGCAGAATAAGCAAAAAGGGCAAATTCAACGGATACACACTCTCAAGAAAATCATAGGAAATCTGAAGAAAGCAGATGCAAGCCGGACAAAACAGATAAAGGCAGATGCAAGCAGATGCAAGATAATGCAAGCTGGATAAAGCAGATAAAGCAGATGCAAGATAATGCAAGCTGGAGCAAGCAGATGCAACCTGGATAAAACAGATGCAAGAAAGCAGAAGAGTTCAAGAGAGAGAATACACATAATCATCACATCTCTCAAAACAGAGCTCGTCAACAGAAGTGTCAGAACGGGAGTATTCTGAACACTCAATATGCTTAAGGAGAAGCAAACCGTTTGAGAAGCTATTACACAACGGCTATATGAGCCACATCATCAGAAGTTCAACGGTATTATGAATTATCTTCAACGGCTATATTCAAGCAGAACATATAAATAGCCTCAAGATTGAATTTGAAGATGTTGGCATGCTGAGCATATTAACCATGCTGCCGACCTGCAGCTGCTGTTGCAACCAAGTTGGTCAGAATGATCAACCAAGTTAGATCACTTAGGATTGTTTTTCAAGAAGGTTCTTGAAATCAATCAGGATGAAAAGTGTTAACTAGGCTGAGTGTCTTACAGTTAACAAGAGTTGACTCGAGCTTAAATACATCATGAAAAAGTCAACAACAATTGATCAGAGAGTTAATTCTCAATCGGGCTACTGATCAGCTGGTCAGTTAGTTAGATTGTACAGTTGGTCTGTTGATCAAGTGAGTTGGTTGTCGGGAAGGCAATCATGCTGTACAAATGACTATCAAACCGGGTACGGTTTGAAGCTTTGAAGATACCTTGGTATTCCAATGATACGGGTGAGAATGTAGCCCATGGAAACCAATGGTTGGAGAAAGAGGCTGGAGCTTAATTTCATATCTTAGTTAGCCTACTCTCAGAGGATGTATTCCTCATAGAAAAGACAGGGATTGTACTTAAATTCAAACACTTGTATCACTGTCTATCCTTGTATTTAGTTTGTAATGACTGTATCCTGAGTATGTACTCAGTAATCTCTATGTACAAGAAGAATCTGAGTTGAGAGGTTCTAGCGAACATCTAGCTTAGATTGAGTAGTAATAATCAACACTTAGTTAAGTGTCCGAGAGCCTGGAGAGGCTTGGTGGAAGAAAGAATACTCGTGGTAGAGCCTGGAGAGGCTTGATAGAAAAGAATACTTGTTGTGTTGGCCTGGAGAGGTTAACATGTGTATCTGTGGTTTCAGATAGTGGAACACATATGTGGCTGCAATGGTCTGGAGGATTCGGAGTGGCACATATGTGTTGTTGTTATTGTTGTTGTGATTAAAGGCTAGTGGTGGTTTGCCACTAGGACTGGATGTAGCTCACGGGGTTTGTGGGTGAACCAGGATAAATTCTGTGTCTAAGTTTTCCTTCCCCTAATCTCTTTTATTTATAGTTTTCATATTAACGTTGGGGATTGAAAAGTACTTTTCATAACAAGCTTAACTCAAGGATTTCAATAAAACAAGTTTTCATACAAACATAACATTAATACGTCTCTAGTGTAGGTTGAAGTATTATAGAAGAATATATTCATAGGGATGACTGAAATATCTGTCTGAAGTGAGCCCAACAGGAACTCAGTTCAGACACATGATATAGATGGTCTCTGATCATCTAAAGTATTTCAGAAACAGTTCTGAAGGTACTCTTAATAATATTCTTCAGAAGATACTAAGAGAAGTTTGTTTAAAATCAAAACAATCTTAAGTGTAAGAGAAAGTTTTTTAATCTAAATCTTTCATATAATCCGCATGTATTTAAAATAACTCTGATCTTAAGATTGGTTTGCACAATGATCACTTAACGTGATTGATTTAAAATAAAGATTTCCAAAATTGTCTTAAAATGTCTAAAACACTATTCAACCCCCCCTTCTAGTGTTGCCTGTGGTTCTAACAATGGTTATGCTTGAGGAATTTCTTATGCTTATTTTCTTATTTCATATCGTATGTTTGTTAATCCCTTTACTTGCACGCTTTTGTTACCTCATTGGGACGTTGGTCTCACCCCACTCTGTGGGAATTTACATTTCAGATGTGCAGGGACCTCGTTCAGGCAACGGAGGCCAGTAGTAGGCTTGTTGCTATTATGTTGGACTCATATTTGGTTACGAATTATGTATTTAGTTACGTTTGTATAATCGTGACTATTTGGTATTTTGGATTATGGACGATGTATTTAGTAATATTTTGTATGGACAGGACTATGTGGTACCTTGGATAGGATAGAGCAGTACATGTGTAGTTCATAGCTCGTTTTGAGATCCAGGACGCATGTATAGCTTTATCCTGTTGTCTTCCTTATTTTGGGTATAAATTTAGTCTTGTGGCATGCTCTTGTATGGTTCTGATGGAGTTTTATTTGTATGTGTATATATATATATATGTGGCTTATGTATTTGTTGGACTACTTAAGCGACTATATATTTATAAATCTGATATCGAAATGCGTGAAATAATTTCCGAAATTTGGATTTAGTGCTTTCAAGAGGCATTAGTTCTGAATTTAGAAATTAGGACGTTACAAAGGGTCAAGATAAACATGATCTCTGGAGGTTTCAGGGAGGGGGACAATGTTGAGTCTCAAAAATATCATAAAGAGGTTTATGATGTTTTAAAGACTGAAATTTCTCTAAGTTTTAATGATCAACAAATTCAACTTAAGTTGTTTCTCATAAGATACAATTGTCTAAATTGTTTATCTATGATTTTCAGCAAGAAGCCTACTATATAAGACTAAGTGTTGGATCCGTCTGAAGAAGCTGATGCTGTCTGAAGATGATCAACCCGTCTGAAGCATCAAAGCCGTCTGAAAGCTTTTGATGACGTGGCATCTCTTGTCTGAAGCTGTGACAATCCATGTACCTTTGCACGTTTTTCACGCATGTTCTCTGCTACAAACAGCTGACACCTGTGCAATGCAATTCAAGCACGTTCTCTGTCACAACGTGTCCTCTGCTACGCAGCAATTGCAGCAGCAACAAAGAGCACCTTTTTGGCAGGAGCAAACCTTGTAAAAATGTCAGAAATTGTCAGGGAATATCAGAATATGTCAGAGAATATTCTGTACTGCAGCAGCTGTCTCACAACAGCTAGCATTGATTTCACAAACCTAAGAGTCTTAAATGATTCAAATCATTTGGTTATAAATACCCCCTCATTTGAAGACCAACAGAGAGAGAGCAACATAGCAAAAGAACAGAAACTCTGCAAGTTTTTCGCTGAAACACTCTGATAGATTTTTATTATCTTTGTACACACATATTGTATTATCCTGAGCATACCTCAGTCATCTTTGTACATCTGTAACTGTTTAAGTCTCAAAACTGATATAGTTTGTGAGCTTAAGCATTTCTCTCATTTGTATTTCCTTTTGAGCCTGGAGAGGCCTGTCTGAAAAAGAATACTTGTGTTGTTGAGCCTGGAGAGGCTTGTCTGAAAAAGAATACTTGTGTTGTTGAGCCTGGAGAGGCTTGCCTGAAAAAGAATACTTGTGTTGTTGAGCCTGAAGAGGCTTGTCTGAAAAAGAGTACTTGGTTGTAGAGCCTGAAGAGGCTTGATAGAAAAGAATACTTGTAATCTTGCAAGATTAAGAGAAAATCCAAGTGCTAGTTGGCATTGGGACTGGACGTAGCTCACAAGTGGTAGTGAGTGAACCAGGATAAATTCTGTGGCTAAGTTTCTCTTCCCTTATCTTTGTCATTTCAGTTTTAAACTAATTAAGGGGACTGAATATTTTATTTAATATTTTAAAAAGAAGAAACTTCGTTTAGAACCATTTTAAAGCAGTCTGAAACCAACTTCAGACAGCTAACTAAAAACTTCAGACAGCCTTCTAGTAACCTGTCTGAAAATCTGTTTTTGTAAATCTATTTTCGAAAAGCTTCTTAAAAATATTTAGAAACACTATTCAACCCCCCTTCTAGTGTTTCCCTGTGTTCCTACAGACAATCCAACAGTTCTATAAAAAAGGAACCTAAGGGAAATCTACACCATTGATCATCCAGATGTCCATCACAAAGCCGGTCGCATTCCTAACCCAGTCATCACCTTCTCGGATGCCGACTTTGCTGACAGCATTGAAGACCATGACGACCCTTTCGTGATCTGTTCCTTTATCGGAGATGGAGACGTAGGTCGTGTTTTCATAGACCAAAGGAGCTCAGCCGACATCCTTTTTTACAAAGCCTACGTGCAACTGTTGCTACCTCCTGAACCCCTGTTACCCTACTCATGCGATCTGGTTGGATTCTCTGGAGAGAGGATCCAACCAAAAGGTTATCTCCAGACAACCCTCAGAGTTGGCTCAGAAATCAACAATAAAGCAATCTCGGCAAAGTTCCTGATAGTTGAGTGCCCCGACCTCTACAACGCCATCCCCGGACGACCATCCTGAATATGTTAGGGGTTGTGATCTCTACTAAACACCTGGTGATGAAGTTCACGAGCTGGGTTGGGGGAATCATCACTATCAGTGGAGACCGCAAAGAAGCAAGGAACTGCTATAACGCAACCCTTCAACCCCCACTACCTCACAACGAGTGAAAAGGACACCAGATGGACAGGTTTGCATGATCGGCCTGGACCCCAAGGCTGACTTAGATCCTAAGGGAGGGGATCAAATAGAACCAGCTGGTAGGACAAAGCCTTTCCAGATAGGCAACACCCCAGACAAGACCACCAAGATAGGCAGTGATATGGAACCTCACATGGAAAGCAGACTGAAGGCACTGCTGACCAACAACTCGGACCTATTTGCATGGACCTTGATCGACATGCCCGGAATTGATCCAAACTTCTGCTCCCATAGACTATCAGTCAACCTAGGGGCAAAACCATTGGCTCAGAAGAAGAGGAAAATTGGCCCTGAATGACAGAAAGCTGTGAACCAACAAGTGGAAGAGCTCCTTCAGGCCGTGTTCATCAGAGAATGCAAGTATGTAACCTGGCTCTCCAATGTAGTCTTGGTGAAGAAATGAAATGGGAAGTGGAGGATGTGCGTAGACTACACCGACCTGAATAAGGCCTGCCCCAAAGACCTCTTTCCACTACCTAATATCGACCAACTGGTTGACAATTCATCAGGTTACCGCTGGCTATCATTTATGGACGCTTACTCAGGTTACAATCAGATACCCATGAACTGGGATGACAAAGAGAAAATAGCCTTCATCATAGACAAAGGGATCTATTGTTACACCATGATGCCTTTTGGCTTGAAGAATGCCGGAGCACTTTACCAGTGTATGATGACCCAAGTATTTGGAGATCTGATGGGAAAAGTAGTTGAGGTATACATTGATGACATAATTGCCAAGACCCCAGACAAAGGAGACCATGTAGCCGACTTGGAGACAATGTTCGATCGACTTCGCCAGCATAACATGAGACTAAACCCACTGAAGTGCACTTTTGGTGTCTCTTCGGGTCATTTACTTGGCTTCCTTCTCACCAGCCGAGATATTGAAGCCAACCCGGAAAAGTGCAAGGCTGTGTTAGAAATGAAAAGTCCGAGATCCATCAAGGATATCCAACAGCTCAACGGCTGTATTACATCATTAAGCCGATTCATCCAAAAGCATCCACTAAGTCTCTCCCTTTTTTCCAACTTCTTCGCAAAGGGAAATCCTTTGCATGGACTAATGACCGTGAAGCTGCCTTCCAGAGTCTCAAAGAAACTCTGAACAACCCACCTCGGCCAGATCAGAGCTCAAGCCAACTTTGTCAAGTCGACTTGAGTTGGGGGCATCTGTTATGGGCTAATCCCTTAGGCCCATTTATCAACCCAACCCAAAGTAACCTTAGCAGGATTTATTACGATAGTATTGACTCGCCATAATTATATACCTGCCTACTTACTACGTTTATAATAACTAGTCGTGTACCCGTGTCATGCACGGGGCATTTTTATCGTATTAGACGTACAATAATAAGTTGACAAAAAAAAGGAATACAATAATTTTTTAATAAATAGAATTCATAATATATGAAATTTAAAAATTACATATTAACATGAATGATTATTTTTCTCTATTCATCTTTTATTTTTATCGATGCCTCAATTTTTCATTTGCACAATATATCCTAACAAACTCAAGTTACTACTTCCTTTTTTTCCTTTATTCCACTTGAACATGTAAACTTTTTTATATTGTCCGTGTGTATCCGTTAAATCCTATTTTAAATTATATTTATAAAAGAAGTTAAAAACTATAATAACTTTTAAAATTATTTTTAATTTATTGATTATATAATATTTCCAAAAAAAAATGATTATCTAAACATTCTAAAAGTTTCAAAAGTATATTTTTAAAAAAGGAACTATTATTCTTTTTTGTAGTTTATCAAAGAATTTTTTATATATTACATTTTTAATTGGATAACTAACTCTTTTGAAGGTTAATAACTATTAGTCCTATAATTGCTCCCCCTAGCCCATTTATCTAACTAAAAATATGTCTCACCACCATTTTCGATCATACTCTCTACCAACTCTTTTTCCATAGAAATCATATTTAAATTTTTTGTACATATCCATGAAATTGACCAATTTTTGAAACTTTCTTCCCTCTCATACCCCCTTAAGTGTAAGAGAAAGTTTTTTAATCTAAATCTTTCATATAATCCGCATGTATTTAAAATAACTCTGATCTTAAGATTGGTTTGCACAATGATCACTTAACGTGATTGATTTAAAATAAAGATTTCCAAAATTGTCTTAAAATGTCTAAAACACTATTCAACCCCCCCTTCTAGTGTTGCCTGTGGTTCTAACAATTGGTATCAGAGCTCACCTTCGGGTTGAGCATCTAACAAATGCAGAAGGAGTAGATCCTCAGAAGATGGAAATCTCACCAGGCTGAAGCAACTCTGAAGAATGATAATAAGAATAGGAAAATCATTTTCGAATACTCATTATTCATAAGGCTAAAGCATAGGACGCAACAGGAAAAGGAAAGTGAATCTATCTCTAGATCACAAACGGGTAACACCTTTCCTATCTATATTTAAGTTATAATTTTAAATATAGTTATTAATCTGTTGCATGATTTGTTTTTATTGAAATTGTGAAAAATATGATTACATGATATAATTGTTTCATGCTTTTAAATTGTGCTAAAATAAATCACTGCATGCTATGTGTTTTACTATGTTTACTGTGTGAAATGTATGATTCATTTTATGTATGCTTTACTTATTTAAATATATGTGTTGAAGAGTCACACATGCTTAGTAAAGTAATAACTGTGTTTTTAAATTAAGTAAATGAAGAGTCGTGTGTGTTAGTCATAACTGTTTTTGAAAATATGAAATGGCACAATGTGAATCATTGAATCATCAACCGGTTTCTCTCATGGACACGATGCACATCTCTCCACAACTGCTTGGTGGATGGAACCGCTCCTTTCATAAAATGAAGCGACGCTTGATTGCCTATTTAAAGGATTGGAAGATCATCAGAAGAACCTCACAGTTTATTTCCTTCCAATTCATCTTAATCTATCTCAATGGCATCAAGATCAGCAATCTCATGTGCTCAAAGTCTACGCAAGTATGATGAAAGAATTATTCCCACAAGGGGAGTAAATTTAAGCGACTTTGACAAAGAAGGACTAAAAATATCTGAGTATTTCAAGGATGCTGGCTGGATTTCCTATCTTGAAGAGGCATTGTTCCCCTGGCATGAGCAGAGTGTTCTAGATTTCTGGAACAACTCAGAAGTGTTTCTTGAAGAGACAAGTGGTATAAACACTTCAGTAATGGGAATGCCTATCAGAGTGGACTTCAAGGTTCTGAAGGAAATCATTAGGGTTGAAGCAACCGGAATACAATTTTCCTCTGATTGGGAGATCAATGATAAGAAGGAAGAGATGCATGATCAAATTTTATTCGGTCGCAGAATTTCTCAAACCCCAGTATGTTCACAACTACTGGAAATTCCCAAAATTCTGCTGACAATCATTAATTATTGTATTCTACCTAAGAGGAAGGATACAATCATCATTTCTGATATGGAAAGATTCTTGTTGATACATCTCCTTCAAAGGAAAAGATTAAATCTTCCCAGAATCATCCTCTATCATATGATGAGAAGAGAATTAGAAGAAGTCAAAGTCTTTCCCCATACTACACTGATTATGAAAATCCTTCAATATAAAGGATTTCTTATTGAAAGATTATTTGACCAGGAGCCATCACCCTTGTTCACTATAAAGGAATATGAGCATATCAAGGGAACATCAGCAGAGGAAGCCCAAAGCCTTTCGTCGTCAACCCAAAGCGAAATAGAATCTTCTGACTATCTAAGTTTTCATGAAAATTTAAGAGAAATTTTCAGAAGATGTAACATAAGGAAGTTGAATGAACGCATCGGACGGCTGGAAGAAACACTCAGATTCTATCAACGAGAACTGCAGATGCTGAAAACACAAAAGGAGAAAGTCAGTGTCAATGAGAACAAACCCGTTGAAGATCAATGATACACTTGTGTTCTGATTTTATTTTTTTTTTGTCTCTGTATCTATGACTTTCTGTTTTGAGTCCACTTCACTTTCTATCTCTGTTTATGTGTTTCTCTTAATATTAACATTCTATGTGTTTATATGTGTTTCCTTTTGTGCATATTTAAGTCTATCAATAACATAACTCTATCCTTAATTGATTAACAAATTGTATTTCTAAAAGATAAATTTAATTAACCTAATAAGATAATTTTTAAATTTGATGAAATGTTATCTGTAATTCTAAAATACTTAATTTAAATAATTAAACAAATTACAACCAAGTGCTACTGAAAGGTACTTCTAGTTTGAATGTTTCAGGGAAACAGGTTTTAAGAAGACCATCTAAGAAACATCATCTAAAAGGACATAATGTGATAACATCTTTATTATCTGAACCTATTCAGGAAGTTCAAAATGAACTCTCTGAAAGCGTGGGTTATCAATATTAAAGATAGTTAACACTCTATGTTCAAACCGAACTCAATCTCTGAGTGGATTATACTAACTTAGTAATATCTCTATTCATCTAACCCGTTCAGAAGGCTCCTTATGGACTGTCTGAAATCGTGGGTCTAAAATGTTAAGGGATAGTTACTCAAGTCATTAGAATCCAACTCAATTGTAAAAGGGTAGGTTAAGATGACTGTTTAAAGATTCTCTGGAGCAAAAGACAAAAGCAGACGTGCAGACATCAAAAGGCATCAAGATGAAAGAAAAGTCTTTCAAGCAAGAAGTAATGTCAGGAGGGACTTCTTTATCCAATGAACAATAACCGAATTCTTGGTAACATCACTTCATCTTAAAACTTTAATATCTGTAAAAAATTTGTCCTTTAGTAAAAACTTTAATCAACAAATAATTTTTTTTAGACTCAAAAATTTTAAAAGCTTTTCAGATAATAATAATAATCATAATATCCTTTGCTCTGATACCATATAAGTCTGTTTTTAAAAGTTTTCCTTTTGAATGTTTTCTCACATTTTCTCTTCTATTTTTTTTTCTGAAAACGTATTTTCAAAAATATTTTCAAATATGTTTTTATGTTTCTTCTTAATTGTCTTTCAAAAACGTTTTCCAAAACTTACTTTAACCATGCTAATGACTCAATTTCCTATGGTGCTTCATTTATGACCAAACACTGATGTACGTTTCGATACCCTCAAGGTCTGAAACTGTCATCATTAAAAGCTACCTGAGCCCATATACATCACGTGAACAACAATCCAATGGATTCATTCTCCTTACTTCTCTGTTTTACCCCTGCTTTAAAGTCCTATAAATTCACAAGAGCTCTTCACACAAACTCACATCTTCAAAGCTCTTCCATAGCTTTGTCTAAGGTTCTGAGTTAGTGGCTCTCAATAGGATGATAAAGAAGCAAAGGAAAATAGCAGAAAGTATCTTGGAACATGTTGAGGAAAAGATCAAGTCATCTTGGATGATGTATGGAATGAAGAGTAAGGGAAAGGGTTCATCTGAAAACCTGTTTCTCTATACTTGGACCATGGTGATCTTGTTGCATCACAGGTGGACTGGAAGACCACTGGGAGATTCCGGAATAGTCAATCTTATGAAGAGAACTACTGACATAGTGGTTCTTGAAATTAAGGTGGTGACTGTTGGTCGACACACAGTCTTAAACGATGCACCTCCACTGTTTCAGTTGTCACAAGGAGAATGCGTGCAGCAAAGCACGGCTGGGATGAAGTTTGGGGCTCTGAGGCAACTCCTGAAGCTCTTGCAACGAATGGAGTGGGGATAGCTTTGAAAGAGATGAAGTCTATAAGGCTATGCCTCAGCCTTGGAAGGAATCTCCGGAGGAAGCAATGGATGGATGCATTCTATTTTTGGAATGTAACCTCTTTTCCTTTTTGTGAAAACCTGCTTTTGTAAATATCAAATGTTTTGAGAAAATTTAAACTTGTGTATCTCTGTTTCTCTTGTTTAAAGAATTATTTAATAACAATTAGTATAAGAAGTTGTTTTATATTTATTAACAGTTGATCTTTATTGTGTGGTATCTGAAGAAAGATAACAAGCAATCTAAAACTTCTCTCTGTTTAATGGAAGATAAATAGGGGGAGAAATTCTTAAAAGATTGTAGAAAACTAATCAACTTAGGGGGAGAAAACATCAGTTTTAAGAAGTAGATCTTTAAGTGTAACAAACTTAACAGGAGAGATATATCTGTCAAAACGATACATTATTTAACATTTGGTATAGGGTTACATTAACTTATAATCACCAAACCTTTTTAATTAATGACAAAAGGGGGAGAAATATAAACTAACAAAATACTAAAAAGAATGTAACAAAAAGGGAAATAAATATGGAGATTATAGGAAGAAGAAATAAATAGCAAAGAAATATAAAAGAAGATAACAAACTAAGAGTTCTAATAATAAGTAAGAATAACAATAAGTCATAACAATAGGTATCTGAAATCTTAACAAGAAAAATTTTAACAATCGTTTATCTAAAATATCTGAAATATTAACAATAAACTTGTAACAGTTGGTTAATAAGAGATTTAACAATTGGAATTGACTAATTAAAGACTTAATTGTTTCAGAAGATATCTAAAAGAATCAATGCCTGTCTCAGGGGGAGTAATATAGATAGGGGGAGTAATAAAATTTATTATCTTATTTTATTATCTCTCATTTCTTTTTATACCCATTTTGTCAGTAATATATAATTTATTTGTCATCATTAAAAGGGGGAGATTGTGAAGTCTATAAATCTGTTTAAGTAATTAAACATGATTATATGACATAACATCCTTTAGTTTTAATGATTAACAAATAAGATTATATAAAGAACAAATAAGATTATATAAAGAACCAATTAGATTATATAAACAGGTTCTACTGAGAAAGGTATTGGTTTGTTAATTATGTTTCAGGATGAAATACTCTTTAGAAGAAGAAGAAGATTTTGTGAATAGAATCAGAATCAGAAGATCAGAATCAGAAGAACAAGAGTGCAGAATCTGAAGAAGAATAATCCTTAACAGAGTTGAAGCAACTGAAGAATAGAAGTGAAGACTTGAAGACTGTCTGAAGAAGTAAAGACTTGAAGACTGTCTGAAGAATTGAAGAACCAAGAAGACTATCTGAAGAACTGAAGGCAGGAGATATATGAAGAAGTACAGATTCAAATATACATCTGTCTGAAGAACAACAATGAATTGAAGAAATTAATACAAGAAGAAAAAGAAGAAGAAGAAGAAGAAGATACAAGAAGAAGAAGATACAAAGAAGAATGAAGCTACAATTCTATTATCATAAGGAAGAAGCCTTTGAAGTTTCAACCAGTATGAAGAATTGAAGTTGTCTGAAGGACGCAACCCGTCTGAAGTATTGAAGCTGTCTGAAGCAACGAAGCTGTCTGAAAGACTTAAGCTGTCTGAAGTGGTCAACCTGTCTTAAGTGATGAAGCTGTCTGAAGAGCCAAGCCCGTCTGAAGACTGGAACCCGTCTGAAGACTGGAACCCGTCTGAAGATTGGAGGTCGTCTGAAGCTTTAGTAATGACGTGGCATCCTTGCTGAAACTTTACGTGAAGACTTTTCTGAGTCTCTGCTGCTCATACGTTTTGAAACACATTTATGGAAAAGTCACAGAGACCTTTCCTGGTGCATTTAAAATTCATACACCACTGAGGAAATCTCTGCACGCGCAACATTCGCAGCAACAACGGTAGCAGCTTTACTGCAAGCACCAACGTTGTACTATGTCAGAACTTTTAAGAAGCGTGTCTCACAACGGATTAAAAGAAGACTATTTGCTATCTCTAAACGATAGTGTTTCAACGAGACATTTCCTCATTTGTGCAATCTGGAACAGAGCAGAAGAAAGCAAGCAGATGCAAGCATATGCAAGAAAAGCTCAGGAGACTAAGCAAAAGTAACAGGGAAGATGTTTGAATAAAATATATTCAATTCGACATCTTTATCTAAATCTCAAAAGAGGAATCTGCAACAACAACTATTTGGTCAAACATCTCATTCAAAGAAGTAATGGTGTCAGGAGCAAATGAAAAAGGAGTATATGAAGAATAAGCAAAAAGGGCAAATTCAACGGATACACACTCTCAAGAAAATCAGAGGAAATCTGAAGAAAAGCAGATGCAAGCCGGACAAAACAGATAAAGGCAGATGCAAGCAGATGCAAGATAATGCAAGCTGGATAAAGCAGATGCAAGCGGATGCAAGATAATGCAAGCAGATGCAAGCTGAATAAAACAGATGCAAGAAAGCAGAAGAATTCAAGAGAGAGAATACACATAATCATCACATCTCTCAAACAGAGCTCGTCAACAGAAGTGTCAGAACGGGAGTATTCTGAACACTCAATATGCTTAAGGAGAAGCAACCGTTTGAGAAGCTATTACACAACGGCTATATGAGCCACATCATCAGAAGCTCAACGGTATTATGAATTATCTTCAACGGCTATATTCAAGCAGAACATATAAATAGCCTCAAGATTGAATTTGAAGATGTTGGCATGCTGAGCATATTAACCATGCTGCCGACCTGCAGCTGCTGTTGCAACCAAGTTGGTCAGAATGATCAACCAAGTTAGATCAATTGGGATTGTTTTTCAAGAAGGTTCTTGAAATCAATCAGGATGAAAAGTGTTAACTAGGCTGAGTGTCTTACAGTTAACAAGAGTTGATTCGACCTTAAATACATCATGAAAAAGTCAACAACAATTGATCAGAGAGTTAATCCTCAATCGGGCTACTGATCAGCTGGTCAGTTAGTTAGATTGTATAGTTGGTCTGTTGATCAAGTGAGTTGGTTGTCGGGAAGGCAATCATGCTGTACAAATGACTATCAAACCGGGTACGGTTTGAAGCTTTGAAGATACCTTGGTATTCCAATGATACGGGTGAGAATGTAGCCCATGGAAACCAATGGTTGGAGAAAGAGGCTGGAGCTTAATTTCATATCTTAGTTAGCCTACTCTCAGAGGATGTATTCCTCATAGAAAAGACAAGGATTGTACTTAAATTCAAACACTTGTATCACTGTCTATCCTTGTATTTAGTTTGTAATGATTGTATCCTGAGTATGTACTCAGTAATCTCTATGTACAAGAAGAATCTGAGTTGAGAGGTTCTAGCGAACATCTAGCTTAGATTGAGTAGTAATACTCAACACTTAGTTAAGTGTCCGAGAGCCTGGAGAGGCTTGGTGGAAGAAAGAATACTCGTGGTAGAGCCTGGAGAGGCTTGATAGAAAAGAATACTTGTGTGTTGGCCTGGAGAGGTTAACATGTGTATCTGTGGTTTCAGATAGTGGAACACATATGTGGCTGCAAGGGTCTGGAGGATTCGGAGTGGCACATATGTGTTGTTGTTATTGTTGTTATGATTAAAGGCTAGTGGTGGTTTGCCACTAGGACTGGATTGTAGCTCACGGGGTTTGTGGGTGAACCAGGATATTTCTGTGTCTAAGTTTTCCTTCCCTAATCTCTTTTATTTACAGTTTTCATATTAACGTTGGGGATTGAAAAGTACTTTTCATAACAAGCTTAACTCAAGGATTTCAATAAAATAAGTTTTCATACAAACATAACATTAATACGTCTCTAGTGTAGGTTGAAGTATTATAGAAGAATATATTCATAGGGATGTCTGAAATATCTGTCTGAAGTGAGCCCAACAGGAACTCAGTTCAGACACATGATATAGATGGTCTCTGATCATCTAAAGTATTTCAGAAACAGTTCTGAAGGTACTCTTAATAATATTCTTCAGAAGATACTAAGAGAAGTTTGTTTAAAATCAAAACAATCTTAAGTTTAAGAGAAATTTTTTAATCTAAAATCTTTTCATCTAATCCGCATGTATTTAAAATAACTCTGATCTAAGATTGGTTTGCACAAATGATCACTTAACGTGATTGATTTAAAATAAAGATTTCCAAATTGTCTTAAAATGTCTAAACACTATTCAACCCCCCCTTCTAGTGTTGCCTGTGGTTCTAACAATGGTTATGCTTGAGGAATTTCTTATGCTTATTTTCTTATTTCATATCGTATGTTTGTTAATTCCTTTACTTGCACGCTTTTGTTACCTCACTGGGGACGTTGGTCTCACCCACTCTGTGGGAATTTACATTTCAGATGTGCAGGGACCTCGTTCAGGCAACGGAGGCCAGTAGTAGGCTTGTTGCTATTATGTTGGACTCATATTTGGTTACGAATTATGTATTTAGTTACGTTTGTATAATCGTGACTATTTGGTATTTGGATTATGGACGATGTATTTAGTAATATTTGTATGGACAGGACTATGTGGTACCTTGGATAGGATAGAGCAGTACATGTGTAGTTCATAGCTCGTTTGAGATCCAGGACGCATGTATAGCTTTATCCTGTTGTCTTCCTTATTTTGGGTATAAATTTAGTCTTGTGGCATGCTCTTGTATGGTTCTGATGGAGTTTTATTTGTATGTGTATATATATATTTGTGGCTTATGTATTTGTTGGACTACTTAAGCGACTATATATTTATAAATCTGATATCGAAATGCGTGAAATAATTTCCGAAATTTGGAATTAGTGCTTTCAAGAGGCATTAGTTCTGAATTTAGAAATTAGGACGTTACAAAGGATCAAGATAAACATGATCTCTGGAGGTTTCAGGAGGAGGACAATCCAACAGTTCTATAAAAAGGAACCTAAGGGAAATCTACACCATTGATCATCCAGATGTCCAGCACAAAGCCGGTCCCATTCCTAACCCAGTCATCACCTTCTCGGATGCCGACTTTGCTGACAGCATTGAAGACCATGACGACCCTTTCGTGATCTGTTCCTTTATTGGAGATGGAGACGTAGGCCCGTGTTTCATAGACCAAAGGAGCTCAGCCGACATCCTTTTCTACAAAGCCTACGTGCAACTGTTGCTACCTCCTGAACCCCTTTTACCCTACTCATGTCGATCATCTGGTTGGATTCTCTGGAGAGAGGATCCAACCAAAAGGTTATCTCCAGACAACCCTCAGAGTTGGCTCAGAAATCAACAATAAAGCAATCTCGGCAAAGTTCCTGATAGTTGAGTGCCCCGACCTCTACAACGCCATCCCCGGACGACCATCCTGAATATGTTAGGGGTTGTGATCTCTACTAAACACCTGGTGATGAAGTTCCCGAGCTGGGATGGGGGAATCAATCACTATCAGTGGAGACCGCAAAGAAGCAAGGAACTGCTATACAACGCAAACCCTTCAAACCCCCACTACCATCACAACGAGTTGAAAAGGACACCAGATTGGACAGGTTTGCATGATCGGACTGGACCCCAGGGCTGACTTAGATTCCTAAGGGAGGGTATCAAATAGAACCAGCTGGTAGGACAAAGCCTTTCCAGATAGGCAACAAACCCCAGACAAGACCACCAAGATAGGCAGTGATATGGATCCTCACATGGAAAGCAGACTGAAGGCACTTGCTGACCAACAACTCGGACCTATTTGCATGGACCCTCGATCGACATGCCCGGAATTGATGCAAACTTCTGTCTCCCACTAGACTATCAGTCAACCTAGGGCAAAACCATTGGCCGTCAGAAGAAGAGGAAAATTGGCCCTGAATGACAGAAAGCTGTGAACCAACAAGTGGAAAGCTCCTTCAGGCCGTGTTCATCAGAGAATGCAAGTATGTAACCTGGCTCTCCAATGTAGTCTTGGTGAAGAAATGAAATGGGAAGTGGAGGATGTGCGTAGACTACACCGACCTGAATAAGGCCTGCCCCAAAGAACCTCTTTCCACTACCTAATATCGACCCAACTGGTTGACAATTCATCAGGTTACCGCTGGCTATCATTTATGGACGCTTACTCAGGTTACAATCAGATACCCCATGAACTGGGATGACAAAGAGAAAAATAGCCTTCATCATATGACAAAGGGATCTATTGTTACACCCATGATGCCTTTTTGGCTTGAAGAATGCCGGAGCACTTTACCAGTGTATGCTGACCCAAGTATTTGGAGATCTGATGGGAAAAGCAGTGGAGGTATACATTGATGACATAATTGCCAAGACCCCAGACAAAGGAGACCATGTAGCCGACTTGGAGACAATGTTCGATCGACTTCGCCAGCATAACATGAGACTAAACCCACTGAAGTGCACTTTTGGTGTCTCTTAGGGTCATTTACTTGGCTTCCTTCTCACACAGCCGAGATATTGAAGCCAACCCGGAAAAGTGCAAGGCTGTGTTAGAAATGAAAAGTCCGAGATCCATCAAGGATATCCAACAGCTCAACCGACTGTATTACATCATTAAGCCGATTCATCCCAAAAGCAGCCACTAAGTCTCTCCCTTTCTTCCAACTTCTTCCAAGGGAAATCCTTTGCATGGACTAATGACCGCGAAGCTGCCTTCCAGAGTCTCAAAGAAACTCTGAACAACCCACCTCGGCCAGATCAGAGCTCAAGCCAACTTTGTCAAGTCGACTTGAGTTGGGGGCATCTGTTATGGGCTAATCCCTTAGGCCCATTTATCAACCCAACCCAAAGTAACCTTAGCAGGATTATTACGATAGTATTGACTCGCCATAATTATATACCTGCCTACTTACTACGTTTATAATAACTAGTCGTGTACCCGTGTCATGCACGGGGCATTTTTATCGTATTAGACATACAATAATAAGTTGACAAAAAAAAGGAATACAATAATTTTTTAATAAATAGAATTCATATATATGAAATTTAAAAATTACATATTAACATGAATGATTATTTTTCTCTATTCATCTTTTATTTTTATCGATGCCTCAATTTTTCATTTGCATAATATAATCCTAACAAACTCAAGTTACTTCCTTTTTTTCCTTTATTCCACTTGAACATGTAAACTTTTTTATATTGTCCGTGTGTATCCGTTAAATCCTATTTTAAATTATATTTATAAAAGAAGTTAAAAACTATAATAACTTTTAAAATTATTTTTAATTTATTGATTATATAATATTTTCCAAAAAAAAATGATTATCTAAACATTCTAAAAGTTTCAAAAAGTACATTTTTAAAAAGGAACTATTATTCTTTTTTGTAGTTTATCAAAGAATTTTTTATATATTACATTTTTAATGGGATAACTAACTCTTTTGAAGGTTAATAACTATTAGTCCTATAATTGCTCCCCCTAGCCCATTTATCTAACTAAAATATGTCTCACCACCCATTTCGATCATACTCTCTACCAACTCTTTTTTCCATAGAAATCATATTTAAATTTTTGTACATATCCATGAATTGACCAATTTTTTAAACTTTCTTCCCTCTCATACCCCCTTTCATATAGAACGAATTTTTCGTCTCACTTATAATAATATTCCATATTTTCATTTATCAAATAATGTTAACTTAAATGATTACATCTTTTATTCCTAACACCCTCTTATATCCCTATAGTCCTTTTTATCTTTTTATTTATTTGAAAAGATTTTATTTTCTTTATTTGTTATCTGGTTTATAATAAAAAATTCATACAATAATATATATAATCCATTATCTTTAATGCTTATGGAATGACCCCTTAGTGAGATTTTTTATTGCTTATGGAATGTCTCTAGTACATACATGATGTAAAAAATAAACATGAATGAACCTTTTAGAGTATTCTTTCTAGTGCTTCAAGAATGTCTCTTGTATAGGATAAAACTTTAAAATTCTTGGAATTGTTTTCAGACGCAACGCTCATTATTTTATTTTAAGGTTTAAATTTAAATAGACCAAACTATAATATTTCTTTATAAACACCAATAATTTCTTGTCAACTTATATATGCCCGCATTTGACAATACATTTGAACAGAACTAAAATTCTGTGGGTTAGGCATTGCTTAGTTCATCAACCACTTAAAAACTTGCTAGCTAGTTTTATCCATAACCAAATCAAATTTTAATTTTCCTATCAAATGTAATTTTGCAAAACAACTAAGTTGTTGCAACACATACAAAGATAAGTCACCAATTAAAGAAATTCTGTAACATTTTCAATCTTCATTTATCATTATCAATAATAAATAAAATAAAAACTCGAAAACCAAATGAAGATGGTCATAATCACAATTTAATTTTTTCAAATATTTAGTTGGGACTTTGACATTTGCAAAGTATGAAAACTAAGAAACGTTATTCTTGATCCTAGTCACAATACCATTTAAAAACAAAATAGGAAACCCAAAGAAGAAGATAATTAAATAATTATTAAATTACTATTAACGTAATTATAATTTTTTTAATATTATTTTAAATTTCATAGTATATTTTTTATCTTATAAACCATTTTTTAATATATTTAAACTATTAAAATGACCTTTAATACTGATATTGATATTTTTGATATAATAATTTACTATAATTGTTATGACAAAAGTTATACATTTTTTAAGTGTTTGAGCAGGTTTCAAATTTCGTATTACATTTTAAATTTTTGTAATGATTTTCTAAGTTATTTTAATATGTTATAAATTTGTATTATATTTTTATTTATGTTATAAACTTTTTTTGATATTGATTGTTAAAATTAGCTTTAATATGATATTTGATATAATAAAGGTAAAAAATTAAATATTAATACAATTATTTACGTGTTTGAGTATGTTTTTCAAATTTCATATTATATTTTTATTTTTAAACAATAAAGTTTCCTTTTCTGAAATTATTTTATTATTTGTAAATTTCGTATTGTGTTTTATTTATGTTATAAACCTTTCCTTTTTAATATTGAAATTGTTAAAATGAGCTTTAGATAATATTGATTTTTATATAAAAATAACTATAATTAAATAATTACTATCAGCAAAATTATAAATTAGTTTTTAAAGTGTTGAGAATGTTTTAAATTTCTTATAATTTTTTATTTTTTAAAAATTATTAGATATGCTTTAAATTATATTATTTATATTTGTTATTATCATAATTTTATTTTATAGTGATATTACTTTAATATAATTACTATAGTTAATTAATGGTGATGTATAAAATTAATCATTTAAAATGTCAAAGTTACTTTCTATTTTTAGAATTTTTGCTTAAAGGAATTTGCTATTGTGCCCTCACTTTAGATTTTACTTGCTACTTTCACTACCTTACTTTTATATATATAAGATAAAGATAAAGATAAAGATACATGCTTACTATATTTACACAGGCCCGAGGCCCTTATAAATACAAAGTATCAACAGTTCACAAGGTACGCTATCTTTACTCAATCAACCATTTTGATTGTTTAACATATTTGACTTGAGCGTCGGAGTACCTTTGCAGGTACACCCCCTATCTGTGGACAATCCAAATCCGCCCCCGATGATACCAAGATCCGAGTTAGACATCGATCGACCGAATCCGAGTTCTACCACCAGGACACTTTCATTATTATTTTGTGAATAATAATATGCGACGACACTAACATGGTCAACTATAACATTTTTGGTTGGCAGTGATGAAGACATCAAGTATTAACGGTTTGTACTTTGTAGTGACTCTTGATCATGGTATAAAGAGAATAACAAAAATTTAATAGGAATAATTGTAGCAATTGATTGATTTATCAGTTCTTATTAGTATATGCTTCTTGTCCTATCAAAGCTCTAAATCCTAAATTATTTGGTCATAAAACAAATTCATTGGTTTCTCCAATTTGAAACCGATTAAGGACCGGAATATCAAATAAGCAATAATATTAATTGAATTTTCACAAGTAAACTGATCAAAAATATTAATTTGATTAATTAGCACAAATTACTACAGTAAGATAGCTATTTCCATGATTAGAGCTGAAAGAAATTGAATTAATTCAATTTGCACAAATTACTACAGATAAAATAAAAATTTTATTAATGTCATATTTTTTAAATTACGTTTATATAGGTAATAATAAATAAAAAAATTGAAAGTTTTTGTTACATTTCATTTATTATCTTTAAGTTTCTTTTTACCTATTTTTAATTTTAATGATAAAAATCTTTCCATTTTCTTTTTACCTATTATTACAATATATAATAAGTAATTTAAAAAATTATGAACTAATTAAATTACTATTTTTCTTTTCATAATTTTAGTGAAACTGTTTTTATATTATACTATTTATTTTATCAATTTCATTATTTATTTTAATTTTTAATTAAATATTTTATTATTAAAAGATTTAATAAGAATTTAATTATTTTTAAAAAAATCTAAAATATAATTATATAATAATAATTTTTGTTTAGAAAACACAAATGCAAATTATATAATAAAACTTATGTAGTTATGTCCTTTTATATTTACCAACTAGTTTATATCGGCTAGTTTTACCAAACACTTCTAATTCAATAAGCTAGCTTATAGCTTAGAGCTTATAAGCTATAGGAGCGCTTATCAGCTAGCAACTAACTATCAGCTTAGCAGCTAGCTATCAGCTAGTTTTGTCAAACACACACCTAAGCTACTTTGAGATACCTTATCAAACACCTTTTGTGTTGGTTAAAATTAGCTTATAAGTTAATCAAATAGCTAGTAGCTAGCTTATTCGCCTTACAAACACACTCTATGTGTATGATTCATAGTATAAAAAAGTTGGATGCTAAGAACAAGTGAAATTAATTAGTATAAATGAAATCAGTTGTTTATAAATTTAAATATTTTTCGAAACACGATTAATTAAAACAATTGTAGGGTCTTTCTATGGTGGACTATGGTTCACGGTGGTCTAGACCGTAAAAATATGGTAATTTTAAAATTACGTATTAATCATCAAATTCAAGGCTCATTTTATTAATGATTGATATTAAATCGTTTTTTCAGTTACTTTTGTGAAATATTGGTTGAAAAGATTAAAATCCTAATGGATATATTATCGTGTAATGTAAAAGTTTCCCCTTCAACTTGAATATTCTGAAGAAACTAGCATAAGTTGTATTATAAATCTATATTTTTCCTTAAATTAAACTCAAATAGTCATATAAGGACTATAATAAAAAATAAATTATTGATTCACTTTTTATAACCAATAAAATGTAAGTTGAACTACCGTTGAATCATCCTTAGTTCAAATAATAATTTAACACCAAATTATGAAAACTCAGTACCATATATATAAGTAAGATATAAAATGACTTACTAACTTTTACATATTTGTTATACGGTTGGGTGTTGCTCCATTATCTATTTTAGTGGAATTTGTACAGTAACTCATTTTAGCCTTTATATATATATATATATATATATATATATATGCTTGTAAGTTTTACGCTCACAATGGGCATGTTTGGGTAAAACTTTTGCAGAAGTACTTATAGGTGGAAAAAATAGTATGAATCAAAGAGGTCAAATGCATTTAACTTCTCCATAAGTTAAAATTGGTTACTTTTAGAGAAGCTAAATGGGAGAGCTTTTGGAGGAGGTTGTCTACAAAGGCTAATTTTAACTTATGGAGAAGTGAAATCCATTTGAACTCTTTGATTCATGCTATTTTTTTCACCTAGAATTACTTCTGGAGAAGTTGCACCCAAACAGACTCAATCTAAGGTGAGGCCTTGAAGTTAGGTTACTCCAATGTTTTTCGCTTAAAGCGAATTTATGATAATTTTTTTTCAATATATTACTTTATTTTTATTAGGATAATAAAAGAATACTTTTTTAAAATATAATTATTTATTTAAATAAATTAATCTACTCATACTAACACAACACTGTCTAATCAAAAAATTAAAATGACATTCTTATATTTCTTTTGGTGGTATCCCCCAACTGATATTAGAGACTAATCCCTTCGAGACGTAGAGATCATCGAAGTGAGCTTTGCCTCTCCCAACAAAGTCTTTTCCATACATACTGTCCGGGATCGAACCCCTGTCAAGATAGATCCTTAAGTGACCCAATTATCTGCCAACTGTGTCGAGCTTTGTTAGTTAAATGAAATTCTTTTATTTATATATATATATATATATATAAAAGAGAGAGACTCGGAGTGTAAAAGAGAATATATATGTAATATAAATATAATATGATGAAAAAGAAAAGTAAAAAAATAAAGTAAGTGATGAGACAAATTAATGTTAAAAATATAGAATCAATTATTATAACTATTATTTATGAGAGAGAAAATTGTTAAAATAAGGTTTTTTAAGGAAAAAAAACGTTGTTACTCTTAATAATTTAATATTACTTACTAAATAATTATTAGCTATTTTTATTTTTTAAAATATTTATAATAAATAAACTTTAGGGACCTAAAATAAGAATATTTTTTGGAGCGTAAAACAGAGATTTATCCGCCTTAAAGTTGAGCAAAGTAACTATATATGCTTGTTGAAGTGTCCATGCCGGCCGGCATATATTACATGTTCGTATGTACTTATATACCAAGTGACAATAGCAATTCCACTAAAAAGAAGATTTCGCTTAAATGTATGATTAATTACTTATGTACTATTAATTTAATAATTTATATGTTACATGTGGTTTGATAGTATTCCTATATGTATTTTTAACCTCTTGATTAAATATGCCATTCATGTGATAAAATATGTATGTGTATTAGTGTCCATAATCATACCTGTTGCATACTGCAATAAGTATACATTTAAAGGAAAAGAATAATATGCATCATTGAACATCGTAAATGCGTATGTGTTTGTGGTGAAACAATTTCCTCAAGAAAAACATCACTTTTAATTCTAAGATATGAGAGTGACTTTCAAAAACTAAATTTATAATGTCCTAATTGAATTAATCTAAATGATCATTTTTTCATTTGTTTTTAGAAGAAAAATAGCTTTGCAACTTTCAAAGATTGAATAAAAAGAAAGAAAGGTAGGATATGTTAACACGTAGAATATGACTCATATATATATATATATATATATATATATATATATACTTTTAAATATCAAATTTTTTCTTTGATTTAATAAAATTTATGTTTTCATATTAATTTTATACAGACTACTTTATGAGTTATATATTCGTTTCATATAATTTAATTTGTGAAATTAAATTGTATTGTCGTGCCCATGTAGGTATTCATGTCCCATATCCGTGTTGCTTAAATGTTGGGTTGTTGCTTCATTTTGAAAATGATAGAAAATCATATTATTATCAAATTATTGTCCTCTTTGGGAAGATACTGTTTCTCCTTTTTATTATGTTTTGTTACCGAAAGAGATCTGATATGCATGGTTACCACAGTTTGCCTTGTTTTTCTAATTAATTATTACAGTGGAGGCAATCATCAACAACGTTAATTCTTCTATTATTGCGTCCTCGATGAATATTATCCACATATATATTTTTACTGTTCTTGTAGCACACACTCACTGGTTGCTGCCTAGTGCCAACACGTGAATGCTACCATGATTACATATATAATTTATTATTAAATGCTAAAATCTTATATATTTGATCGTGGCCGAGATCACGAGGAGTGGTCCGAGGTGGCTAGTGGATGTCGGAGGTCGATCTGAGGATGCTCTGGTGCGGTGGCGCGTGGCAGTGGTACCTGCAAGGGCACTTTGATGCCCAAGTTAGTTGGGGAGAGTGTGGGTATAGAGTGATGGTGAGAGATGTTACCTTCTGCTGAGGGGTGCTCTTCTTATAGTTGTACCTTGTCGTGTCAGGGGGAGGCAAAGGCAGGTGGAGCAGGCACGCTTGCGCCGTAATCCTTCTGTTCCGGCCGTAAATCCTGGTGGCGTGTGTCAGTAATAGCTCCTTTATCAAAGGCGCCTCTCATCACATTAAATGCGATGAGACTAGGTAGGTGGCGCTAGGCCTGGGCCTAGTGTCAGTAGTGGTCGAGATATCCTATGTCCATGTAAGATATCGGTTACCAGCTGCCTTCGTCCATGCGGGTCAGGGTCCAGCGTTAGTATCTCGTCAATAAGGTCCTTTGGACATGTCGGTCCTTGATGTGTAATGTTGGTCTTAGGCGTGTTAGGTGGGTGCCGTCGGGTGTCGGCCAGGTCCGGATCAGTTGCCCCCCCAGCGCGATGGTGGACCTATGGTTGACCATTGAGGTGGTAGTACGTCGGCTGTGAGGTTAGATGGTACCTCGGCGAGTTTCGTGGCACGTTCGGCTAGGTCCGGATCAATTGCCCCCCAGCATGATGGTGGACTTGTGTTTGATCATCGTGGTTGCGAACCGAGCGGGCCGACATATCCGACATGCCTTCAGTGTTTGGCTGAGCGTTATGTGATGAGGTATCTGGACCGATGTCTTTGTTTTGGTGTCTATTGTGTTGTCTTTTCGTGTGCAACCGTCTTGTCGTTGCAGCTTTTCTTCGAACCGTTCCTTTGAGATGTGGGACACGTGGCATGCGATGGTTGGTTTGCAGTCTTTGGAACGCGGGGCAATCAATGCCCATTATTACTGAGATCGTGGGTTGCACACGTTCTTGGATCTTCCCATTTTTCCCCGGCCCTGACCATGCGAAAGTCCGTTCTTGCCCCCTGTTGGTGGCTTGTTCTCTTTTTACCCTTTTATGAAAAGACAACGGTGCCCTTTTGATGAGGACATCAATGATGCAGTCAAAAGGCTATGGGAACCCATGACAAGGGCGCAGGCAAGAAAGGCAAAGGAGGCTCTACGTACAACTTGTCATAAAAGATGCTCAACTTCAAAACAACAGAGCATTAATGAAAGTGATCAGTTCATTAATTGCATTCAAGTTGAAGAAGATGGAGTCATTGATGAAGTTTCAGTTTCCATTAATGCAACTACCAGTTGAAAGCCAATCAAGAGCCATGGAGGAGGCCATGTGGGGCGGCCAACTCATTCTTAATGTTGCTGAATTATTGTTTTTATTTGCTTTCAATAAGAATTAGGAAGTTACAAAAACATTGAGTTAATTTTATGGTGGTTACAAGACAGGGTTATAATGTTGTTTAATTGCATTAAAACCTTGTCTAATAGTCGTTAGGGAGGCTTACCTAATGTGCATGAATCTGGTCCGATTTGAGGCTACATGGAGACTCTTCAACAAGCCAAAGGAGGCGGCCAACATGTGATTGAATGGCTGAGGTATATGCCATCATTGTAGCGGCCAACATGTGCTTGAAATGGCTGATTTATGTGTCATCAAAGAGGATTAAGAAGGTTGTAATGAGCTGAATGAAGAGCCATTAAGTTGCGGCCAACACCATGAAGAAGGAGGTTACAAAATTGATTGTAAGCTTGATGAAGATGGTTGTTTTGTGCGGCCACTTTATTGCTGAATCAATAGCCATTTTACTTCATGTTTGGTGGTTACTTTCTAAGGTTTATTGTAGCCACATGTGCCAAAAATCTGGTTTGGAGAATGCGGCCAAATAAGCTCACTTAGGTTGAGTTTTATTAGCTTATTTTGTCTCTTTAATTTAGTTAATTCCTAGTAATGTATTAGGGTAGTAATGTATTAGGGTTGCATGGGAAGTGTGTAAGGGGTATTTTGGGAGTATTTTGGGCGTGAAAATGCAGCTGATTGCATGGCCCTAATTCACCTTGTAAACTCTATAAATACACGCTTCATGCATGCAAGAAAAGTTAGATGAAATATACAAAGTTTTTGCTTATACTTGAGAGTGATTTTCTCTAAGTTTCTTGCTAGTCAAGAGTGAAGATTATCAAAGGTTCCTTACCTTTGTGTGTGTATCTTCAAGGGCTTATCTTTCAAGTCTTGAAAGTGTGACATCCACCTTCTATCTCTTCTAATTTTCTTACGTCTTCTATTGTTGTTCAAAAACCTATTTTCCTATACGTATTGCTTGAATTATAAGTGATTTATTTTTCAAGTATTCAAGGTTGAATATCAGTTTTTGGCAAGGTTAGAATTTGTTATCCTACTATCTTATTTTATTTGGTGATCGAAATTCAAAGAAAGAAAAAGAAAAGAAAATAGAAAAAGAAAAGAAAATAGCAAAAGAAAAGTATTAAAAAGAAAAGAAAATTGTTTGTCAAGAAAAGTGTTGTTTTATTCAGAAATTTCTAAGGTCCATGAAAAATAGAATCTCAAGGTGGAGCGTTTGTTGTGTATAGCCTGATTTTGACCTTTTCCTTTTCTTCCCCTTTTATTTTTCAGAGGCTGAGAGGATGAATATTGTTGATTTATTGAAGCAGGCCACGAAAGCCGGCCTTGACGTTCCCGGGCAAGATACCAAGAAAAGGAAAGGTACTGGCCGAGGTGGTTCTTCTTCGAATGTCAATAGTCAGAGTCAGACGTCGGCCTAGGTTCCTCCGACTGTAGATTTGACCAAGAAGTCAGATCCTCGGGCATTGGAGGACGTTCCTCAAGCTGAGAAGGTGACGCCGAACCTTAAGAAACAACGCAAAGAAAAAGGGAAACATGCTGAAGGTAAGAATGCCGGTGTGGCTTCTTCGACCGAGGGGTTGGGGCTTGGTGTTTCACACCCATTTGCTGCCAACTTTAATCCTAATTCCGAACAGCTGAACGCTTATTTCTACTCTTCTGAGGTTTTTCAATTTTTTAAGGAGGGTCAGACAAACTTGTCGGCCATGATCCGAGATGCAAAGGTCACAGCTTTGCAACAAGTTGCCTTCCTGAAGTATTTGGACAAGGAGATTCTTCCTGCCAATGAGCGGGTGAATAAGTGTTATGATAAGGCCCTGAAGGCGTCTAAGACGGCGACTGAAGAGAGGGAGAAGTTGGTGGTTCAACTTGGTGCAGCAGGAAAAGCGCAGCAGGATGCTGAGACCGAGGTGAAAAAACTTAAGAAGGATTTGGAGGACGCTCAGACCGAGGTGGAGAGTTTGAAGACTGGGCATAAGAATGATCTGGAGAAGCTGAGGGTCGAACTTGAGGCTGAGGTGAAGGAGCTGAAGGAGCAGCTTGGGGCCGCCGTGGAAGGAAAAAAGAAACTGCTGGGCGAAACCTTGGGTTTTGTGGAGAAGACTTTTGACCTTGCTATCGAGCAAGTGAAGGTTCGTAATCCAGCTTATAGTCTTGACCTGCGCAACCTCTCTTTTGCTTATGAAGTTGTTGATGGGATGATCGTAAAAGATGACGGCCAGAGTGGGAAGGTTGAGGTGCCTGCGAAGGTGGTTCCTGCTGCTTCAGAAGCTCCCACTCGCACCGAGCAGTGATTTTATTTCTTTTTGTATTTCTTTTATATAATGTATCGTCGGCCCGTGGTGGCCTAATTTCGTATCTTTGGAGACAATTTTCGCTAAGTTACTTGACTTTGGTTTATTTATTGGTTGCTTGACTTTTTTGTTCTTTATTTGATGTCGAAATCGACTAGGATGTTGTTTGAATTTACACTACCCGTGTTAATTTTTATGCCGACGCGTTTTCGAGGTAGTCGTTCTTCCTAGCTCAGTGACATGTATGTCGGTTTTCAGGCTGATGTTGGTTATTCTTTTAAGCCGATATCTTTCGGTATATCTTGGTTTTTAAGCCGACAAATCTTGATGCGACAATATTTGCGTACACTGGAAGTCTTCATTGAACTTTTTAAACAAAAGATACATGGATATGTCATAGCCGACCTTTTAACTGTAATATTTCTTAAGATTGTGCATATTCCAGTGTCTAGGGATTTCATTCCCGCTAAGGGTTTCTAGCCGATAAGCTCCTTTTCCTGTTGAAGAGATGACCCGATATGGGCCCTCCAAAATTGGTGCTAACTTTCCTTGTTGTGTGTTTCTTCTTCCTATGTCGGCACGTCGAAGGACAAGATCTCCTACTCCGAGTTTTCTGCTTACCACTCTTTTGTTGTGCCTTGTTGCTGCCCTAAGCTTGGCCGCTTCTTCTCTGACATGGGCCACCGCACGTCGTTCCTCCAAGAATCCAGTTCTTCTCGGATAAGGTTATCATTGCTTCCTTCAACGACGGTATTGGCTCGCCAGCTTGGTTCTCCTATCTCGACCGGGATAACGGCTTCTGTTCCGTAGGTGAATCGAAAGGGGGTTTCCCCGGTCGAGGAGTGTGGTGTTGTTCGGTAGGCCCATAGGACATGGTCGAGCTGTTCTGCCCACTTCCCCTTTGCTTCCTCTAACCTTCTGCGAAGGCCTCGCAAAATAACTCGGTTTACGGCTTCGGCTTGCCCATTGGTTTGGGGGTGATCCACAGATGTGAATGTTGTTTAATCTGTAATCCTTCGCATAATTCTTTGAAGCCTTTGTCAGCAAATTGGGTACCATTGTCCGTGATGACGGCCTTTGGGATGCCATATCGGCTAATCACGCTTCTGTAGAAGAACTTCTGGATTTTGGCCGAGGTGATGGTGGCTAAGGCTTCGGCCTCAATCTACTTAGTGAAGTGGTCGATTGCCACAATTAGAAAAGTGACCTGCACGGGGGCCAGGGGAAAAGGGCCTAGGATGTCCATCATCACCATTTGAAGAAGGGCCAAGGTGTAGAAGTGGTGGACATTTCCTCAGCTAGGGCATTATGGAAGTCTGCGTGTCTCTGGCATGGGTCACACTTTTGAACGTAGCTCACAGCATCTTTCTCCATCATGGCCAATAGTAACCGGCTCTTAGTATCTTTTTGGCTAGTGCTCGTCCGCCGAGGTGTTGACCGCAACTTCCTTCATGGATTTCTACCAGAACGTAGGAGACTTCGGCTGGAGATAGCACTTTAGCATTGGGCAAGAAAACCCTTTCTTGTAATAGACGTCCCGCCGCCAATCATGAGCTGTACCAGCCGACATAACGCATTATCTTCCTGGATCCTTCTTTTCTATCGTGAAGGATCCCGTCCATGGAGGTACTTCTGGATGGGGTCATCCAGCATGGCTCCTGGGTCGAGCTCTATGACTTGTATCTTTTGAGCAACACTAGGTGAGTTGAGGGTTTCCTGGATGACCGATTTGTTATTCCCCGACTTCTTGGTACTTTGCTAGTCGAGATAGGACGTCTGCCCTAGTCTCTCTTGGTACGTGATGAATTCCCACCCTTTTGAACCTTCCTGAGACTTCCTGACCTCACTCAAGTTACTGTATGCAATATCGGTTCTCACAGCTTGGTACTCCCCTTCGATCTGGGAAATTCATGAGCTGGGGAATCGCTGCACAGCGTCCAATCTCGGCGCCGAGGGTCATTAGCCAGAATTAATCCTGCCAGGCATGCTTCATACTCTGCTTGATTGTTTGAAGTTTTAAACTCGAACTTCAAAGACTGCTACAATGGTGAGTTCCCTGACTATCTTCCAGTACTACTCTTGCTCTGGCGCCTTTGGTGTTTGCATGATCCATCCACGTAAAATTGTGCCCAAGTGTTGGCCGTGTGAGGTGGTCGTGAATCTGTCATCTTGAGAATGAAATGCGGCCAAAACTTGTGCTTTTATGGCGATTCGAGGCTCATAGGAGATGGTCATGTTCTGACAATTCAATGGCCCAAGTGATATTCGGCCAGCTAGGTACCGGCTTATGGAGAATTGATCGGATTGGGAGGTTGGGTTCTCGATCGTGATTGGGGTGGGCTTGAAATACGACCTTAACTGCCTGGTCGAGCAACGATCGGAAAGCTGCCTTTTTCTAACTTCTGATAACCTTTGCTCTGGCCTTGCAGGTGAAGGGAATCAAGCATGTGGTCAGGGTGCAGCGGAAATAATGGATTCCCTCCCTTGTTATAATCGTTTTGCGAAAACACGAATCAAGGCATAAAAAGGTATTGAAACGAAAGGTCGTACCTTATTAGGATTGTATAACGAGGCAAGTGGAAGCCACGTTCTATACGGTATCCACGCCAACGGGACGAACTAGAAACCCTCCTCAGCTCTGCTAGTAGCCTTAGAAAATTAAGAAACGATTGCTCATGTGTCTGGGTAGTGCATCTTATGCTCTATTTATAGAGTGGTGGCTATGGGTTTTACCCCTTCACTCACTTAACCCTCACACTATATGGGCTTGCCCATTATGTATAATTCTAATTAATTTAATTAGAATTATTATCCTTTCCTAGTGGCTTGTTGTATGCCGTGTGACCCAATAGGCTTTTAATATTTGGTTTATAATATTAAATAAAAACCCATTTTATTATTTAATATCATACAATAAGTGAGCGGTGGTATTCGAAAACACATCACTATCCAAATATTGAGATTATCAATAACTTTGATAAATCCTATTTTTATGATAATTTATATGATCTGTCCCTTTGTCCAAATATCTAATTGAACACAAGGGCATGGATTGTGTCAACCTTGTATAGTTTCAATTTATATTTTCTTGATCCCCAAGTAGACTGTACAGAAATGAACATCTCATGTTTATCCTCCTGAGCATGGCCATGCATTTTGCAGTCTCACTTTATCAAGAGGCCTACAGATATAACTCTTGTTACATAGGAGGGACAAATCACATCTAGGGCACTCACATTCCTCCACATAATTTATTATATGTCCAAATACCAACTTTATGATCACCCTGTTACAGGCAACGTTTGATAATATTCAAAACACATAATTCCTTATGTAGGAATCGTAGTGATTTCAGGTCAAAGGACGTTATATAACATTTATAAATTTAAGAAACGTTCATGACACTTATGTAACAACCCATGCAACGTTCTTAAGGTGGGTCTGTCCAGTACACCATTACTCTTAATGTGTACCTATGTGAGCACATGATATCTCATATCCATGATCTGTGAGATGTGATCATCAATGAAATCAAATAGTAGTCTAAATGTATCTTTGTCCTAAGATGATAATTGACTAGGGACTATTTAAGAATAGTTCTTCATAAGCTCTCACGATCAAGTCATCTACTTGATTCCTTATGAAGTTTAAGCTTACTATTCTAAGGACAATAATTATATTCTAAAGAATAAGTTTGACTTTGTAAAATAACATGATACAAGTGATGGATGTCAAAAATATATAAGTCTCTAGTGCATATTCCTAACAGCAGGGATTTACTTGTGAAGTATACCAGACCTTGGTTGTACGTCTTCTCCTTTACCAGGACCGAGCCGACCGCTTCCTCTCCTACTGAGAGATATAAGTACAGTCTTTCCCCTGGGTCCGGCTTTACCAGTGTTGGTGGATAGAGTTAAATGCACTGTTTGAAGCTATTGGAAGGCCTTCTCTCACTGGTGGAGGACCTATGGTTGCTTCGGATCAGTTGCCCCCCCAGCGCGATGGTGGACCTATGGTTGACCATTGATGTGGTAGTACGTCGGCTGTGAGGTTAGATGGTACCTCGGCGAGTTTCGTGGCACGTTCGGCTAGGTCCGGATCAATTGCCCCCCCAGCATGATGGTGGACTTGTGTTTGATCATCGTGGTTGCGAACCGAGCGGGCCGACATATCCGACATGCCTTCAGTGTTTGGCTGAGCGTTATGTGATGAGGTATCTGGACCGATGTCTTTGATGTGTTGGTGTCTATTGTGTTGTCTTTTCGTGTGCAACCGTCTTGTCGTTGCAGCTTTTCTTCGAACCGTTCCTTTGAGATGTGGGACACGTGGCATGCGATGGTTGGTTTGCAGTCTTTGGAACGCGGGGCAATCAATGCCCATTATTACTGAGATCGTGGGTTGCACACGTTCTTGGATCTTCCCATTTTGCCCCGGCCCTGACCATGCGAAAGTCCGTTCTTGCCCCCTGTTGGTGGCTTGTTCTCTTTATACCCTTTTGTGAAAAGACAACGGTGCCCTTTGATGAGGACATCAATGATGCAGTCAAAAGGCCTGGATGGGAACCCATGACAAGGGCGCAGGCAAAGAAAGGCAAAGGAGGCTCTACGTACAACTTGTCATAAAAGATGCTCAACTTCAAAACAACAAGAGCATTAATGAAAGTGATCAGTTCATTAATTGCATTCAAGTTGAAGAAGATGGAGTCATTGATGAAGTTTCAGTTTCCATTAATGCAACTACCAGTTGAAAGCCAATCAAGAGCCATGGAGGAGGCCATGTGGGGCGGCCAACTCATTCTTAATGTTGCTGAATTATTGTTTTTATTTGCTTTCAATAGAATTAGGAAGTTACAAAAACATTGAGTTAATTTTATGGTGGTTACAAGACAAGGTTATAATGTTGTTTAATTGCATTAAAACCTTGTCTAATAGTCGTTAGGGAGGCTTACCTAATGTGCATGAATCTGGTCCGATTTTGAGGCTACATGGAGACTCTTCAACAAGCCAAAGGAGGCGGCCAACATGTGATTGAATGGCTGAGGTATATGCCATCATTGTAGCGGCCAACATGTGCTTGAAATGGCTGATTTATGTGTCATCAAAGAGGATTAAGAAGGTTGTAATGAGCTGAATGAAGAGCCATTAAGTTTGCGGCCACACCATGAAGAAGGAGGTTACAAAATTGATTGTAAGCTTGATGAAGATGGTTGTTTTGTGCGACACTTTATTGCTGAATCAATAGCCATTTTACTTCATGTTTGGTGGTTACTTTCTAATGTTATATTGTAGCCACATGTGCCAAAAATCTGGTTTGGAGAATGCGGCCAAATAAGCTCACTTAGGTTGAGTTTATTAGCTTATTTTGTCTCTTTAATTTAGTTAATTCCTAGTAATGTATTAGGGTAGTAATGTATTAGGGTTGCATGGGAAGTGTGTAAGGGGTATTTTTGGGAGTATTTTGGGCGTGAAAATGCAGCTGATTGCATGGCCCTAATTCACCTTGTAACTCTATAAATACACGCTTCATGCATGCAAGAAAAGTTAGATGAAATATACAAAGTTTTTGCTTATACTTGAGAGTGATTTTCTCTAAGTTTCTTGCTAGTCAAGAGTGAAGATTATCAAAGGTTCCTTACCTTTGTGTGTGTATCTTCAAGGGCTTATCTTTCAAGTCTTGAAAGTGTGACATCCACCTTCTATCTCTTCTAATTTTCTTACGTCTTCTATTGTTGTTCAAAAACCTATTTTCCTATACGTATTGCTTGAATTATAAGTGATTTATTTTCAAGTATTCAAGGTTGAATATCAGTTTTGGCAAGGTTAGAATTGTTATCCTACTATCTTATTTTATTTGGTGATCGAAATTCAAAGAAAGAAAAAGAAAAAGAAAATAGAAAAAAGAAAGGAAAATAGCAAAAGAAAAGTATTAAAAAGAAAGAAAATTGTTTGTCAAGAAAAGTGTTGTTTTATTCAGAAATTCTAAGGTCCATGAAAAATAGAATCTCAAGGTGGAGCGTTTGTTGTGTATAGCCTGATTTTGACCTTTTCCTTTTCTTCCCCTTTTATTTTTCAGAGGCTGAGAGGATGAATATTGTTGATTTATTGAAGCAGGCCACGAAAGCCGGCCTTGACGTTCCCGGGCAAGATACCAAGAAAAGGAAAGGTACTGGCCGAGGTGGTTCTTCTTCGAATGTCAATAGTCAGAGTCAGACGTCGGCCTAGGTTCCCTCCGACTGTAGATTTGACCAAGAAGTCAGATCCTCGGGCATTGGAGGACGTTCCTCAAGCTGAGAAGGTGACGCCGAACCTTAAGAAACAACGCAAAGAAAAGGGAAACATGCTGAAGGTAAGAATGCCGGTGTGGCTTCTTCGACCGAGGGGTTGGGGCTTGGTGTTTCACACCCATTTGCTTGCAACTTTAATCCTAATTCCGAACAGCTGAACGCTTATTCTACTCTTCTGAGGTTTTTTTCAATTTTTTAAGGAGGGTCAGACAAACTTGTCGGCCATGATCCGAGATGCAAAGGTCACAGCTTTGCAACAAGTTGCCTTCCTGAAGTATTTGGACAAGGAGATTCTTCCTTGCCAATGAGCGGGTGAATAAGTGGTTATGATAAGGCCCTGAAGGCGTCTAAGACGGCGACTGAAGAGAGGGAGAAGTTGGTGGTTCAACTTGGTGCAGCAGGAAAAAGCGCAGCAGGATGCTGAGACCGAGGTGAAAAACTTAAGAAGGATTTGGAGGACGCTCAGACCGAGGTGGAGAGTTTGAAGACTGGGCATAAGAATGATCTGGAGAAGCTGAGGGTCGAACTTGAGGCTGAGGTGAAGGAGCTGAAGGAGCAGCTTGGGGCCGCCGTGGAAGGAAAAAAGAAACTGCTTGGCGAAACCTTGGGTTTTGTGGAGAAGACTTTTGACCTTGCTATCGAGCAAGTGAAGGTTCGTAATCCAGCTTATAGTCTTGACCTGCGCAACCTCTCTTTTGCTTATGAAGTTGTTGATGGGATGATCGTAAAAGATGACGGCCAGAGTGGGAAGGTTGAGGTGCCTGCGAAGGTGGTTCCTGCTGCTTCAGAAGCTCCCACGCGCACCGAGCAGTGATTTTATTTCTTTTGTATTTCTTTTATATAATGTATCGTCGGCCCGTGGTGGCCTATTTCGTATCTTTGGAGACAATTTTCGCTAAGTTTACTTGACTTCGGTTTATTTATTGGTTGCTTGACTTTTTTGTTCTTTATTTGATGTCGAAATCGACTAGGATGTTGTTTGAATTTACACTACCCGTGTTAATTTTTATGCCGACGCGTTTTCGAGGTAGTCGTTCTTCCTAGCTCAGTGACATGTATGTCGGTTTTCAGGCTGATGTTGGTTATTCTTTTAAGCCGATATCTTTCGGTATATCTTGGTTTTTAAGCCGACAAATCTTGATGCGACAATATTTGCGTACACTGGAAGTCTTCATTGAACTTTTTAAACAAAAGATACATGGATATGTCATAGCCGACCTTTTAACTGTAATATTTCTTAAGATTGTGCATATTCCAGTGTCTAGGGATTTCATTCCCGCTAAGGGTTTCTAGCCGATAAGCTCCTTTTCCTGTTGAAGAGATGACCCGATATGGGCCCCTCCAAAATTGGTGCTAACTTTCCTTGTTGTGTGTTTCTTCTTCCTATGTCGGCACGTCGAAGGACGAGATCTCCTACTCCGAGTTTTCTGCTTACCACTCTTTTGTTGTGCCTTGTTGCTGCCCTAAGCTTGGCCGCTTCTTCTCTGACATGGGCCACCGCACGTCGTTCCTCCAAGAAATCCAGTTCTTCTCGGATAAGGTTATCATTGCTTCCTTCAACGACGGTATTGGCTCGCCAGCTTGGTTCTCCTATCTCGACCGGGATAACGGCTTCTGTTCCGTAGGTGAATCGAAGGGGGTTTCCCCGGTCGAGGAGTGTGGTGTTGTTCGGTAGGCCCATAGGACATGGTCGAGCTGTTCTGCCCACTTCCCCTTTGCTTCCTCTAACCTTCTGCGAAGGCCTCGCAAAATAACTCGGTTTACGGCTTCGGCTTGCCCATTGGTTTGGGGGTGATCCACAGATGTGAAGTGTTGTTTAATCTGTAATCCTTCGCATAATTCTTTGAAGCCTTTGTCAGCAAATTGGGTACCATTGTCCGTGATGACGGCCTTTGGGATGCCATATCGGCTAATCACGCTTCTGTAGAAGAACTTCTGGATTTTGGCCGAGGTGATGGTGGCTAAGGCTTCGGCCTCAATCTACTTAGTGAAGTGGTCGATTGCCACAATTAGAAAAGTGACCTGCACGGGGGCCAGGGGAAAAGGGCCTAGGATGTCCATTCACCATTTGAAGAAGGGCCAAGGTGTAGAAGTGGTGGACATTTCCTCAGCTAGGGCATTATGGAAGTCTGCGTGTCTCTGGCAATGGGTCACACTTTTGAACGTAGCTCACAGCATCTTTCTCCATCATAGGCCAATAGTAACCGGCTCTTAGTATCTTTTTGGCTAGTGCTCGTCCGCCGAGGTGTTGACCGCAACTTCCTTCATGGATTTCTACCAGAACGTAGGAGACTTCGGCTGGAGATAAGCACTTTAGCATTGGGCAAGAAAACCCTTTCTTGTATAGTCGCCCGCCAATCAGAGTGTACCAAGCCGACATACGCATTATCTTCCTGGATTCCTTCTTTTCTATCGGAAGGATCCCGTCCTGGAGGTACTTCTGGATGGGGGTCATCCAGCATGGCTCCTGGTCGAGCTCTATGACTTGTATCTTTTGAGCAACACTAGGTGAGTTGAGGGTTTCCTGGATGACCGATTTGTTATTCCCCGACTTCTTGGTACTTGCTAGTCGAGATAGGACGTCTGCCCTAGTCTCTCTTGGTACGTGATGAAATTCCACCCTTTTGAACCTTCCTGAGACTTCCTTGACCTCACTCAAGTACTGTTGCAATATCGGTTCTCACGCTTGGTACTCCCCTTCGATCTGGGAAATCATGAGCTGGGAATCGCTGCACAGCGTCACAATCTCGGCGCCGAGGTCATTAGCCAGAATTAATCCTGCCAGGCATGCTTCATACTCTGCTTGATTGTTTGAAGTTTTAAACTCGAACTTCAAAGACTGCTCAATGGTGAGTCCCGAACTATCTTCCAGTACTACTCCTGCTCTGGCGCCTTTGGTGTTTGATGATCCATCCACGTAAATTGTCCAAGTGTTGGCCGTGTGAGGTGGTCGTGAATCTGTCATCTTGAGAATGAAATCGGCCAAAACTTGTGCTTTTATGGCGATTCGAGGCTCATAGGAGATGTCATGTTCTGACAATTCAATGGCCCAAGTGATCATTCGGCCAGCTAGGTCCGGCTTATGGAGAATTGATCGGATTGGGAGGTTGGTTCTGATCGTGATGGGGTGGGCTTGAAAATACGACCTTAACTGCCTGGTCGAGGCAACGATCGTGAAAGCTGCCTTTTCTAACTTCTGATACCTTTGCTCTGGGCCTTGCAGGTGAAGGGAATCAAGCATGTGGTCAGGGTGCAGCGGAAATAAATGGATTCCCTCCCTTGTTATAATCGTTTTGCGAAAACACGAATCAAGGCATAAAAAGGTATTGAAACGAAAGGTCGTACCTTATTAGGATTATAAACGAGGCAAGTGTAGCCACGTCTCTATCGGTATCCACGCCAACGGACGAACTAGGAAACCCTCCTCAGCTCTGCTAGTAGCCTTAGAAATTAAGAAACGATTGCTCATGTGTCTGGGGTAGTGCATCTTATGCTCTATTTATAGAGTGGTGGCTAGGGTTTTACCCCTTCACTCACTTAACCCTCACACTTATGGGCTTGGCCCATTATGTAATAATTCTAATTTAATTTAATTAGAATTATTATCCTTTCCTAGTGGCTTGTTGTATGCGTGTGACCCAATAGGCTTTTAATATTTGGTTATAATATTAAATAAAAACCATTTTATATTTAATATCATAAATAGTGAGCGGTATCTAGCAACACATCACTATCCAAATATTGAGATTATCAATAACTTTGATAAATCCTATTTTTATGATAATTTATATGATCTGTCCCTTTGTCCAAATATCTAATTGAACACAAGGGCATGGATTGTGTCAACCTTGTATAGTTCAATTTATATTTTCTTGATCCCCAAGTAGACTGTACAGAAAATGAACATCTCATGTTTATCCTCCTGAGCATGGCCATGCATTTTGCAGTCTCACTTTATCAAGAGGCCTACAGATATAACTCTTGTTACATAGGAGGGACAAATCACATCTAGGGCACTCACATTCCTCCACATAATTTATTATATGTCCAAATACCAACTTTATGATCACCCTGTTACAGGCAACGTTTGATAATATTCAAAACACATAATTCCTTATGTAGGAATCGTAGTGATTTCAGGTCAAAGGACGTTATATAACATTTATAAATTTAAGAAACGTTCATGACACTTATGTAACAACCCATGCAACGTTCTTAAGGTGGGTCTGTCCAGTACACCATTACTCTTAATGTGTACCTATGTGAGCACATGATATCTCATATCCATGATCTGTGAGATGTGATCATCAATGAAATCACATAGTAGTCTAAATGTATCTTTGTCCTAAGATGATAATTGACTAGGGACTATTTAAGAATAGTTCTTCATAAGCTCTCACGATCAAGTCATCTACTTGATTCCTTATGAAGTTTAAGCTTACTATTCTAAGGACAATAATTATATTCTAAAAGAATAAGTTTGAGTTTGTAAAATAACATGATACAAGTGATGGATGTTCAAAAATATATAAGTCTCTAGTGCATATTCCTAACAGCAGGGATTTACTTGTGAAGTATACCAGACCTTGGTTGTCTTCCTTCTCCTTTACCAGGACCGAGCCGACCGCTTCCTCTCCTACCGAGAGATATAAGTACAGTCTTTCCCCTGGGTCCGGCTTTACCAGTGTTGGTGGATTAGTTAATGCACTTTTGAAGCTTTGGAAGGCCTTCTCTCACTGGTGGAGGACCTATGGTTGCTTCGGATCAGTTGCCCCCCCAGCGCGATGGTGGACCTATGGTTGACCATTGATGTGGTAGTACGTCGGTTGTGAGGTTAGATGGTACCCTCGGCGAGTTTCGTGGCACGTTCGGCTAGGTCCGGATCAATTGCCCCCCCAGCATGATGGTGGACTTGTGTTTGATCATCGTGGTTGCGAACCGAGCGGGCCGACATATCCGACATGCCTTCAGTGTTTGGCTGAGCGTTATGTGATGAGGTATCTGGACCGATGTCTTTGATGTGTTGGTGTCTATTGTGTTGTCTTTTCGTGTGCAACCGTCTTGTCGTTGCAGCTTTTCTTCGAATCGTTCCTTTGAGATGTGGGACACGTGGCATGCGATGGTTGGTTTGAAGTCTTTGGAACGCGGGGCAATCAATGCCCATTATTACTGAGATCGTGGGTTGCACACGTTCTTGGATCTTCCCATTTTGCCCCGGCCCTGACCATGCGAAAGTCCGTTCTTGCCCCCTGTTGGTGGCTTGTTCTCTTTATACCCTTTTGTGAAAAGACAACGGTGCCCTTTTGATGAGGACATCAATGATGCAGTCAAAAGGCTATGGGAACCCATGACAAGGGCGCAGGCAAGAAAGGCAAAGGAGGCTCTACGTACAATTAGCACCCGCTTTACCTCGGTGTTGGCGATGACTACCGTTATAACCATTGGGTCATCGTGGCCTGGGATGGTATCAATGAAGTCTTTGTTGTCAAAGGTGATGGCCGGGGCTGGAGGTGGACTGGCATGTCGGCGTGGTCTCCTCTGTTCGTCTTTGACACTAAGAACCTGCTTTAAAGCTCTTTCCTAAAGTTGGAGGAATATCCTCCTCCTCCGAATCCTCCAGCAATAATGTTGATGGTGATCCGAGGTTGCTCACCTCGACTCTTTCCTGGGGAAGGATCCCTGGGCTTCCTGTCTGATGTGTCTCTGTGCTTGGGTGACTAGGATTGAGGTCTTCTTCTCTCGTGTCTTGGGGGCGAGCGGTGGTCCCCTCTTCGATGGTCATGGCTTCTGCTTCCCCATTCCGGTTTTCACGTTTTACGTATCGTCTGAGGTTACTTTCCCGGATCAGCTGTTCGATGGCATGTTTGAGTTGGTAGCAATCATCTGTGTCGTGCCCGTGTTCCTTGTGGAAGGCGCAATATTGGTTCTTGTCCCCCTGGGGGGATTTGATTGGTGGGGGCCTTTTTACCTCTGCTAGCTCAGCGTTATGCACTTCTTGCCAAATTCTAGAGAGGCTACTATTGAGGGGGGTGTAATTCCCCTCGTACCGCCCCCTGAACTTCTTCTTTTCTTCCCTCTGATCTTTCCTGCTTCTGTCATCTTTTTTTGGTGTCGGGGCTTCTTTCGCGACCGAGGACTTATTTGTGCCTTCGAGGTGTATTTCTTCATTGATGAACTGGGCTGCTCGCTCCCTGAAAGCCGTCATGTTGTGAACCCTGATCCTCCTGAGCGATATATCCAACGGTGTTCCTTTTCGAAGTGCTTCGACGGCGCAGTGTAGCTGGACCACGTCAGCAATGTTGGGGGTAAGGGCGACCTCCTTGTAAAATCTTGCTAAAAAGTCTCGCAGGGTCTCGGTTTCTCCCTGCCTGACTTTGGCTAGGGTGTGGGAGTCTCTGGGGACTTGGTTTGCCTTGCTGAATCGCTTGGCGAAGGCTGCGGCGAGGTCATCCTACTTGTCGACCGAGTTCTGTGGCAGAGTGCGGAACCAAGTGAGGGCTTCTTCGTCTAATGTTCTAGAGAAGCTTCGGCCCATGATGTCTTCTTGAGCACCTAAGAAGAGCATCTCGTTGAAGAAACGATCCAGATGTCGGCCCGAATCTGTCTCTCGTGTATAAAGGTTGATAGTGTTGAAAGGACGAAGGAAACGGTCCGGGATCTCAACTTTGGCTAGCAGAGGTGTGAACGGATGGGTGAAGGGACGATGCAGGGCATTGAGATCGGCCATTCCTGTTGGCGGGGCGGTCGGCACAGCCGCGGTAACAGGGACCGTGGCCGTTGGTGTTTGGTTTAATGTGTCGGGGGTACTTTGGCCGACTGTCAGGGTTGGAATCTGGTTCCCGATCGGTGTTTCTTGTTCCTTCTGAGGTGTTGTTCCCGCGGCTGCTGCCTCGGCCTTGGGCGTCTCCCCGGTGGTGGCCTTGGCAGGGGTCTGTTGGGCGTCGTCCTTCATCGATGGGGTGTGTGGGCGGCTCCTTCCGCGGGTTCGGCTTAGTTGCTCGGTTTGGAAACTTGATGAGGATGACTCCTCTGGGGTGGTGTCCTCCTCGGATTGGAAAGTCAGTTCTCTGGAGGGGAGGGTCTCGAGTGCGGAAGGATCTTCTGGACGATGTTCTCCCCCTGTGAATCTCTCTCCGTCTTGACCTTCGCCGCGGTGAGGCCGAGATTAATGATTCGAGGTATTGGATTCTGTGTTCCAGCTCCCTAACTGTCCTGCTTTTCTTCCTTTTCCTGGTTCTGACCGGTGGGGAAAGGGGTTCTCCCTCATCGTCGCTGGTGGTGGTGGTGTCCCTTTACCGGCTGGTATTGGACGCGGGCTTCCTTTGCCTTTTTCGAATGCTGGCGGGGGAGGGAGGTAGTATTCTTGCGAGGAGGGGGTGGTCGTATGGCCTGACGGAGACATCCTCCGAGGAGTCGTTCTCATAACTTGTTGTGGGTCTGTGTTCCTTTCCACTCCGCCGGTCAGGTTGGTGATTCTGGTTGGCTTTGGTTGTTGGGTGTTCTTTGCTTCATCCATTTTTAATCTTTTCCGGGTCGTGCAAATCCTTGCGTCTCAGCAAAGGGGTAGAGGTGGTGGGGTTTTTTTTCCTTCCCACAGATGACGCCAAATGATCGTGGCCGAGATCACAAGGAGTGGTCTGAGGTGGCTGGTGGATGCCGGAGGTCGATCTGAGGATGCTCCGGTGCGGTGGTGCGCGGCGGTGGTACCTGTAAGGGCACTCCGACGCTCAAGTCAGTTGGGAAGAGTGTGGGTATAGAGTGATGGTGAGAGATGTTACCTTCTGCTGGTGAGGGGTGCTCTTCTTATATAGCCCTACCTTGTCATGTCACGGGGAGGCAAGGGCAGGTGGAGCAGGCACGCTTGCGTCGTAATCCTTCTGTTCCGACCGTAAATCCTGGTGGCGTGTGTCAGTAATAGCTCCTTTATCAGAGGCGCCTCTCATCACATTAAATGCGATGAGACTGGATAGGTGGCGCTAGGCCTGGGGCCTAGTGTCAATAGGTGGTCGAGATATCCTATGTCCCTGTAAGATCTCGGTTATCAGCTTCCTTCGTCCATGCGGGTCGGGGTCCAGCGTTAGTATCTCGTCAATAAGGTCCTTTGCACATGTCGGTCCTTGATGTGTCATGTTGGTCTCAGGCGTGTTAGGAGGGTGCCGTCGGGCGTCGGCCGGGTCCGGATCAGTTACCCCCCAGCGCGATGGTGGACCTGTGGTTGACCATTGTGGTGGTATACGTTGGCTGTGAGGTTGGATGGTACCTCGGTGAGTTTCGTGGCGCGTTCGGCTAGGTCCGGATCAATATTCAAATTCAATTTGGATCCTGATTTATCAGTGCATGCATGATGTATATAGGCCACCGTTTAATTAGAACCATTTCTTTTCTTGGTAAAAACTAATATTCTCTTTCTATTCCCTAAGTTTGTGAGACATACATTTTGTTTGTTTTAATTGAAGTCCTAGCTAGCATTTTTGTTTTGATGCATATTTAATTAGACTTAAATATATGATCTCTTGAAATGAATAGATTGACCAATATTAATTATTCATAATAATTAGGCTATGAACACTAGATTTTTTTTTTAATTTCAGAGTTTGTACATAATATAAGTGAAAGGACTAAGGACATGACATCGAGCTAAATTAAAGTTAATCTGCTGGATATAGATTAAACTTCATTGATATAACACTAATTGCAATGCAATGCATGCACCGAATAAAGAAGCCAATTTGGTGAACATGATGTGACTGAGGGATCTACAAACTTGAACGTAAAAGAATCTCAAGTGAACTTAGAGTGCGATATGTAATCACATCACGGCTGAAATGAAAATAATACCTTCCCCAGACACACTTTATGAGCGGTTTTGGATAATTAAGCGGAACTCTTACGCTTCGATTGGAACAAAAGAAAATGCGGAGAAAGAAAATAAAGATCGTGAAATGGGAGAGAAAAGACAGTTTTACACCGTTTGCTAGTTGAAAAAAACATGAGGAAAGAAGATAAAAAATACTAGGTCCCACCAAAATAATTTTCATCTCTCCCTTGCGAAGAAAATAGCTTAAGCCTTTGTTTGGTTATATAAAAGAAAATATGTTGAAGAAAGTGAGTGCAAAGAAATTGAGTGGAAAGAAAGTGAAATGAAAATGAGATGATTTTGAGTTTGTTTGGTTGAAAAGAAAATGAGAAGAAGGAAAAGTATAAAATTAATTTATTACTGCTGCAATGGCCATAATAATTGGCCACCAGAAGCTTCACTCGAATAAGCTAAGAGAACCGAGACTGAAAAACAACAATTGGGGAGGGTAATTCTGTCTTTTATCGTGTACTCTCAACTTTAAGCTATTTTCTTCGCAAGGGAGAGATGAAAATTATTTTGGTGGGGCCTAGTACTTTTTATCTTCTTTCCTCATGTTTTCTTCAACTATCAAACTGTGTAAAACTGTCTTTTCTCTCCCATTTCACGGTCTTTGTTTTCTTTTTCTGCATTTTCTTTTGTTCCAAACGAAGCGTAAAGTTGAGAGTACACGATAAAAGACAAAATTACCCTCCCCAATTGTTGTTTTTCAGCCTCAGTTCTCTTAGCTTATTCGAGTGAAGCTTCTGGTGGCCAATTATTATGGCCATTGCAGCAGTAATAAATTAATTTAATACTTTTCCTTCTTCTCATTTTCTTTTCAACCAAACAAACTCAAAATCATCTCATTTTCATTTCACTTTCTTTCCACTCACTTTCTTTCCACATATTTTCTTTTATATAACCAAACAAAGGCTTATTGAACTTTTTTTTCCTTCGACTGAAAATCCCTCGTAAATATAATTGTGAGTTTAATTATCGGATCAGAGTAATGATTAGATAAATCCCTCCCATAACGCCTCTAGAATTCAAACCCTAACCTTACAAATAAATTCATCTTATCATAGTCCATTTCCATTATATGCTACCACCACGGTTTGGTTACTCTTCTTGAGATGGCATAAGGTTTACCTCTGAATGAAGACACATAATTAACATTATTAATTAAGGAATGAGTTTGATTTGATTGATTAATTTTAAAGAAGAAATAATCTGACACATGTAAGAGTGCCATAATGAACTGAAAGGGATATCCAAAATGAGCAAAGAAAAAACTTAGCTGGGGAAATCTGGATTCCACAAAGCTTCCAAAAGAGAGGCTATTGTGGGGTTAGAGTATGTCCTTGAACAACCAAATAAGCCTCCCTCAGTAGTTGGCAAATATTGAAGGAAAATGGGAGTGTCAACTATAATCTAACCCAAATACGCGCGCGGTAGTGTGTGCACACTTCACAAACCAAAAGTGAAAACATTATATTATTCAAATCTTTGAAACACAAGTGAATGTAGTGATCTTCGACTTCAATAATACCCTAGCTCTTTACATCTATCACTTTCCACAAGCTCAATCATTGCATTGCGTTGAATTACATGAAGGAATCAAACACACAATCAAGGAATGGAAATCATAAAGTGGGAATATATTGTTAATCCACGAAAGCCTCTAGCTAGCTCAGTGCGTCCGATTGAATATGTACGTAGTATGATGGTATATGTTTGTTAAGATGGATTTGCCCTACTCTACATTGATAAGAAAATGGAAGTTTTCAATTCATATAATGTGTTAATTAGCTATTAGTTTAAAAATAAAATTGAAAAGTATTTAATAAAAACAAGGCCTTCCTTTATGTCTTTTTTTAAACTATGTTTTCAGTTTTTAAAAATTAAAAAATTGTTCCGGTGATTTTTTTGTTGTCTATTTTGAAATCATCAATTTTAAAAATAAAAATAATTTAAATATTTTCAGTTTTCAATCTAAAGATATCTTTTACAATAAATAAAATACAACATAATATAAATTTACAAAACATTTCTTAAAAACTAAAAACATAAAAGTGTTTCAAACATACATTAAAAATAAAGTTGTCAAAATGAGCCTAGTCCGGTGAGTTGATCGGCTCACTGGTGGGTTGGGTTGCGAAAATCCTAACTCACTTTTCCCGGGTCAATCTGGCCGACTCACTTAACCCACAAACCAAAGTGGGTTTAGGCCGTGTTGAGTTGGACCAACCCATTTATTTATTTTTTCATTTTTCATTTATTATAATAAAAATAAGAAATGGTTTTGAAATTGAAAATTAAAGGTTACAGATGACTCACTTTCCTCCTCACCAGGTCACTCACGAAGCAACACCTATTCCCCCTTCACTCACAACAAGCTTTTTCTTCCGGCTACTAGCCACCTCCACTTGCCGTCGTCCACACATCCAACTTTGCTGCACTCTTCCTGTTCATATTCATGAGAGATCAGAGTGCTTTTCTGCTTCATCACAATCTTCATCTATCAATTCTGTTTTTCGATCCAGTCGCTACTTCTGTCTGCGGATGCTCGTGGCTGTTCGTAGCGGTCGTTGGTCGTTGCTTCTAGTTCTTTTTTGTTCCTTTCCATGGTTAATTTCTTTTGTTCATGGATACTCGTGGTTGTTCATGGTAGCCGACAGTCTAATTTTTCTGGTTCATGGATTTTTCATGGGGGATGTTCATTGCTTCTAGTTCAAAGAATTTTCTAATTTTTTTGTATTTTTTCTATATTTTTATATTTTAATGATTTTTTTCAAAATAGGTGAGCCAACCTACTCAACTCGTTAACCCATGGTGGGTCTAGCCGGGTTGGTATTTTTCCAGCTCATTAAAAAAAGTGAGTAATCTCGACTCGACTCAGTTTTTGAACAACCCGTAGTGAGCCAACCTAGGTGAGCCAGACTCACTCACTTTGATAGATTTACTTAAAACTTCCTCCTCCTACAAGTTTTTCCTTCCTTTCCAATATAAAGAGTTTATAAGAGAGAAAAATTACTCTAATTTGTGAATTTTATTAATTAAAATATATTTTATTGTTTTTAATTCAAAACTATTCTTATATATATCTCTAAAAGTCATATGTTACCAACTTTGTTTCATGCTTCTTCGCTCTCATATAGTGCAATTACAAGCCCCAATTATAGATCTTCATATCAATCAAAGTCATATTTTCCTTATTGCATGCTTGTACAAAACAATTTCCAAAGTATTGCATCAAGGCTTGGAAAAGTAATTAAGGAAGTGATACATGAAATCAATTTGCATTTGTTGGAGAAAGAAATTTGTTGGATGTTGTGGTGGTTGAAAATGAAATAATTGATGACGCGAGATAGAGGAAGACTAAAATGTTTATTTTTTAAGGTTGATTTTGAGAAGGCATTCAACTTAGTATATATATGATTCACAATATATGATGGAGAGGATGAGTTTAATTATGTGAGAGATGGAGAAGGTAAATTAAATGTTGCTCGGAGTCGGTCATGGTATCAATGTTAGTAAATGGTAGCTCTACGAGGGAGTTTAAGGTTATGGGTTTAAGACAAGGTGATCTAATAACACTTTTCTTATTCCTAATAGTGGCAAAATGTCTTGAATTGTTGGGTTCACTACAAGAAATTTCATTTTTAGCGACGACCCATGGACGTTGCTACACAAGGAAAAGTCGTACATCTCTATAGGCTGCGTAGCGACGACTTAGAGACGGCCACGTGGATGTCGCTAAGTGGCTCGTCATTAAACGTCAGCCGTCGCTACCTAGAGACAGCCACTACTAAAAATTTCATTTTTAGAGATGGAAAGAATCCCTCGCTAAACACCAAAAAACGTCTCGCTAAATTTTTAGTGACGGATTTTGCGACGGCCAGTAAATCCGTCGCTAAAAGTATTGGAAAAAATAAAAAAATTTTGAGAGGGAATTTAAAAATCTGTCACAAATAGCGAGGGAAAATTTCCCTCACTAATGAATAAAAATCCATCACAAATGTATTGGAAAAAGGAGGCTAAATTTCGTCACTAATTGTGATGAATTTTGTTCCCTCTCTAATAGGGAGGGATTTTTTTCCCTCACTAATGAATTAAGATCCGTCACAAATGTATTGGAAAGAGAAGGCTAAATTTCGTCACTTATTGTGATGGATTTTGTTCCCTCTCTAATAGGGAGGGATTTTTTCCCTCGCTAACTATTGAGGCCCAATTCCCTCTCTAATTAGCAAGAGATTTTGTTCTCCTCACTAATTAGAGGGACATTAGCGACAAAATCAATTCCGTCTCTATCGGCAAGGGATTTAATTCCCTCTCTATTAGTGAGGGAGGGAATTAATTATGCCACAATTTCAGAGGGATTTTACCCTCACTGTTAGTGGGGTGGGCATCAGCCGGGTTATCATTTATACTGTCCAGTTTGAACCTTATGAATGTGTAGTTTTTTTTTTGTTTTTGCCTTACATTAAATTTTCAGAAATCAATTTAAAACAAATTAGGCCAATTCATTAGTTGGACCATTTAAAATCCAGATTAACAAAATTTCATTATTGCCAAATATTAAAAAAGGCTTAAAATACATTTCGCCCCAAATTGAAAAAAAAATAAAAAAAATACAGTGAGTCACATTCAAAAACCCTAACCCCTAAGTGTCCAGTCCACGCCGCTGTAATGGCGGCAACCTAATTGCCAGTAGCCTCCACGGCTAACACAACTCGGTGTCTCGGTCACCACTGTAAAAGAATCTGTGAAAAAACAAAATGAAATCAGAAGATTGGAGAAAGGAAAAGAAAACAAAATGGAAAAAGAGAAAAACCTACACGGTAAAAAACATCAAAACAAACACTAAGAACCCGTAAAGTTTACACCTTTCAATGAAAACAAAGCATACAAACAATTTAGAATTAATGAAAGAAAAAACAAGAACACAGAAGCTACCAGCAACCACATAAGATTAAAAAAGTTTCCAACTTTAGTGCAAAAAAAACGCAAACCTAGTTCAAAGCAAATAAGGAAACACTTCATAAATTTAAAAAGATATAAATTTTCCATCTTTCAGAAAAAAAAAGTTTGAATAGACGATGGCCTTTTCCTGCAAATTTAAAAATCAAACACAAACTCAACTAAACAAATACAGATTTGAAAAAAAAATACAAGGGCTTAAAAAAAAATTCAAACACAAGCACCGGGTCTCGGTAGCTAGGGACGGCGCGACAATGACCTTTTCCTGCTGCAACCACCTTCACGGAAGAAGTCGTAGCAGCAAAGACAGGTAAATGCAGGTGCGCGGCGGAACGTAGGTGAACGAAGATTCGAGAGCAGGACGGAGACGGAGGTGAATAGCGGCGGCAGCGATGCACGACGAAGGTTGGAGAGTCGAGAGCGGTGATGAACAGAGGTGTGGGCAGGACTGAGACAGAGAGTGAAGGGTAAGGTGGAGGAAGGAAGGATGATGGTCTGTGTCTGTGAGACTAGAAACAAAGAGATAGAGCTTGAGAGAGGAGAGGCGATGAAGAAGAAAGATGGTTGTTGGCTTGTTGCGGCTTTGCTTCTGAAGAGAGAATGAATGAGTGGGAACTCAAATTAAGGTTGGAGAAATTAAAAGGCCTTTCTTATTGGGCTGGAAAAGAGAGTTTGTGGGTGTGGGTGAGGATTTGTGAAGTTTGAACCGTGTGTGGTGTGTTTGTGGAGTTGTTTTTGGAAATGGGGAAAAAAATAAATGTGGTATAAATGAGTGGGTGGAATTGAACGGTGATGAGAGTTGGTAAATTGGTTTGGACGGTGATGAGAGGGTTCAATTGGTTTAGGAAAGTTGAAAAATAATAAATGGGGTATTTTAAATCAATGACAATCAAAGGCCAAAAATTTTGCAACGGAGGCAACCAAGATATTTATTAATTACAGGACATATATATTTATCTAAACCTAATAGTATTTTATTAATTGCCTTTAAAAATTGCCTTTTGCGTTTTGCTTTTAAATATATTTATCTAAATATTGCCTTTAAATATATTTATCTAAACATAATAGTATTTTATTAATTGCCTTTTGCGTTTCTTTATTTTCCCAAGTATCAAAAAAATTGCCTTTAAAAATTATTTTAAAAATAATTTTTATTTAATTACGTTTAAATTTGTTTTAGAAAATTAATCTATAATTATTTACATTTAAATTTATTTAGAAAAATGAAATAATATTATGCAATTGATGATTGTGGAAGTTTTAAATAAGAGAATTATTTGTAAGGGTATTTAATTTATGTGTATATTTAATATATATATATATATATATAAAGGAATAAAGTTTAGGGGTATTTTTTTCCGCCTAAATGGGGTTAATAATGTAATTAGAAATTGTTATAAATATGGAGCCTATTATGGAAAGAAAGAAAGCCAATTAAATTTTAGATATATGCCAACATTTATTCACCTACTTAAAAAATTCACGACTTAATTGATAAGGATAATATTTTAAATTTAAATTAAGAAATAGGGATTAAAATTAGAATATGAAAAAATATAATCAATCAGGATTTGAATTTGAATTGTAAAAATAAGGATTAGTGTTAAAAAATTATTATTAAAAAAACCAGAATATATATATATATATATTTGTATATCTAAAGGAATGTAGTCTAGGGGTATTTTTTTCCGCCTAAATGGGGTTAATAGTGTAATTAGAAATTGTTATAAATATGGAGCCTATTATGGAGAGAAAGAAAGCCAATTAAAATTTAGATTTATGCCAACATTTATTCACCTACTTTAAAAATTCACGACTTAAATGATAAGGATAATATTTTAAATTTAAATTAAGAAATAGGAATCAAAATTAGAATATGAAAAAATATAATCAATTAGGATTTGAATTTGAATTTGTAAGAATAAGGATTGGTGTTGAAAAATTTATCATTAAAAAAATACCAGAATCTCTCTCTCTCTCTATCTATCTATTTATATATATATAAAGAAATGAAGACTAGGGTATTTTTTCCCGCCTAAATGGTGTTAATAATGTAATTAGAAATTGTTATAAATGCGGAGCCTATTATTGATTGAAAGAAAGCCAATTAAAATTTAGATTTATGCCAACATTTCATCATACTTTTGCAAATATGGACTTTATTTTCACTAATTTGTACTCATTTCTTAAATTGTTATTGTAAATATAAAATTGATTCTTCAATATTTCAACTATAATATTATGCAATTTTTTATATAAATCCAAAAGACCAAAATTTTCCCGTGTGAACGCATGGGCCACCGTGCTAGTAATATATTATGATGAAGATAATATTTTAATATTAATTAGTTTATGAAAGATCGAAATAATTGACATGATTAGAAAGTAAAATAATTTCATAGATGATTTATCCTTTAAAGGATCTTTCTAAAAACTAATTTGTATTTATTAAATATTATAAATACTTGTTAGGGTATTTTATTTGTGTGTATATTTAATAATTAATTATATTAATGATGAAAATTAAACAAGATTTTATCACTAATTAGTTTTTTATGTTATTACTAATTAGTTTATGAAAGATATAAATTAGTGACATGGTTAGGAAGTATAATAAATTCATAGATAATTTATCATTTGAATTGATTTACCTAATTAGTGTAGTGATGATTTTATAAATTTCACTTTTTAAACATTTGTTGTATATATTTAATAATTTTTTATATTAATAATGAAAAAAAGGATTTTAATACTAATTAGTTTATTAAAGATATAAATAAGAGACATGATTAGAAAGTAGAATAATTTCTTAGATGATTTATCCTTTGAAGGATTTTAAATATTTAAAAAAAAATTGTATTTATTAAAATTGATTTTGGATATTATTAACATTATAAATGAGGCATCACATTAAAATTATAAATCTTGTGTGAATTATAACAATTTGTGTGGATTTTGTATTAAATTTCCTGTTACTTTTTAATATTTAATATGATATAATATGTTTAATTGCATTTATAGGGAAGTTTTTGTGTTTCAAAAGTCTCTTCTAGGAAATAGAAAAGATGGGGAAGATGACTAGGAATTACACATCAAATTTTTATTGATGTGGCACAAATAGACCGATGTGATAATATTGGAGGTGATATGACGTCGTTGAGTCACGTGACTCAACTTTAATATAGATAATAGATAGATTTGTGTGGATTTTGTATTAAATTTTCTATTACTTTTTAATATTTAATATGATATAATATGTTTAATTGCATTTATAGGGAAGTTTTGGTGTTTCAAAAGTTTCTTCTAGGAAATAAAAAAGAAACATGGGGAAGATGCTTAGGAATAGTGACACATCAGATTTTTATTGATGTGGCACAAATAGACCGATGTGGCAATATTGGAGATGATGTGGCGCCGCTGAGTCACGCGGCTCAGCTTTATTAATATATATAATAGATAATACTTTAAGCAACTCTTATGAGTTCTACCATTGGAGATGGTCTTAGGCCTTTCTTTTAAAAGGTTTTTCCAAATGTTTTCCCTTAAAATAAATTTTGGTGGCGACTACATTGAAAACTCAATTTCTCCTAATTTGTTCGTTAACCCATCGTGACCCCGATTTCGACAAGGAAATATAGTATTAATTAAGAAATAAAAGAAATTTAAGTGTGTTCAAGAAATTTATGTGATTGATAATAAGCAATACTAAAATGCAGAAGCAACAAAATGGTATGAAGCTTACGACAATTATTGACTGTCAAGCCACTAAGATGGGGTGCTCTTTTCACCCATTTAAAGTTAGGGTTAGTCATCCGTTCAGGGGATCTTACTATTTATTATTAATTATCCTCTATTTATCTTCAATTAATTCACCATAATTAAACTTTATTTTAAAAAATCACCAAAATTCATTCCAAGGTTCCCCTCACCACCTCCAACATCCCCTATGATCACCATCTAAAAATTCACACTCGAGCTTTGCTTGCACTTCCACTAACTTGAAAGTAGGCACTTAGGGTTAGGGTTACAACATCTTACACATGCCATCATGAAAGTCACTTATCCACGAATTTCGAAACGCTTCCAAAATACACCAACATGCATTACCAAGCAAAAGGTGCTTAAAATATTTTTTACACAGTTTTTTTGTGACTCTTACTATTTATTATTAATTGTCCTCTATTTATCTTCAATTAATTCACCATAATTACGTTTTATTTTAAAAAATCACCAAACTTCGTTCCAAAGTTCCCCTCACTACCCCGACATCCCCTGTGATCACCATATAAAAATTTGCACTTGAACTTGCACTTCCCCTTAGTTGAAAGTAGGCACTTAGGGTTAGGGTTATAACATCTTACACATGTCGTCAGGAAAAGTCACTTATCCACGAATTTCGAAACGATTCCAAAACCAACCAACATGCATTACCATGCAAAAGGTGCTTAAAATAATTTTCCCACAATTTTTTGGCGACTCTTACTATTTATTATTAATTTTCATATATTTATCTTCAATTAATTTACCATAATTACAATTTATTTCAAAAAATCACCAAACTTGGTTCCAAGGTTCCCCTCACCACCCCGACATCCCTTGTAATCACCATATAAAAATTCTCGAACTTTTCTTGCACTTCCCCTTAGTTGAAAGTAGGCACTTAGGGTTAGGGTTATAACATCTTACACATGCCGTCATGCAAGTCACTCATCCACGAATTCTTAAACGCTTCCAAAAACTACCAACATGCATTATCATGCAAAAGGTGCTCAAAATATTTTTCCCGCAAATTTTGGTGACTCTTACTATTTATTATTAATTTTCATCTATTTATCTTCAATTAATTCACCATAATTACAATTTATTTCAAAAAAATCACCAAACTTGGTTCCAAGGTTCCCCCCACCACCCCCGACATCCCCTGTGATTACCATATAAAAATTCACACTCAAACTTTGCTTGCACTTCCTCTTAGTTGAAAGTAGGCACTAAGGGTTAGGGTTATAACATCTTACACATGCTGTCATGCAAGTCACTTATCCACGAATTCCAGAATTCTTCCAAAACCCTCCAAAATGCATTACCATGCAAAAGGTGCTTAAAATAATTTTCCCACAAATTTTTGGCGACTCTTACTATTTATTATTAATTTTCCTTTATTTATCTTCAATTAATTCACCATAATTACAATTTATTTCAAAAAATCACCAAACGTGGTTCCAAGGTTCCCCTCACCACCCCCGACATCACATGTGATCACCGTATAAAAATTCGCACTCGAACTTTGCTTGCACTTCCCCTTAGTTGAAAGTAGGCACTTAGGGTTAGGGTTATAATATCTTACACATGCCGTCATGCAAGTCACTTATCTACGAATTCCAAAACGCTTCCAAAACTCACCAACGTGCATTACCATGCAAAAGGTGCTTAAAATAATTTTCCCACAAATTTTTGGAGACTCTTACTATTTATTATTAATTTTCCTCTATTTATCTTCAATTAATTCACCATAATTATACTTTATTTCAAAAAATCACCAAACTTGGTTCCAAGGTTCCCCTCTCCACCCCCGACATCCCCTGTGATCACCATATAAAAATTCGCATGGGAACTTTGCTTGCACTTCCTCTAACTTGAAAGTAGGCACTTAGGGTTAGGGTTATAACATCTTACACATGTAAATAAAAATATAATTTCATTTTTTAAAAGGGGAAAATAAAATATTTTAAAAAGTTTTTGGTTTGAACCACGTGTATCCTCCACCTAATGCAATATTTCTGTTCGAGCCAGGAACATTCATCATGGTGGGGTTAGCTCTCATTGCGGGAATTTACACGTTGACTCAAAAAATGAAGCCTTATAGATATAAGTTTAATTTCAAATTTCTCAAATAATAAAAATTTAAATCTAAAAAATTAACAATAGGTATTTAATGCAATAATTCTTTCAAAAAATTTTCCTAATTTATAAAAAATTGTGAATATGTTTGTTAATAAATGTTGTAAATAAATTACATTTTTTTTCAAAAGGGAAATTAGAGAGGTAATAGATAATCCCTCGCAAATTAGAGAGGGAATATGAAATCCCTCGCTAATTAGAGAGGGAATAAAAATTTCCTCGCTAAATAGAGGGTATAGATTATTGTTACTTTGTGAGGGAATTAAAATCCCTCGCTAATTAGAGGGTATAGATTATTGATATTTTGTGAGAGAATTACAATCCCTCACTAATTAGAGAGAGAATCTCAAATCCCTCGCTAATTAATGAGGGAATCAGAAATACCTTGCTAAATGGATGGTATAGATTATTGATACTTTGTGAGGGAATTAAAATCCCTCGCTAATTAGAGAGGGAATATGAAATCCCTCGCTAATGAGTGAGGGAATCTGAAATTCGTCGCTAATTAGTGAGGGAATCAGAAATCCCTCGCTAAATGGAGGTATAGATTATTGTTAGTTTGTGAGGGAAATGAAATCCCTCACTAATTAGTGAGGGAATATGAAATCCCTTGCTAATTAGTGAGGGAATATGAAATCCCTTGCTAACCTCACTAATTAGTGAGGGAATATGAAATCTCTTGCTAATTAGTGAGGGAATATGAAATGTTCCTGATTTAGCGAGAAATTTTGTGACGGATTTATTAGAGAGGGAATAAATCCGTCACAAATCCCTCTCTACTTGTTCACTGAAAATTGTGACGAAATTAGCGACGAATTTTAGCGAGAGATATTTTCCCTCTCTAAATCCGTCACAAAATTTAATTGCTTCAACTTTTGTGACGGATAATTTTATCCGTCACAAAATCCCTCGCAAATAGAGAGGGATTCTAAAATCCCTTTCTAATTTTGATTTTTTAGTAGTGAGCTTAGCCGTCGTTGAAGTCGTCTCTAAAAACATGGCAGTCGCTAAGATTAATTATTTTTTTAAAATTTCTTTTATCTAGAGACGGCTGTCGTGACGGCCATGGTCGTCACTACAAGTATATTTTTTTAAATTAAATTTATTATTATTTATTTTATTTTAATAATTTATTAAATTTATTAATTATTTTATTATTTAATTTTTAAATTAAATTTTTTATTATTTTATTATTTATTAAATTTACAATTATAAAAACAATACTAATATATATATATATTTAAATATAGAGCCTGTTTGGGTGGAACTTCTGTAGAAGTACTTCTAGGTGAAAAAAAATAGCATGAATCAAAGATGTCAAATGCATTTAACTTCTCCATAAGTTAAAATTAGTCATTGTAGACCATCTACTCCAAAAGCTCTCCCATTTAACTTCTCCAAAAGTAACTAATTTTAACTTATGGAGAAGTTAAATGCATTTGACCTCTTTAAATTATGTTATTTTTTTCACCTAGAAGTACTTCTGCAGAAGTTCCACCCAAACAGGCTCATATTCACAAACTCTGTTAAAAAATAATACAATAAAACATAAATATAAAGAAATCAATGGTGGCGGCGGCGCTAGGGCTATGGGGTGGGCTGCTCGTCCTCCTCATCCACCGATTGGTCATCCATGCGGGATCATAATGGGGGTGCGGTTGTGCCTGAGCCTGAGCGGGAGCCTGACTTGCCTGACCTGCAGCCTGAGCATCCAAGATCTGTTGCACCCGTCCTCGGAGTCGTGTTAACTGATCCTCTATATCTGCAGTCTTTACCATGGCCTGTCGAGACTTCTCCTCTGCTACTTCGACTTCCTAGCCCAACGCCTCCTCTCTGAAATGTCGTGACCCGGACGCGTCCGTACTCCTGCCCTAGTGAGCCCGGGACTCCTGAGTCAAGCTGGTCACACCTAGACGAATGTTGGAGGCCAAGTCCCCAGTGCCATAACAACGGCCTCGGGTCTTGCCACCCGCAACATCCCTCCAGATATCCAGCTTGGTGGAGGCATCAGTCATGGAGGTGTCCCCCATCTATGATTCCACCTCCCTCAGGCGCTCCTTGTAATTTGTCTGTTAAGGTAAAAGTAAAATTAGTTATTCGTTATATATTCAATTGCATAAATATGAAATTATATAAAAAAACACTTATAAACAAACACTTACATAGGTGGACCGGGCCCGGTCATCTGCCCAACCACCATCCTTTTTTGGCGTGGGTGGCAGCCAAGAACTCGTCTAGCTCGACCTCCCGCCTAAGCTGTCGTCTCTACACAGGAAAAGTGCACAAATTAATTAATTAATTAATTTATCAACAAATAGAAACATAATACAAAATAGTGTTTGTTTATACATACCATATCCAACGCCACCTCATGGTGGGCCCTGCGGCCTGTGGTGTGGACTGCCCCCCCGCGTTGAGAAACCCAGTTGCTCTTGTTACGAGCAGACTTCCCCTGAGATTCCGCAGAGTCCCAGTAGGCCAAAAGACCCTCCCAGGCCTCCTCACCACACCATGTGGGCCTCTTCCCTGCCTTCCGAGCCTTGTTCATCATACCTCGAAGGCGACGAGCAAGTCTATGCTCATACACCTTCTTGATTTGGGCCATCAAAAGGGTCCCAAGTAACACAGATCTGCAAAATAAAAGTATGGTAAGTCCTGCCAAATTGACATATCTTAAGAAAAAAATTAAAGTTGATAGGGTTTTTAATTACCGTGAACTCCTCCCACTACCTGTCCCTAACATCCTTCGGGGTGACTTCCCAAATGTAGTGAGGACCCCAGAATTGTGCCCGGATCACATGACCAATGGCTTGCGATAGGTGGGGCGTTAGACACCCACGTACAAAATAAAATATTCAATATATATATATATTAATAGTTAAAACGATTAAAGATTCTATATTAATATCAATTCTAAAGAAAAAAAATTAAACAAACTCACCCCTTGCCAAATGGTCGGATAATAACCCTTAATTGAATAAACTATTAATTACAAATAAACTTTATTCCTACATCACATTAATAAATTAAAAAAACAAACAAACCTAAATACAAAGAAAGGAATGAAAACGAGTAATTACAAAGAAACGAGGTACAAATAAACGAGGAATGGACAAATAAACCTAATTACAAAAAAAGAAATTAATAAAAAAAAACTAACTACACATAAACTATTAATTACAAATAAACCTAATTCCTATATCACATTAATAAATTAAATAAAACAAATAAACTATTAATTTCAAATAAATTGATTAAAGCTTTAAAAAAATTTACTTGTTGTGACTCTAAAAGGGGAATAATTCTGGAACGAGCTCTAACGTCACCTATAGGTAACTATTTTGAAAACGGATCGGTTCAAAACGATCCTATGAAGGAGAGGAACGTTTTAATCGGTCAATTTTTTAAATAAACAGGATGAGGGGACAGAAATAGGGGGGTGGTTATATGAGAGGAAAAGGGATTTCGAAATGGAGGAAGAGGGGAGGGGGAGAGGGAGGGGTGTGTAGGTTTTTAACGTAGCGACGACCTGCCGTCTCTAAAGTCGTCGCTATACATTTCATTTTTATTTCTTTTCAGAAAAATAAATAAATTATAATTATAGCGATGGCCCAGCCGTTGCTACTGTCATTTCCTAGCGACGGCTAGGCAGTCTCTAAGAATTAATTGCATTGAACAATGCACTTAATGCTTTAGCAACGACATAGCGACGCCTCGGGGCCGTCGCTAAAAACTGAATTGCTTGTAGTGGTTGATGAAGGAAGCTGTTAAGAAAGAAATCTTTTCAACTTATAGGGTTTGGACTGAAAATGTGGAAGTTACACACTTACAGTTTACAATGATACATTATAAGTGGGTGAAGCAACAAATCAAGATCCCAGAATAATGAAAATGTGTGCTAAGATGCTTCAAACTTGCGTCAACCTTAAAAATTTATTTCTTTTAAGAGAAAAACTAGCCATCCAGCAGAAAAATGAAGAAACCTTACTGAATCTAAAGACCATAAAGAAACAATCAAGTTGCCAGCCATCAGAAAAATCAATTAATATTGCAATAAAAAGTAAAACATAAGCAATATTGCAATAAAAACAACACATCATCAATAGTGGTGAAGCAATAACAATAACCAACAAATCAAGCAACAATGAACAAAAGCCAACCATCAACAATGGTGAAGAAACCTTGCCGATGCGGTGGCCCACCTGTGGGTGACGAAGAGCGTGAGCAACGATGATGAACGGCGAGCGTAGCGATTGACCAGCGAGACAATGATAGCGATGAGAGGCGAGCACAAGCAGATTAGTGGAAGAGAGACGGCGACGGGACACACGACGAGTTGGAGAATCGACGGCGAGAGGGATGAACAATGGTGAGAGGCTTAGAGGGAGGCTAAGGCTTATTTATGTTTTTCTTTCCTTTCTTTGAGTGAAGTGAAGAAAACTGCAGGGTGATTTATTTTTAATTCCTATATGGCCTTTTTTGGGCCAGGTCTACCCGAGTTTTCGACTAATTCCAATCATTGTCATTGGGTCGAGTCCAACCCGACGGGTTAATTGGGATTGGAAAAATACCCTAAAAATTATCATTAAAATTATCATTTTGCATCACTATTTATGTTGAGTCTCAAAAATATCATAAAGAGGTTTATGATGTTTTAAAGACTGAAATTTCTCTAAGTTTTAATGATCAACAAATTCAACTTAAGTTGTTTCTCATAAGATACAATTGTCTAAATTGTTTATCTATGATTTTCAGCAAGAAGCCTACTATATAAGACTAAGTGTTGGATCCGTCTGAAGAAGCTGATGCTGTCTGAAGATGATCAACCCGTCTGAAGCATCAAAGCCGTCTGAAAGCTTTTGATGATGTGGCATCTCTTGTCTGAAGCTGTGACAATCCATGTACCTCTGCACGTTTTTCACGCATGTTCTCTGCTACAAACAGCTGACACCTGTGCAATGCAATTCAAGCACGTTCTCTGTCACAACGTGTCCTCTGCTACGCAGCAATTGCAGCAGCAACAAAGAGCACCTTTTTGGCAGGAGCAAACCTTGTAAAAATGTCAGAAATTGTCAGGGAATATCAGAATATGTCAGAGAATATTCTGTACTGCAGCAGCTGTCTCACAACGGCTAGCATTGATTTCACAAACCTAAGAGTCTTAAATGATTCAAATCATTTGGTTATAAGTAACCCCCTCATTTGAAGACCAACAGAGAGAGAGCAACATAGCAAAAGAACAGAAACTCTGCAAGTTTTTCGCTGAATGAAACACTCTGATAGATTTTTATTATCTTTGTACACACATATTGTATTATCCTGAGCATACCTCAGTCATCTTTGTACATCTGTAACTGTTTAAGTCTCAAAACTGATATAGTTTGTGAGCTTAAGCATTTCTCTCATTTGTATTTCCTTTTGAGCCTGGAGAGGCCTGTCTGAAAAAGAATACTTGTGTTGTTGAGCCTGGAGAGGCTTGTCTGAAAAAGAATACTTGTGTTGTTGAGCCTGAAGAGGCTTGTCTGAAAAAGAGTACTTGGTTGTAGAGCCTGAAGAGGCTTGATAGAAAAGAATACTTGTAATCTTGCAAGATTAAGAGAAAATCCAAGTGCTAGTTGGCATTGGGACTGGACGTAGCTCACAAGTGGTAGTGAGTGAACCAGGATAAATTCTGTGGCTAAGTTTCTCTTCCCTTATCTTTGTCATTTCAGTTTTAAACTAATTAAGGGGACTGAATATTTTATTTAATATTTTAAAAGAAGAAGAAACTTCGTTTAGAACCATTTTAAAGCAGTCTGAAACCAACTTCAGACAGCTAACTAAAAACTTCAGACAGCCTTCTAGTAACCTGTCTGAAAATCTGTTTTTGTAAATCTGTTTTCGAAAAGCTTCTTAAAAATATTTAGAAACACTATTCAACCCCCCCTTCTAGTGTTTCCCTGTGTTCCTACAGTTGGTAGCAGAGCTCTACTCAGGGTTGATACACCTAACAAGTGTCTGAGGACTGAAAGATCCACATGGAAGCTTCAAACAGTAACAGGCAATACATCACAGAAGGAGCCTCTATCACAAGACCTCCAGCTTTCAATGGAGAAGATTATCACTACTGGAGAGATAGAATGAAGCTGTTCATTGAAAGCACAAACATTGATGTTTGGGATATAGTCACTGATGGAGACTATGTGCCTATGCTAAATGATGTGCCTATACCTAAGACTGAATGGACTGTGGAGCAAAAGGCTAGAGTCCAGATGAATGCTAAGGCCAAACTCTATCTGATATGTTCTTTGAACAAATCAGAATATGAGAAGGTTCATGGATGCCACCTATGCCAAGGAGATTTGGGATACTCTTGCAGCAGCCCATGAAGGTACTGAGACTGTCAAGCAATCGAAGATAAGTATGCTCATACATCAGTATGAGATGTTCAAGATGGAAGAATCTGAAACCATTGACCAAATGTTTGGAAGGTTTCAGACCATAACAAATGGACTCAGGTCCTTAGGCAGAAACATACAACTCTGGAGATAATAACAGAAAAATCCTAAGGAGCTTGCCTAAGTCCTGGAGACCCAAAGTTACTGCCATTCAAGAGGCAAGAGATTTGAATTCTCTTAGAGTGGAAGAACTGTTGGGATCTCTTAAGGTCCATGAGCTTGAGCTTGGAGAAGATGACGACAAGAGAAATCTCTAGCCCTAAACTCCAAGACCAAACAGTCTAGGCATGGCAACATCAAGGCTTATGCAAGCTGAGGCAGCTTCAGAGGGAGATGAAGACTCTGAAGATAGCTCAGAAGATGATGATGATCTTGCTCTTCTAAGTAGGAAGATCAAGAGAATGCTACAGAACAGAGGAAGATCAGAAAGAATCAACCTTCAACCTCAAAAGGAGGTAAGTCAGGTAAAGACATACAAACTGACAAGATTATTTGTTTTGAGTGTAAGCAACCAGGGCACATGAAGGCTAAATGTCCAAAACTAAAGAAAAACAACTTCAAGAAAAGAAGTTTTTCAAGAAAAGAAAGGTCTCATGGCAACATGGGAGGATCTGGATGAATCAACTTCAGAAGAGGAGGAAGACACCTCAGAAGAGGCAAATCTGTGTCCTCATGGCAAGCCTACCATCTTCAGACAGTTCTGAAGCTGAGGTATTCACTCTTACCTTGCAAGAAATGTATGATGATCTGGTGGAAAGTTCCAAGGAACTGTTCCTAGAGTATAAGAATCTATCCAAGGCTCACACAGAAATGTTGTAACAAATATGAGTCTCTGGAAATAGAACATATTATACTCAAGGAAAAGGTCCTTGAGAATAAAAACCACAGTTCACAAACTGTGTCTGAAGAAAATAAAAAACTTCAGAACAGATTGTAGAACTGACAAATGATCTGGCCAAGTTTGTCAAAGGAACAAAAATTTAAACTAATGCTTGGAAATCAAAGACATTCCTCTGACAAAAGTGGACTAGGTTTTTTTTTATCATAACTTGTCTGAACCACCTACTGTCTTAAATTTTTCTAAAAGTAAAAAGAAGGTCACTGGGTGTTCTCACTGTGGTAAGCTTGGACACAATGTGATTCAGTGCAAGCACAAGAGAAAAGCAAGACCCAAAGCTAACAAAACAGGACCCAAAAGAACTTGGGTATTTTTCATTGGATGTGAATGTTTTATACTGAATGTTTTATACTTTCCACATCTTTGGATGTGAATGTTTTATACTGAACACCAAAGATGATCTTGGAAAATTTGATGCAAAGTCTGATAATGGATTTTTCATTGGATATTCTGAAACATCTAAAGCATATAGAGTATATAACTCTAGAACTTTAACTGTTGAAGAAACCATTCATGTAAAATTCAATGATAACAAAGAGACTGATAGGGAACTATCAGATCTAGAAGATGATTTTGCAGGAATGGAGCTGAATGATCACAACGATTTGAAGGATGAGCACCTGTCTGAAGCTCCTGCTGTTTCTGAACCTCTTCAGACAAATGTTGAGTCTCAGACAGATGTGATGTCTCCTCATAAAAACTGATTGGAGATACAAGTCACATCATCCAAAAGAGCAAATCATTGGCAGCACTTCAGAAGGAGTTAAGACAAGATCAAAATTCAGACATTTGAATTCTCTTGCTCTCCTGTCTGAAATTGAGCCAAAGAGCATTGATGAAGCTCTGCATGATGAAGTGTGGATCCTAGCCATGCAAGAGGAGCTAAATTAATTTGCTAGGAGTGATGTCTGGACCCTTGTTCCTAAACCCCATGGGAAAACAATTATTGGAACCAAATGGGTGTTCAGAAACAAGCTGTCTGAAGAAGGCAAGTTATCAGAATAAGGCAAGGCTAGTAGCTCAAGGTTATAACCAGCAAGAAGGTATTGACTTCACTGAAACCTTTGCCCCAGTGGCCAGGTTAGAAGCAATTAGAATTCTTTTATCTTATGCTGTAAATAATGGCATCAAACTATATCAAATGGATGTCAAAGTGCCTTCCTCAATGGTTTCATTGAAGAAGAGGTTTTTGTTAGACAACCCCCTGGTTTTGAAGACGTTAACTTTTCCTGACATGTGTTTAACTCAAGAAAGCTCTCTATGGTCTGAAACAAGCCCCAAGAGCTTGGTATGAAAGACTGAGCAGTTTTCTTGCAACTAATGGTTTTGAAAGAGGAAAAGTTGACACAACTCTTTTTAGAAAACCGTATAACAAGGATCTTATACTTGTCCAAATATATGTTGATGACATTATTTTGGTTCAACTAATTCTTCATTGTGCAAAGAATTTTCTGAGTTAATGCAATCTGAATTTGAAATGAGCCTAATGGGTGAACTAAAGTTTTTCCTTGGACTTCTAGATTAAGCAAGATTCTGATTGTATATGGATCCATCAAGAGAATATACAAATGGAATGCTTAAAAAGTTCAACCTAAGTGATTGCAAACCCATGTCAACTCCAATGCATCCTTCTGCATCTTTAAATAAGATGATAATGAAGAACCAGTAAATCAAACTTTGTGTAGAGGAATGATTGGTTCATTATTGTATCTAACAGCAAGCAGGCCTGACATCATGTTCGGTGTGTGCCTGTGTGCTAGATTTCAATCTGATCCAAGAATCACTCACTACAAAGCTGTAAAAGAATTTTCAGATATCTTAAAGGTACTACTAATCTTGGTCTGTGCTATAGAAAAGTAAGGATTGCAGGTTAGTAGGATACTGTGATGCTGATTTTGCTGGAGACAGAGTTGAAAGAAAAAGCACCAGTGGTGGATGTCACTTCTTGGAGAAAGAAAATATTGATCAGCTGGTCTAAGCAAAAGGCAAAGCACAATTGCATTATCAACAGCTTAAGCAGATACATCTCAGCAGCCAGTTGTTGCTCACAACTATTATGGGTGAAGTATCAACTTGAAGATTTTAAATATTGCAATATCTGTTATAACCTGTGTTATGTGATAATACCAGTGCCATTAATTTATCTAAAAATCCCATTCAACATTCTAGGGCTAAACATATAGAAATCAAAATCATTTCATTAGAGACTATGTTCAGAAAGGTGTTTTTGATATTCAGTTTATGATACAGAGCATCAAGGGGCTGATATATTCACAAAACCTCTAACTGAAGATAGGTTTAAGTTCATCAGAGATAACTGAACATTCATGCATTGTGAGTATGTATGAAAATAATGGTCTGAAACTTCAGCCTGTCTGAAACATGTGACCTGTCTGAAGTTTTGGTCGTCTGAAATTAACTAGGATGTCTGAAATCTTGCACTTGTCTGAAATGAACAAATGACGTGGCAATAAAGGGGCGGTTTAAATCCACTTTGCACGTTACCCTATGTCTGCGCGGCCAGTTTCTGCCATCATTGCCTCAGAGGTCTATAAGTACTGGAAGGCAGTGAGTCCTTGGTACGTTACAGCTCACTACCCTCTCAAAACCTTTGCTATTCTTCATCTTCAAGAAAGCACTTTCTCTCTCAAGTTCTTTCCATCCTTCAACAATGGCACCAAAGAAGTCTGGAGCTGATAATATTGTGAAGACCAAGGGTGTCTTTCTGGAAGAACTTGAAGCACTAGGAATGGATCTTCATGCAGAATTTCAAGCTGCTGGGTGGCTTGAATACTTCAACAAAAATCGTTCACATTGGCATGAGCAGAGTATACTTGATTTCTGGGCCACAGCCAGAGGAATCCCTAACCCTCAAGGCATCTACACTACCATCAAGGCTAATGTGCTCGGCACATCTATCTTTATTGATGAAGACATCTTGGCCATTGTCTGTGGTGTCAAGACTGAAGGTGCTGTCTTCTCTCCTGGCTGGGAATCAAGAAATGGAGGTCAGAAGCATTTTACTGAGTTTTTATATGGAACTTCCTCTCCTGCTAGTCTGGATGCAAAGAATATGTCAGATAAGGCTAGGGTTCTGCATGCTATCTTGGGGAACTCTGTAATCCCTAAAAGTGGCAGCAGAAACCATGTGTCTGAACTGGAAAGATTCTGCCTATTCATCTTCTGAAGAAGCAGAAGATAAATCTTCCAAATATCATCATGTACCACCTTCAGAAGAGGCTGAGAGACTCTGCTGGAAGTTTTCCTCACAACACCATCATCACCAAGGTGTTGTTGCATTTTAAAGTTCCAGTTCACCAGCTCTTTGATCACCACTCAATTCCTATGTTTGGTGAATCAAATCTAAAGAGCATGAAGATCAAGCTGACTCCAAGGCCTCCATCGCCAACCATGAAAGAAAGTTTGCTAATGGAGAAAGCTCAGAGGAGAAGTTCCACTGTGCAGATTCTGGAAAATGAACTAAAAGGAGATATCAGAAGACATGAGTTCAAGCCCTCAAAGGCGTCACCTCAACCTAAGCTGAAGAAGCTACCTGTAAGAAGCTCAGCCAAGATAGCTTCTGCATCTGTACAGATTCAAGCATCTGAACCTGTTCAGAAACCTTCTCAACGGTTGTCTGAAATTGTGGGTCAGGTGTCTGAACCTGCACAATCCTCAAAGCCTACTTCTATAATGGAAGGACAGGCTGTGGATATTGATGCAGTTGCGGCTCAACCTCTTGCTGCATGCTCCTCTGATCCTGAACTGATTCAGGTTGCTGCTTTGGCTACTGCCATTGAACAAGAAGAGTTAGAACTGAAAGAAGAGCAAGAGAGAACTGACAGAGCTCTTGCAATTGCCTCACAGCTTGCTTATGCTGAGGATGACAAGCAAGCAGTCATTGCTGAAGCCTCAAAGAAAAGAAAGAGGTCAAGTGCACCTCAGAGGAAGAAGAAGAAGGGTAAACTACTTCAGACAGTGTCTGAAGTTAGGATTACCAGAAGTACTGCTTCTCATCTAGAAGAAGCAGACATGGCTGGAAGGTATCAAAATTTTGTAAAGGCTAATCAATACTTCAAGAGAAGAAGGGCTCTTTCCTCTGAAGAAAGAGAAAGGGAGGATAAGGAAGCCAAGGAAAGGGAAGAAAAAGAAAGAGCTGCTAAAGCTCAAGATGCTGTTGCTCCCAAGCCTTACAAAAGGATCAAGGTGAGATTTGATAATGTAACTCCCTCACCTCCTTCATCACCTGAAAAGCAACCTTCTCCACCTATCTCCCAACCTCTACCAACCTTACAGCAACTTTCATTACCCTCTGAACCTTTCATACCATTTGAACCCTCATCACCTACACTCATCATACCATCAGACAACCTGTTGTCTGAACCCCCTGCACCTCAAGAAAACCAAGTTCTTGAACCCACATCTTCACCATCCAAACCCCTCTCACCTCTGTACATACAGCTATCTGATAGCTCATTATCTTCACCTTCATCACCTTCCTCACCATCATCATCTCCACCTCACACACCTTTACCTCCTTCACCACCCTCATCTGTTCATCAATTCAACCTTTCAGCTGAGATTGCAGCCTTATGCAAGAGACTGACAAGAACCTCCTTTGGCTCTTGTCCTTTGCCAAAATTCCAGCATCTGTCTGAAGAGCTGCATCACTTTAGAACAGCCCCTGCTGTCTCACTTCATCAGGGTCTCTCTAAGAAAACTGTGTCTGATGAAAGGGCTTTATATTCCAACAATGCTGATGGTTTGGAGAAGATAAGGAAGGGTGTTGTCCCTCCTAAACATACTTGGGATCTTATCAATCCATTCTCTGAAGACTCCTGGAAGCTGAATAATGAAGAATGGCTAATGGTAAGAATGCTGAACACAGAAGCTGAATTGTTCCAAAGGGACTTGGCTAGAGGAGTTGGAATGATAGGCTACAGGCCTCCTAGAACCAGTTCAATCAGGCCTTCAACCAAAATCTTGGTGAAGCCTGATAGAATTGTTCCTAGGTATCCCCTCAAAGAAGGTCAAGATGAAAAATTGAAGGGTACTAAGGTATATTCTGTATCAGCACCCCTGTCTGAAGTCATGACTGCTTCAGAATGGGAAGGTCTTCCTGAGTTTTTATGTCAGAAGGAGGCGGCTTGAATCACCTGCTGGAAAACTGGATGTGGGAATCTTACTGGAAGATCAGAGAAGCTGCTGGGTCTTCTTCTGGGTGTAGTGATCCTGATGCTGAATCTGCAATGGGTGTTGGACACTTCACAAATGTTCAGTACCATTTCTTAAGAGATCACTTTCCCCCACAGGCAGATTCATTCAACCAAGCTTGGGTGCTTCTGAAGTATGTTGGGACCTTTTTCTGTCCAGTCTACAATCCTTCAGAATATGGCTTACAGCCTGGATTTGGAGTTTTGAGATTCTTCATGAGCAACAGCTAATAAGAAGTGGTCAACAAGAGTTGAAATCTTCTATTGAAGCTGCAATAGACAAGACCAAGGAAGAACTGATCTCCTTTCTGTCTGAAGCCCTGCTGAAGAAGAAGGACTAATTTATTGCCATTGTCTTATGTTCATATTTCTGTTTCAAGTGCTGATTGTCTGTTTAATCCTTACATCATTTTAATACAATCAATGTTTTTTCCATCTCATGTGTTCATGATCCTTGCTCTGATACTTGTTTTTACTCTATCTGTAGTTCATACTCCTGTTTGTTTTATTGATCTGTTACTGTTTTTGCTCTATAATTCCCTTTTGATTGATGACAAAAGGGGGAGTATTAAATCTAACAAAATCTGGAGTGATTACAGGATTCAGGGGGAGTACATGAAATAGTCCAAAGCTGTGCTGTCTGAACTTCTGAGAAAATCATATATAAAAGCATCAAAAAGGATATATTTGTCCCAGGGGGAGCTAAATCTTAATCTCTCAATTTTGCATAATTTAAGTTAAATTTGTCATCATTAAAAAGGGGGAGAATGTTGAGTCTAAAAAATATCATAAAGAGGTTTATGATGTTTTAAAGACTGAAATTTCTCTAAGTTTTAATGATCAACAAATTCAACTTAAGTTGTTTCTCATAAGATACAATTGTCTAAATTGTTTATCTATGATTTTCAGCAAGAAGCCTACTATATAAGACTAAGTGTTAGATCCGTCTGAAGAAGCTGATGCTGTCTGAAGATGATCAACCCGTCTGAAGCATCAAAGCCGTCTGAAAGCTTTTGATGACGTGGCATCTCTTGTCTGAAGCTGTGACAATCCATGTACCTCTGCACGTTTTTCACGCATGTTCTCTGCTACAAACATCTGACACCTGTGCAATGCAATTCAAGCACGTTCTCTGTCACAACGTGTCCTCTGCTACGCAGCAATTGCAGCAGCAACAAAGAGCACCTTTTTGGCAGGAGCAAACCTTGTAAAAATGTCAGAAATTGTCAGGGAATATCAGAATATGTCAGAGAATATTCTGTACTGCAGCAGCTGTCTCACAACGGCTAGCATTGATTTCACAAACCTAAGAGTCTTAAATGATTCAAATCATTTGGTTATAAATACCCCTCATTTGAAGACCAACAGGAGAGAGCAACATAGCAAAAGAACAGAAACTCTGCAAGTTTTTCGCTGAAACACTCTGATAGATTTTTATTATCTTTGTACACACATATTGTATTATCTTGAGCATACCTCAGTCATCTTTGTACATCTGTAACTGTTTAAGTCTCAAAACTGATATAGTTTGTGAGCTTAAGCATTTCTCTCATTTGTATTTCCTTTGAGCCTGGAGAGGCATGTCTGAAAAAGAATACTTGTGTGTTGAGCCTGGAGAGGCTTGTCTGAAAAAGAATACTTGTGTTGTTGAGCCTGGAGAGGCTTGTCTGAAAAGAATACTTGTGTTGTTGAGCCTGAAGAGGCTTGTCTGAAAAAGAGTACTTGGTTGTAGAGCCTGAAGAGGCTTGATAGAAAAGAATACTTGTAATCTTGCAAGATTAAGAGAAAATCCAAGTGCTAGTTGGCATTGGGACTGGACGTAGCTCACAAGTGGTAGTGAGTGAACCAGGATAAATTCTGTGGCTAAGTTTCTCTTCCCTTATCTTTGTCATTTCAGTTTTAAACTAATTAAGGGGACTGAATATTTTATTTAATATTTTAAAAAGAAGAAACTTCGTTTAGAACCATTTTAAAGCAGTCTGAAACCAACTTCAGACAGCTAACTAAAACTTCAGACAGCCTTCTAGTAACCTGTCTGAAAATCTGTTTTTGTAAATCTGTTTTCGAAAGCTTCTTAAAATATTTAGAAACACTATTCAACCCCCCCTTCTAGTGTTTCCCTGTGTTCCTACAATTTATAATATATATATATTATGTATTTTTGATGGATTAATTTAGGGAAAAACATTTAATAAAAATTAATATTTTAATATTTAAAAATTGATTTGATGATTAATTAAGGCTTAAATATGAAATTCGTCCCTCCAAATATAGCGAGTTTTTTTTTTCACCCCTCCAATTTTTTTTCCCAATCATCCCCACGAATTGAGAAATGCATTAATGTCATCCTCGCCGTTCACTTTCCGTTTAAATGGACTAACGGTGATTACACGTGTCAATCCTATGTGTAATTAACTTTTTAATTTCTTTCTTAATTAAATCTCAGAAATCCTATGCTTATTAACCCTTAGTTCATTACAATCCCTAGATCCCAATTTTTGTGGTTGTCTTCTCCAAACGTGAGGAAGTAGCAAAGCTTCTTGCTTCGTTCCATCTGGTCCAATGTTGAAAAGGCATAGATCTGTCCAAGAGAGAGGCATTCAACTATGAGATCTTCATCTTCTTCTTCTCACCGCGTCGAATGCTATGCAAGTGTGGGGAGAGGTTTACTCTTGACGTCAAGCACGGTGACAAACCTTGGGCAGATGTTTAGGAGGTGTCCCAATTGGAACGTAAGTGATTATTGTTCTTGTAACTCTTCAGCAGTCTTTTGTGTTATTCTTCTTCTCCATTTTTGATATTGTCTAACCTTCAACCACGATTTGGCACGTTTGAGCAGAGAGTGGTAAGGGCTGCAATTTCTTTCGCTGGTGCGAGGAAGCAGAAGTGCAAACGGTTGGAAATGATGAGGTCTAGAAACGCTTTGACCTGGAGGTTGTAGATTTGGAATTCAAAGTCTCCAAACTGAAGAGAAAGCTGCATGAGGAGAGAGTTATTAGAAGAGTGTTCAGTGCTATTTTGATTGTATCTTGGGCACTGACTATTTGTCTCTATATTTTTTCTCAATTAATTGTGTAAGAGCTTAGTGTAAGTTTGTTTATGAGGTTGGTCACCCATTTGTAAGGCACTATTTAAGTTCTGTATCTTTTGGCAACAACCAAATTAATGTGAAGGTTGAAGACCATTATTTTGGCTTTTATGTTGAGTTTGTTGTCCAATTTTTAGCATGTATATGAAATACTGTTATCAGAATTTGACCAAAAGATAACATTACTCACTTTTAATACTAAATGCATTGTTCATTAAGTCAAATTAATGTGCATCACCTAACAGTGTTTGTGAGCACCAAAATATTCTAGTTTGTAGTGCATACAGAGGCACTTTACAACTTAACATAATAAACACCAAAAAGCAACACCTTAAAATATTTGGGAACCACAACTTTAACCCATGCTACTGTACCCTCAAAAAAGGACCTAATGTCTACTAAATTCTTGTCCATATTCTGCATTGAAGCATGGTCCCATGTGATTCCTTTGGAAAAAGAATCAGGTGTCAGCTCCATAAGTCCCACTTGTCTGAGTGGGAATTACTCCATCTGTGTTGGGACCATCATTTTGGGATGGCATAAATGGTTAGGCAGGTTTGGTGCCTCCACCTTCACTACTATTTCCCCCTTCAGCTGTAGTCGTGGTCTTTGCTAGATCTGCAAGTTGTTGCACTGGTTGTAAGTATGAAGAAGATCTGGACTTATGGGGATATCTTTGGTGACAACATTCCAATCAGGTTGATTACCAGAAAGGACTTGCCTTGCTAGACCCTGCAACAAATTACAGTTACAGATTCCAGTAAAGGTTAGTTGTTGTGCAACAAAGTTAAACAAAAAAATCAGCTCAATAGGTAGCTTACCATGATTTTGTTCATATCCTTTGCTGACTTAATGTAGTTTGCAGGAGGGGATGGAGTTACCCGGGTCTGATATAGGAATTACAATTAAACCAGACATGAAATTGTAATTTTTGTAGATGCAACAGAAAAATAATGATATGCAGCAGAAAGATGATGAGTTCATGTAGAAAAATGATGAACTGCAGCAGAAAAAATTGTGCTTTAAATTTTACCAGATCTGTTATAGAGGTTGAAAGTTTTGTATACAGTGTAGCAATGAGCCTATCTTGAATCTCAGCTTGACCTTGAGGAACTGCTACAAGACCCTTTTTCAAGCATTTCTCCTGCAATCTTTCCTTTTGTAATGATTTTGGAATTAGTTGTCTTGGATTAGCACTCTTTCTCTGCCTTTTTGGTTGACTACCTTCACCCTGAGGACCATGTGTATGTAATTGTTAAAGAAAGTAGCAAATTTACATCATCACTTATGCAAACAATTTATAAGGATCTTACTTTTTCAGGGGCCTTAGCAGTTTCAGTGTTAGGACATTGTGCAGTTGCAACCACTTGAATTGGAACACTTTATGTCTCTTGAGTTGGGGCATCCTGTACAGGTATCAGGTAGATCTTTGGTTTAAAGAGATATTATGGTAGATAAATAATAAGTAGATTGAGTTGGGGAAAATACCTGACTTTGAGGAGCAGTATTTGCATCCACAGTAGCAGATTCTTGTCCAGCAGGTGGGGCTTCCTGTACAGGTATGGGGTAGATCTTTGGTTTAAAGAGATATTATGGTAGATACATAATAAGTAGATTGAGTTGGGGAAAATACCTGACTTTGAGGAGCAGTATTTGCATCCATAGTAGCAGATTCTTATCCAATAGGTGGGGGGATCTTCCTTTGGTTTGAGGTTACATTTCCTACTATTATGTCCATATGAGTGGCAAAAACCACAAGCATATTTGGTGTTTGCTCTCTTTAATTTGGTTGGGGCAGGGTCTTCATCAGGCTCTCTTCTCCTTAGTTTTTTGGGGCACCCAGGACCTCTTTTGTAGGTGGGTGGGTACATGACCCCTTGATCAGTTTTGGCCACATACTTTGACCATTGATAGGAGAAATTGTTTGTCCATAACATAGTTCATAACATTCTCTCATATAATATCTATGTACATACGATTCAGGATTCTCCCCTGATAAGTGCCAATTATATGATATATTCTTGTATTTTTACTGCACTTATCAAGGGTAAAATAGTAATTTATGCCCCAAAATAATCCCTTTTTATTATAATTGTAATAATTGTGTTTATTTTATTTGAATTTGCATTTGATTCTATTTTAATAGAAAATCTGTTGATTTTGCAGATTTATGAGGAGATTTAAATGAGAAGAGAAGATAACATTATTTGAGGATAGGATCTGCAGATTTGAAGTTTAAATAAGAGCAAATAAAGATAAGATCAGCAACCATTTAAAGAAGGATTTTGCGGATAACTTCCCAATTTAAATTCAAAGGCAAGATAAACACAATCAGATCAAAAAGAGGGAAACAAGGAAAGCAAAGCAAACAAGGATAAGATCAGGAAGAGATCAAGTTAAAAAAAGAGAGAATCAAGAGAAGCTGGAACGAGAAATACGCTCCACCTGTGCTGAGAGCAGGTGAAGCGTAGCCATCAGGATTCCTCTCTGGATCGTGCGCTTCAGACGCGCTGAGCACAGGTGAAGCGCAGGAACGCAAATTTGTTTTTAGACCTGTTTTCAAAATAGATTCCTTCCAGATTTAATATAGCTTTCCTTGGTCTATAAATAGGACCTTTTGAAAAGATCAAAGTAGCGTTTAGCAGAGAGTTTAGAGAATAGAGTTTAAGGCTCAAAGTTTAGAGGAGACCCCGAAGGGCTGCCGAGATAGCAACGCTAGGATTGAAGAAAAGCGTGACAGTTTCTTCATTGGTGTGTATGGCTACCATGCGTAGCTAAACTCTCCAATAGGGTTGAATGTAGTTGATTCAATCCCCACATGTATGTGAATTCTCTTTATTAATTATGAATCCCTATTCTATGATATTGGTACTTTTATACTTTACTTAATGCGTAGCTTCTGCCTTTGTGCCAGAGTTATAGGTTGTCTTTGTAAAATACATTGGTAAATGGTTTTGTAAATTCAACAGCGAGTTTGGGGGAGCCTAGACATAGGAAACTTGAATTCTGATTGGTAAAAGTACTCATAGTAATCGCTATAGGAATATAGGGGGAATCGATGATTGAAGAATTGCAATGTGACAGCCTCTTCATAGTAGTCCCTATAGGAATATACGGTGAATTGATAGTGTTAACGAACGGAAAATTAGAACAATCAAGCCGGGGTAATTTGTCGCCTGGGAGCACCCGCATGGATTATCTTCGAGTGGTTTACTGCTGGTAACTCGGGGTAAAACAATATAGTTTGACTAAGGTATCATAGAAATATTTCATAATTAATATTGAGGTTCACATATGTAAGGGGTGCGATGATACGAAGTTCAATCCTGATCCAAGTAATGTTATCTTACTCTATCTCTACTATCTCATCTACTTTATGAAATTTACTTTCTGCATAACAATTACCAAATATCGTCTCTTACTTGATAGTCTGAACACTAGTAAATACGAAATGAACCGTTCCCTGTGGATACGATAACTCATACTTAATATTATACTGCTGAAATTTTGGTACGCTTGCCAGAATCTCATCGTCCCCCCTATTGCATATAGCAGCCACTGCATGCCTACATGGAATCCCCACAAGCTCCCAGAAGTTACAAGTACGTGAGCACATAGCCAAGTCTACAATGAACTTATTAGTGAAATGCCTATTAGTAACCTCAAATTTTAGTTGCCCAGCCCATGTTGCAAACCAATTTCCAGAATGCTCAATTTCCCTATCTAACCTCTTTCTTGGTTTTGGCATAACCTCACCCTTATACTTAGAACCTTCTCCTTAAGAGTTGCAAACCTACTCATAATGTATGTTCGAATCCATTCAAACATTGTAATTATAGGCTTGTCCCTAGCTAACAATATTGTACTGTTAAAAGCTTCTGCTAGGTTGTTCATTAAAATCACACAACGGGGGTAGTATGAGAAGGCATGCTTACACCAATGTCTTGTTTGAACAACTGTCAACCAATCATAGGCCTTCTTGTCCAGTTGCCTTATCTGTGCCATCTTCTATTCCCAAGCTTCTACATATGTAGCTTTGGCAGCACCCATCATATGGTCTCTGAGTAATGTCCCCCCTCCAAATTTCTTCTTAAAATTTGCATACAGATATTTCAAGCAAAATCTTTGTTCAACCCCTTGTAGCATCTCATCAAATGTTTGCATCAACCCCTGCCACAAAAACAACAACAGTGTTATGAATTTAATAACGTAAGTATTTTCAATGAAATTTATTAAAGAAGAAACCTCATACCTTTTGTTGATCTGATATGAAAACCCGCCTATTGGTGGTGATGTCACCAATATCTTCCAGCAACAGTGTTAGGAACCATCTCCAGCTTTCTTTAGTTTCATTTTCACAACCCCAAAAGCTAGAGGAAGATACTGATCATTGGGATCTCTACCTACTGCAATTAACAACTGACCACCATATTTTGTCTTCAAATGACACCCATCAAATCCAATGAAAGGTCTACATGCACTAACAAATCCTTTTTTACAACCTTCTAAACACATATAGAAGTTACCAAATTTTGGTGGAATGGTTGGGGATATCCTCTCCACACCAATTTTAGCAGTATTCCCAACACTAACACACAGCAACTCAGCAGCATATGACCACAACAGTGAATACTATTTCTGTGCATCCCCCTCAATGACAACCCTAGCAATTGAACTTGCCTTCCAAGCAGTAGCTACAGTATTTCCAGTGGCATATGTGGTCCTTATCTCAGCAATTACATCTTGCAGTCCCATGTTAATGTTGCTTCTAAACTTGTTGGCTAACACTCTTGCAACCCACTTTGACTTAACATTTTTGTTGTCGAAAACCCTTCCACATGTATGTGTAGGGTTTGGAGTCTTGCACCTAAATGTTTGGCTTCCCCCAACCTTGCTAACAAGCATAAAAAATTACAAGATTGCTTGCATTTCACCCTTACCCTCACTGCATCATTCTTCTCAAATGTGACTTCTTTTCCATTTAATACAGAATGTTCTAGGATAGCATCTTTGATCTCCTTCAGAGATGCAAACTCCATTCCCAATTTGAATTTGAATTCCTTGCACAAATCCTCCTTCCTAAATCTTGGAAATCTGTCTTTACTTACCAATCACCTTCACCATCAGATCCGGACAAGCTTTCAAGGTCATCAGAAACATATTCATCATCCATATCATGTGTCACCTCAAAATTTTTCGTAAGAAATTCAGAATAAACATTAGGCACATCATCACTCATAATAGTGGTATTAACATTACCACTATCATTTTGCCCACTCCCACCAGCCATGTTCTGTAACTCCAATGCATTCCCAGGCACATCATTTAGCCTACTCCCACCAGGGACATCATCATTCAATGTTGAAACTGCAGGCAACTTTTTCTTAGGCCCAATGGGCCTTTTAGGAGGGACTGACTTCTTCCTACCACTAGGTCCATCTGCTATAATTGGTTTCTCACAAACTTCAATTTGTTGCTCAATGGGCCCCTCAACTGTATTATCAAACCCATCATCAAGGCCCAAATCCCTTTCTTCCTCACTGTCACTAAAATGAATGTCACTCAGACTATCATCACTATCAGCCCCAACATTCTCACCACATACTTCGCTATTAACACCCATTGTCCCACCATCAGCAGCAGCTATCACATTCTCACTACCAAGTGTATTCAGTGCACTAGAAACACCCACCTCATCTTCCACGACATCCACTTCATAGTGATTACTAATGGCAAAATTGGCCATTTCCATAGCAGTAACATCATCTCTGATAGGTCTTAACCGTCCTTCCAAACCAGTCTCCTTAGGTTTCCACCAAATCCTACACTTACCCAAATGCCCTAAATCCTCTTTTAAAACTCCTTTTACTTCAGGATAGGACCGCTTATCTAAGTCTAGGTTATGCATGACATGAATTTCCCCTCCTAAGTAGTCATGAGTTGGGTGAGTTACAAAGGTTCCTCTATGATGGAACACAACCGAAAAAGACATCCTACAAATCAAGCAGCCAAACATTGACAATTTTATATTAGGGTTTATATAATAAAAGTCACTAAGTATGCTTATCTAATACTGTTTCCATTTACACAGCTTCGAAAATAGTAAACAAATGGAAAGAAACACACCCCATTGTCCCCACATGCTCCAGGTCATTTACGGAAACAGTAAAGAACAACTCACCTTGGACGCACTTGAAGTAAAAATCACGTGTCTACAACGTTGCCTTCAGTAGCCGAATCTCCTCCAACACGCGTTTTCCCTTGCGTTACCTTCGTCTTCGTCTAATCACAAAGGATTTCACCTGCACACACCACGCACTCACGTCTTCATCGGCAAGGTTGAATTGAAGGGAGTGAAAGTAAAAGGTTTTAGGGCACAGGGTTGTTATATTCGTAAGAGTAAATAATATAAGAGTTAATTTCAATTGTTATTTTATCTGCCATTTTCTGAGATTTAATTAAGAAAGAAATTAAAAGAGTTAATTACACATAGGATTGACACGTGTAATCACCGTTAGTCCATTTAAACGGAAGTGAACGATGAGGATGACATTCATGCATTTCTCAATTCGTGGGGATGATTGGGAAAATTTTTTGGAGGGGTGAAAAACAAAACTCGCTATATTTGGAGGGACGAACTTCATATTTAAGCCATTAATTAATATGATGATATCTTAATTTGTTTAAGGAGTCAATTTATACCCTTCATTTTATTAAGTAAAAATATTGAAAGAAAATAGTTTAACAAAAAGTTATACTTCTTTAAGTTTTAATAACAAAATTCAAAATAGGATATATGTTTTTAGTCCCTCTAAAATTAGTGAATTTTGCTTTTAGTCATTATTTTTTTTATTGAAGTGTCTCCCAATTTTTTATTTGCAATTAGTCATTCCCCTCAATTGGCTTGTATATGTCAGATGTTTGACCGCCAAAAAATTCACCTTTCTAACTTCCCCTTCTCCCCACTCCTCTTCTTCCCTCCCCTAAAACCACCTACTCACTTATTTGGTGTGGCGAACATGGACTTTTGTTTGAATAATATGCATGCTTTTTATATTTATTATTAAAATGACAATATTTTAAAATTAGGATGGATCCAGCAAGAGAGAGAAAGCGAGAGTATGTGTGGGATCAACAACATGTGTGCAACCCACCGCATGCCCCCAAATCTCCTACTGCTTTTCCTCCAATTGTGGAAAGGAGATAGACTCGTGTGTAATAAAGGTAATTAATTAATATTAGAGTTTAATTACTATACATTATCAGTGTAAAAATATTTTATGTTGCGTCTCAAAAGATAATTATCAAAATATGAGAAATTTATCTTGAATCTCATGCTCTTAGAATTTTAATGGATTACAAAAATAAAACATATAGATGTTTATAAGAATATCCTCTCACAAACATTCTATTAAAATTTTCAGATCAAGAGTATTTGGGAAGGATCATCCAAAAGCTTCAGATCGTCTTGAAGCCATATATCTTTGAAGTGTATCATCGTCTGAAATCGTGAAATCTGATATGAGACTTGGTTGCATCTGAAGGCTGAAGGTATCAGAATCAAGTGAAGACTTTTTGAAGACGTTGCTGTCTATGCAGAACGTTCATCTTCTTGGTCTAACTTATTTCAGCACAAGAGACAGACATCCTTTCTTACCTCGTTCAAGAGTATTGCACAAATAAGGAAACTTTGCAAATCCTGCTGCACCTGCAACAAAAAGTATTGTGTGCACAGAACCTGCACCTGCAACCGTTCCAGAATTTTGCTGATAAAGAAGCCCAACGTCTTGGAGCATTTAATGCTATTTGACAACGGGAAACAGAGTCTCATATGCTATATGAAGGCTCGTGAAGTTGAAGATTCAGAAGAGAAGAATTCTTTGAGCTATTACGCTGCAAAAACACTGCCAAAAACACTCTGATAATTCTTTGTACAAAATCATATTTCATATTCTAAGTTAATCTTAGCTTTGTACTTGTGTTCTTGCTATCATCTGAAGATAGTGTTGTAGAACAATTTTCTGTTTATTCTAAACAGTTTGGGTTATAAGACTGGAGAGGCTTTCTGTATAAAACAATACTTGGGTTTCACACTTGGTTAAGTGTCTGAGAGCCTGAAGAGGCTTGGTGAAAGAAAGAATACTTGTGGTAGAGCCTAAAGAGGCTTGACAGAAAAGAATACTTGTAATTCTTGCAAGAATAGTGGAAATCCAGTGGTGGTTTGCCTCTAGGACTGGATGTAGCTCACAGTGGTAGTGAGTGAACCAGGATAATTGTGGTTGTGTTCTCTCTTACCCTCAAACTCTTTCATTTCAGTTTATATTCTAACCAAAAAGGGATGTGAAAGTATTTTACATAGAGAACCTTACTTTTATCAAACATACAATTGCAAACAAATTTTCAGTCTGAACTTAAGTTCAGAAGGTATAGCAAAACTTCAGACCATAACTCTGCGTCTGAAGACTTTCTGAAACAGCTTTCTGAAAAGATTTTCAAAACTAGAAGGTTTCCATTGAAACACTATTCAACCCCGGTTATAGTGTTTCCCTGTGTGCAATTTCAATTGGTACCAGAGTTTATCCTTGGGCTTAACACCTAAACAGTGTTAAGGACAAAGATCCTAATGGAAACTTCTACCAGCAACAGACAGTACATCACTGAAGGATCCTCTATTACGAGACCCCCTGCATTCAATGGAGTAGATTACCACTATTGGAGGGATCGTATGAAGTTGTTCATTGAGAGCAACAACATTGATGTATGGGATGTGGTCACTGATGGAGACTATGTTCCTATGCATGCTGGAATGCCCATACCTAAGGCTGACTGGACTTTGGAGCAGAAGGCTAGAGTTCAACTAAATGCCAAGGCTAAACTCTATCTGATATGTTCTTTGAACAAATCAGAATATGAGAAAGTTCATGGTTGTTCATCTGCCAAGGAAATTTGGGATATGTAACGTCCTAATTTCTTAGTTCAAGAATAATGTCCGTTGGAAACACTATTCCCGAATTTCTGAAATTATTTCACGCCATTTTAAATATCGTCATACAAATCTCACAGTTTGCTTAGGCAATCCAACGTTTGCTTAAGCTTTCACAATTTCATACAACATTGCATTCAATACAAAACCTCAATTAAACATAGGGAACGAACCTACACTTTGGGGTGTTATGGTTCGTAAAACTCCTACCGGAAATCCGGCAGAGTTTCCCCTAAAAACTGGGCATTTCCCAATTTCTAACTTAACCTGAAATCCAGAAAAACACCAATACAATTTATATAGCACAATTCCAATATCAACTACAACTAAGCCTCCGTGGCCAATCTAAGGTGTTTACATTAATACATCCAAAATCTTTAATTTACATCTAATTATCTCTTAAGAATATCTTCGACATTGGGAGTGGATGGATCTACTCCAAGAGCTTCACTTCCATCTGAACATCTAGCGGGGCCATCCTGCATAAACTAAAATGCATCCCCGCAACGTGGGTTGAGACTAATGTCCCAGCAAGCATAATCATGCATTCATACAGTGTAGGGAGGCAAGCATATGAGATGCAACACATAATTCAACACATCATGTATAACTACTTCAATTACCACATTACAACTACACTCATTTGTACATGATGTCAATGCAAATCTGGAAAATAGATATGCCATGCATGACCTGCATTACCCGACAGATGGGGTCTTATCACTGTCTGGGGCTAGATCTGAGCTCATACTACAAGGAACGTCTTCCTTGGGCATAACACCGCCAATTAACTGGGGCTGAAACCCGCATTTTAACTGGGGACCGAAGTCCAATTAATTGGGGAACGAAGTCCAATCTTGCTTAATTAAGGTGAACTGGGGCCGAAGCCGTAACTGCGGCCGAAGCCAAACTTATTTTTAACTGGGAGCCGAAGCTCAAATTCATTTTCCAATTAACTGGGGCCAGAAGCCTTTATGAAAATGTTGAAACATCACAAATAGCACATGTCTCATAATAGATCGAAATATTCTCATAGTGATATGGACATCAGTCAAGCAGTCAGCAGGTTAGGTGGGCCCATGACAAGGGCACAGGCTAGGAGGGCTAAGGAGGCACTACAACTTGTCATCAAGGAATTCCAATCCCAAAGTATGCAAAACATTAATGAAAGTCTTCAGTTCATTAATGTCACTCAGGTTGAAGAAGATGGAGCCAATGATGAAGAGGCAGTTGCATTTAATGCAACTACCAGTTGAAGCACCTTCAAGGCAAATGATGTGGCATTGTGGGTGGCCACATGTGGCAATTGTGGGCGGCCACTCTCCTTTAATTTTGCTGAAATTATTAGGTTTATTTGCTTTCAATAAAGAATAGGAAGTTACAAGACATTTGAGTTATTGTTTTTATGGTTACAAGACAAGGTTGTAAAGTTATTAAAATGCTTTGAAAGCCTTGTCTACTAGCCGTTGGAGTAGGCTTGTTTGTGCGCATGAACCTGGTCTTGTTTAGAGCCACATGGGAACCTTCCACCTAGTGCAAGTTGCGGCCAACATGTGCTAAAATTGGCTGAGTTATAATTCATCAAGAAGGGGCCAACAAGGCTATAAATTGGAGAATGAAGAGCCATTAAAGTGGCGGCCAAGTCATGAAGAGGGAGGTTAGAAAATGAATGGAAACTTGATGAATGGTGGCTGTTTTGTGCGGCCATTTTTATTGCTGCATGAATAGCTTCTTTACTTCATGTTTGGTGGTTATTTTCTAAGGTTTATTGCAGCCACAAGTGCCAAATTCGGGTTGGGAAAATGTGGCCACACAAGCACACTTAGGTTGAGTTTTATTAGCTAATTTTGTCTCTTTAATTTATTTATTTCCTAGTAATGTATTAGGGTTGAATGGGGAGTGTGTAAGGGGTATTTTTGGGAGATTTGGGGCGTGAACATGCAGCTGAATGCATAACCCTAATTTACCTTGTAAACTCTATAAATACATGCTTCATGCATGAATGAAAGGTTAGAATGTTTATGCAGAAAAATTACCTATACTTTGAGAGTGTTTCTCTAAGTTTCTTGCTAGTCAAGAGTTGAGAATTTATCAAGGGATCCTTCCTTTGTGTGTATGTTCTTAGGGACTTATCTTTCAAGTCTTTGAAAGTGTGACGTCCTTTCCTATCTTCCTTATTCTTCTTAAATTTTCTTATACTACGTTTTCCTTGAATAAAACCTGATTTTCTTCACGTGTTCTTCAAGAATTCAAAGCTGAATTTTCGTTTTCAAAGGGATATTTTTGGTTGCCTTTGTTTATTTCAATTTCTTGAGATACGTTTTAAAAGAAAAGAAAATAGAAAGTAAAAAAAGAAGATATAAAAAAAGAAAAAGTTTAGAAACGAAAAGAAAAAGAATTGTTATCAAGAAAAGTGTTGGTTATTCAGAATTATCTAAGGTCCATCAAAATAGAACCTCAAGGTTCTTATCACATAGCCATAATGAAACCCCATCATGTGAATCTCATAGCCCAACTCCCACAATCAATAATAGCATGTTCCTCAAGCATAACTCGTAAATTATAAGACAATAATAAAAGGGGATGGATGAAACCCTAACTTACAACCCTAACTCATGTCTCTAATCATAACATTCATTCAAGAACCAATCATAGAACATCAACAATTATTCATGGACATACATGACTAGAGGAAGGGGAAAAAGGGATTAGGGTTCATTCAAGGGACTCAAGCAAGAATGAGAGTGGGTGTGTGAGTTATACTCACTTCCAATCCCGTGAACCATAGCAAGTTTTGTCCCTCCATTCCTCAGCCACACCATGGCGCCACCATGGTGCTATCACCCTTAGAATACCCCTTAGCCCAATAGTCTCCTCATTCAGCCAAAACAAGAGATAAAAGAAATTAGAAATTTAACGAATAGGAAAAACAGAGCATGAGAAAAGAAAGAAGGGAAACCCTCACCACTTCCTAGCTGCGGCCAAGATGGCCGCCGTCTGCACCCTAGGGCCATGGCGTGCGCAGCCGTGCACCTCCGCGGTTCACTACCCAGTCACCGCCGCGGAAACCCATCCAGCCACTGTCTCTACCATTTCGCGTCTTCTCCGTCACATGGGGCTTCCATGGCTCCTCTGTCCTTTGAGCATTTCACTCCGTGGCCGCGTCCGCCGCGAATGGTCACCACCACCACCGTTCAAATGGCCGCGAGCCACCACTCACCTCCTTCCCTGAACCTCCGCTGCTACGCGACTCCTCTGGCCACAACCGCGCGACCCTCCAGCCGTCGTGACACTGCGCACCACCGCACACGTCCTCGCCCCACCGCCGCGCGACCTCCTTTCACCGTCACGGTCCGCGATCAGCAGTCGCAGCCATGGTCGCTCCATACCTCTCTTCCTCTGGTCGAACCACCAGCCATTGCCGCCTCCTCCCCTTTCTTCCTCCATAGCCGCCGCTGCTTCTTTCTTTCTTCTTCTTCTTTCCCTTTCTTTCTCTCAGCCGCCCTCTTCTCTCTGCTAGGTTTAGGAAATAATGTGTTGTGTGTGTGTTTTTGCAAAAAGGGGCGTGAGGGTTTCCTATGATACCTGATCCCTTTCTTCATTCAATTTTTTTAAACTTATATCTATAAATATAGTCAAAATAAGGTTAAATTACATATATGAAATATATAAGTATCTACTTTGTTTACTTTGTTTTTCTTTTATACAAGGAATTATATTGCTATGAAAGAATGGAATTTAATTTGACTCTAATAAAATTTAGGTTTAAATACTCCATCTTTATAAATATTATCTTACCTTATAGCTTATTTATTTAACATATTTTCTAACCTATTATTATTATTATAATTATAATAACCTTTTATTATCTTATTAATTACTTGCATTAAAGTAAATTATAAGTACTTTAATTAAAATTCTAGATTCTTAAATTTTGGGATGTTACAATTTTACCCCCCTAAAAATGAATTTTGTCCCCAAAATTCGCTCCAATTACTCCAACGCCAGATCACACTCCTATTCTCAACTAGATTCGACACTATCGACACCTCCTAACTTGTTGATCAACAACTAATATCTCTATCCCTTAAGACGACTAAGGGGAACTAAGGGTCGATTGCATTCCTAAACTAGTCTTCTTTGTCCCGTCACCTAAGGCTACGTCTTATCTGCCGCCATTCCTTAAACAGTCTCATACCTGACTTATACCTAAACCAATGAATTCTTCATTCTCCCTTTCATCAACACCTAATCACTTACCATCCTAGCATGGATTTCTAGGGAACCTCACATTGGTCTCTCCGCATTGAGATGACATAACTACCTTAGTTAATTAAACTATCTAAGTTAAGATACCAAAGGATTGTATAAGACTCCTGGTCATGGCCACTAACTTACTACTTGATCCGCGTACCACACCTTGGGGAATTTCCTAAAGGTTGTCTAAGTTGTTAGGGACCCTGACTTTTGGTACCTACTAGTTGATTTAAGCCTTGGGTTGATAACAACCTAGCTATGCTCAGGGTAGTTCTAAGTGGTCTTCTAGGTCATACTATGGGTGCTTGTATTTTTCCCACAAGGCTACCCCCTTAGGGGCTTGGCCCTCTCTAACTACCCTTACGATTCAAGTCCGCTACATGAAACTATGCTGTGACTTCTAAAGCTATCTGGTCTGAAACAACCTTATGACAACAACATCTCATAACTGGTTTCTAAAACAACGACATACAGTTCTCAAATAAAAGAAAATATAGTTGCAGCCAAGTGTGCGTAGCATATATAGCCACGACCAAGGCAACAATGCTTCTCTGGTACACATAAGATAGAGGATGGACAAACTCCTATAGTTCATCCGGGGAAGGCCAGTCTCATCATACATAACACGATAGTGTGTAGGTCTGCTTGTACCTATCACTCCATCATGTGCACAACGTAGAAAATATAATTATTTATCGATCCAACCTAGGAATCTGAGTACGGACACCCGTCCTATACAAGGGTATCAACAACTATTGACTAAAGCTTGCAACTGTAACAATTGAAGGGACCTCTAATTGCCTTGGTGACCAAGCGACACATACAAACTTGAACGATGGCCGAAACCTTAGAGACAAGAGGAATGGAGGAAGGATGTTCAACACCTATATTAACACTAGTCTTTAACAAAACACTAACTAGATACTGATCGTTGACCCTCGTAGGAGTTACACACTGAGTAACAGTCCTAAATTCCACAAGATTTTCCTTTTTCCATGAACTATAAAGGCCAAAGTATTACCGCTAAGGAATCAAAAGAGAAAGAGTCGAGAGGCCTAACCTGTAGACTTAGCTCTACCACAGATAACTTAGAAAACCGGTAACAGGAGTGCCTACATCCTGGAAAACCGACAATGATGTACTGGGTACCGAAACTTTGATAATTATGAGACGTCTACTCCATATACCTTGACCAAATAACAAGGGACCCTATCCTTCAGGTGCTAGTTGTAGAGTGAGCCTCGAACCGAAAGGGATCAATCATGATTGCAATTTTCTAAGTACCTCTACCCATTCGAGTTCTCAATATCACTTACCCTCCTTATCTACTGGGGTTGTACCCTCTAACGTGACTGAATTAATCATGGGGTCTTCACTAAGCGATAATGTCCAACCATAACTCAGATATGGATAGCAAGGTTCTATACTATAAGGGGCTTAAGGTAAAAAGGGTACTCTAAGGTCGTACAGAGAGATTAAGGAGTCTTGGTCTTCAAACCTAAGGTTCCTCTATGGGTTCAAGTGTACTTAAGTATGAAATAGGTTAACCAACACCTATGTGAGCCAAAGCTACATCTAAGAACTCTCGTGTTAATCGGTTTGGGTACCGAAGGTCTAGATCCTTCTCCTAAACACTAGACTTGTATTCACTAGTGCATGGACCTAAAGGATAATTAAGGATTCTAATGTGCCAGCCTAATATCTTAGGAAACACAGGGTTGGACCCGCTTCTTACATGTTAAAACCCAAATCACCGTACGCAAGACTTGGACATTCTCATCCCCATCAAATTAACTCACTGACTACCAAGTTAGACATCTACCCAGAGTTATAACGACTCAGGCAACCACAAGAGTTATCAAGGCCTTAGCTCAATTCCTCGAGCCGTATCTAGGGTTACCTCTATCTGTTGGCAAGAAACTTAACCAAGGAACTAGGGTTACTCTCCCTTACTAGTGATATCAGTTTCCTCTAACTTCCCATGAGTTTTACCTTCAACCCCCTAACCCTTACTTACGTGACCTTACAAGAAACGCAACCAAACATGCCTAGGGTTACCTCTATCTGTTTTGCTTGCTTGAAGAAATATGGAAGTGACAAAGGCATATTTTGTGATTATAATATTGTGCTCAGTGCCAAATAGTCAACCTGATTTAATATTTCCATTTATTGATTGCCCATTTGAGCTTGAATATTTTCTTCGATGCACCCTAGCCATATTCATTGAATATCACCTGTCCCTTAACACTTGGGATAGAGAGCAAGGTGCACCACAACAAAATGGGATAAGAAGTTGTTCACAAGAGACTCAAGAGAAGGCACAAGAAATCACAAAAGAAGGATCCTCCCCCACAAAATAAATTTCTATGTTATGTTTCCTGTCAAAAATAAATAAATAAATAAAATTCTGCACAAAAGTGTGGAGTTGAATAAGTTGGGGGAGAATTTCTTCAAACAATGAGGCCAAGCTGAAAAAGGGTGACCATTCAAGAATGACCAGGTGAATTGAGAGAAGTCCCAAGCACAATCACAAGATGCTCTCTATTCAAAGTGTTCCTTGAATATCCAGAAAACCATGATTTCTTGATAGCCCAGCCTCATTACAACCTAAAAAAAAGACCTTTTGATCCATATTAACTGCTTGCGGGTTCAGATTTGGAACGACTATCAATTCTAGTTGTTCAACAGTGGTGACAAAGATTGAGGGAAACACTTACCCAGTGAGATGAGAATGAGATTTCCTGGTTTATCACTTACTGCTTTAATTTATTATTGAGAAAGTTTAATTGATGCTGTATTTCTATTCTGATTGATGTATGGTAACATCCCTGATCCTGAGTTTTTTTTTGTTTGGAAAGTGACTGCTACTTAGGACGAGTTGAGGGATAGTTCCTTAAATTTGTTTTTAATATTAGGAATACACTGGGAATAGAATTGATTTATGATTGCAAAGAGGTCTCTTAGTTGAGGACAAGTAAGTGTTGAGTCTCAAAAATATCATAAAGAGGTTTATGATGTTTTAAAGACTGAAATTTCTCTAAGTTTTAATGATCAACAAATTCAACTTAAAGTTGTTTCTCATAGATACAATTGTCTAATTGTTTATCTATGATTTTCAGCAAGAAGCCTATTATATAAGACTAAGTGTTGGATCCGTCTGAAGAAGCTGATGTTGTCTGAAGATGATCAACCCGTCTGAAGCATCAAAGCCGTATGAAAGCATTTGATGACGTGGCATCTCTTGTCTGAAGCTGTGACAATCCTTGTACCTCTGCTCGTTTTCAAGCACGTTCTCTGTCACAACGTGTCCTCTGCTACGCAGCAAGCAATTGCAGCAGCAACAAAGAGCACCTTTTTGGCAGGAGCAAACCTTGTAAAAGTGTCAGAATTTGTCAGGGAATATCAGAATATGTCAGAGAATATTCTGTACTGCAGCAGCTGTCTCACAACGGCTAGCATGGATTTCACAAGCATGAGAGTCTTCAACGGGCCAATCATTTGGGTATAAATACCCCCTCATTTGAAGACCTGAGAAGAGAAGAATTGAAAAAGAACAAAAACTCTGCAAGATTTTTGCTGCAACACTCTGATTTATTTCATACATTTTTGTACAAACAAAGTTATTTATCCTGAGCATACCTCAGTTTTCTTTGTACATTTGTATTTGTTTAAGTCTCAAAACTGTCATAGTTTGTGAGCTTAAGCACTTTCCATTCAACTGTAATTGTTGTTGAGCCTGGAGAGGCTTGTCTGAAAAAGAATACTTGTGTTGTTGAGCCTGGAGAGGCTTGTTGTAAAAGAATACTTGGTTGTAGAGCCTGAAGAGGCTTGATAGAAAAGAATACTTGTAATCTTGCAAGATTAAGAGAAAATCCAAGTGCTAGTTGGCATTGGGACTGGACGTAGCTCACAAGTGGTAGTGAGTGAACCAGGATAAATTCTGTGGCTAAGTTTCTCTTTCCCTTATCTTTGTCATTTCAGTTTTACGCTAATCAAGGGGACTGAATATTTAATCTAATATTTTAAAAAGGAAGAAACAAATTCTTTTAGAACCATTTTAAGGCCGTCTGAAACCAACTTCAGACAGCTATCTGAAAAACTTCAGACAGCCCTCTAGCAACCTGTCTGAAAGTCTGTTTTGTAAATCTGTTTTCGAAAAGCTTCTTAAAATATTTAGAAACACTATTCAACCCCCCTTCTAGTGTTTCCCTGTGTTCCTACAGTTGGTACCAGAGCTCTACTCAGGGTTGAAACACCTAACAAGTGTCTGAGGACTGAAAGATCCACATGGAAGCTTCAAACAGTAACAGGCAATACATCACAGAAGGAGCCTCTATCACAAGACCTCCAGCTTTCAATGGAGAAGATTATCACTACTGGAGAGATAGAATGAAGCTGTTCATTGAAAGCACAAACATTGATGTTTGGGATGTGGTCACTGATGGAGACTATGTGCCTATGCTAAATGATGTGCCTATACCTAAGACTGAATGGACTTTGGAGCAAAAGGCTAGAGTCCAGATGAATGCTAAGGCCAAACTCTATCTGATATGTTCCTTGAACAAATCAGAATATGAGAAGGTTCATGGATGCACCTCTGCCAAGGAAATTTGGGATACTCTTGCAGCAGCCCATGAAGGAACTGAGACTGTCAAGCAATCCAAGATAAGTATGCTCATACATCAGTATGAGATGTTCAAGATGGAAGAATCTGAAACCATTGACCAAATGTTTGGAAGGTTTCAGACCATAACAAATGGACTCAGGTCCTTAGGCAGAACATACAACTCTGGAGATAATAACAGAAAAATTCTAAGGAGCTTGCCTAAGTCCTGGAGACCCAAAGTTACTGCCATTCAAGAGGCAAGAGATTTGAACTCTCTTAGAGTGGAAGAACTGTTGGGATCTCTTAAGGTCCATGAGCTTGAGCTTGGAGAAGATGACAACAAGAGAAAATCTCTAGCCCTAAACTCCAAGACCAAACAGTCTAGGCATGGCAACATCAAGGCTATGCAAGCTGAGGCAGCTTCAGAGGGAGATGAAGACTCTGAAGATAGCTCAGAGAGATGATGATGATCTTGCTCTTCTAAGTAGGAAGATCAAGAGAATGCTGCAGAACAGAGGAAGATTCAGAAAGAATCAACCCTCAACCTCAAAAGGAGGTAAGTCAGGTAAAGACATACAAACTGACAAAATTTTTGTTGAGTGTAAGCAACCAGGGCACATGAAGGCTGAGTGTCCAAAACTGAAGAAAAACAACTTCAAGAAGAAGAAGTTTTTCAAGAAAAAGAAAGGTCTCATGGCAACATGGGAGGACCTGGATGAATCAACTTCAGAAGAGGAGGAAGACACCTCAGAAGAGGCAAATCTGTGCCTCATGGCAAGCCTACCATCTTCAGACAGCTCTGAAGCTGAGGTATTCCCTCTTACTTTGCAAGAAATGTATGATGATCTGGTGGAAAGTTCCAAGGAACTGTTCCTAGAGTATAAGAATCTATCCAAGGCTCACACAGAAATGTGTAACAAATATGAGTCTCTTGAAATAGAACATATTATGCTCAAGGAAAAGGTCCTTGAGACTGAAAACCATAGTTCACAAGCTGTGTCTGAAGAAAATAAAAAACTTCAGAAACAGATTGTAGAACTGACAAATGACTTAGCCAAGTTTGTCAAAGGAACTAAAAATTTAAACATAATGCTTGGAAATCAAAGACATTCCTCTGACAAAAGTGGACTAGGTTTTTTTGATCACAACATGTCTGAACCTCCTACTGTCTTAAATTTTTCTAAAGGCAAAAAGAAGGTTACTGGGTGTTCTCACTGTGGTAAGCCTGGACACAATGTGATTCAGTGCAAGCACAAGAGAAAAGCAAGACCCAAAGCTAACAAAACAGGACCCAAAAGAACTGGGTACCTAAAAACTTGATCATTCCTGTTGCAGATGTGTTTAACAGGACAAAGGAGACCCCACAAATGGTACCTGGACAGTGGGTGCTCGCGACACATGACAGGAGAAAGGTCTTTGTTCCAAAACCTTAGACCTAAGGAAGGAGGAGTGGTCACCTTTGGTGGAAATCAGCAAGGGAAGATCACTGGCATAGGGACTATAGGTATAATTCCTTCATCCCTCATTAAAAATGTTCTTCTTGTGGAAGGACTACAACATAATTTACTGAGCATAAGTCAATTATGTGACAGTGGTTATGTAGTATCCTTTACCAAGGAAGGATGTATAGTCAAAGACTCCTCTGATCAAACACTTTTTACTGCTAAGAGACACAGCAATGTGTATAAAATTGATCTAGAGGATCTAGCAAGTCAAAATGTAAAATGCTTCATTTCTGTTGAAGATGAAAAACAGATTTGGCATCAAAGACTTGGGCATGCCAGCTTGAGATTAATCTCAAGATTAGCAAAATACAACCTTGTTAAAGGATTACCCAAGCTTTCATACAAATCTGATATTTTGTGTGATAGTTGTCTGAAAGGGAAACAAACAAGACACTCTTTCAAGAGTAAGGATGTTGTTTCAACCAGCAGACCACTTGAACTTTTACACATTGACTTGTTTGGTCCTATTAGAACAGAAAGTCTTAGTGGAAAGAAATATGGTTTGGTCATTGTTGATGACTATTCTAGATTCTCATGGGTGATATTCCTTAGAAACAAGGATGAGACTTTTAAGAATTTCACAATATTTTGTAAGAAGGTACAGAATGAAAAAGGATTCTGTATTTCTGTCATAAGAAGTGATCATGGTGGGGAGTTTGAGAATGCAAATTTCCAATTGTTCTGTGATGAGAATGGGATCTCACACAATTTCTCTGTGGCAAGAACACCTCAACAGAATGGGGTTGTTGAGAGAAAGAACAGAAGTTTGCAAGAGATGGCAAGGACCATGCTCAACTCAAGCAACTTACCAAGAACCTTCTGGGCAGAAGCTGTTAGCACAGCTTGTTACCTTCAAAACAGAATATTGGTAAGACCAATTCTGAAAAAGACTCCATATGAATTGTGGAAAGGAAGAAAACCCAACATATCATATTTCCACACCTTTGGATGTGAGTGTTTTATACTTAACACCAAAGATGATCTTGGAAAATTTGATGCAAAGTCTGATAATGGATTTTTCATTGGATATTCTGAAACATCTAAAGCATATAGAGTGTATAACTCTAGAACTTTAACTGTTGAAGAAACTATTCATGTAAAATTCAATGATAACAAAGAGACTGATAGGGAACTATCAGATCTAGAGGATGATTTTGCAGGTATGAAGCTGAATGATCACAGCAACTTGAAGGATGAGCAACTGTCTGAAGTTCCTGCTTTTCTGAACCTCTTCAGACAAATGTTGAGTCTCAGAGATGTGATACCTCCTCATAAACCTGATTGGAGATACAAGTCACATCATCCTAAAGAGCAAATCATTGGCAGTACTTCAGAAGGAGTTAAGACAAGATCAAAATTCAGAAATTTGAATTCTCTTGCTCTCCTGTCTGAAATTGAGCCAAAGAACATTGATGAAGCTCTGCATGATGAAGGGTGGATCCTAGCCATGCAAGAGGAGCTAAATCAATTTGCTAGGAGTGATGTCTGGACCCTTGTTCCTAAACCCCATGGGAAAACAATTATTGGAACCAAATGGGTGTTCAGAAACAAGCTGTCTGAAGAAGGCAAAGTTATCAGAAATAAGGCAAGGCTAGTAGCTCAAGGATATAACCAGCAAGAAGGTATTGACTTCACTGAAACCTTTGCTCCAGTGGCCAGGTTAGAAGCAATTAGAATTCTTTTATCTTATGCTGTAAATAATGGCATCAAACTATATCAAATGGATGTCAAAAGTGCCTTCCTCAATGGTTTCATTGAATAAGATGTTTTTGGTTAGACAACCCCCTGGTTTTGAAGATGTATCTTTTCCTGAAACATGTTTTTAAACTTAAGAAAGCTCTCTATGGTCTGAAACAAGCCCCAAGTGCTTGGTATGACAGACTGAGCAGTTTTCTTGCAACCAATGGTTTTGAAAGAGGAAAAGTTGACACAACTCTTTTTAGAAAACAGTCTAACAAGGATCTTATACTTGTCCAAATATATGTTGATGACATTATTTTTGGTTCAAACTAATTCTTCATTGTGCAAAGAGTTTTCTGAGTTAATGCAATCTGAATTTGAAATGAGCCTAATGGGTGAACTAAAGTTTTTCCTGGACTTCAGATTAAGCAAGATTCTGATTGTATATGGATCCATCAAGAGAAATATACAAAGGAAATGCTTAAGAAGTTCAACCTAAGTGATTGCAAACCCATGACAACTCCAATGCACCCTTCTGCATCTTTAAATAAAGATGAGAATGAAGAACCAGTGAATCAACTTTGTATAGAGGGATGATTGGTTCATTATTGTATCTAACAGCAAGCAGGCCTGACATCATGTTCAGTGTGTGCCTGTGTGCTAGATTTCAATCTGATCCAAGAATCACTCACTACAAGCTGTAAAAAGAATTTTCAGATATCTTAAAGGTACTACTAATCTTGGTCTATGCTATAAGAAAAGTAAGGATTGCAGGTTAGTAGGATACTGTGATGCTGATTTTGCTGGAGACAGAGTTGAAAGAAAAAGCACCAGTGGTGGATGTCACTTCTTTGGAGAAAATATGATCAGCTGGTCAAGCAAAAGGCAAAGCACAATTGCATTATCAACAGCTGAAGCAGAATACATCTCAGCAGCCAGTTGTTGCTCACAACTGTTATGGGTGAAGTATCAACTTGAAGATTTTAATATTGCAATATCTGTTATACCTGTGTTGTGTGATAATACCAGTGCCATAATTTATCTAAAAATCCCATTCAATATTCTAGGGCTAAACATATAGAAATCAAACATCATTTCATTAGAGACTATGTTCAGAAAGGTGTTTTTTGATATTCAGTTTATTGTTACAGAGCATCAATGGGCTGATATATTCACAAAACCTCTAAATGAAGATAGATTTAAGTTCATCAGAGATAAATTGAACATTCATGCATTTTGAGTGTGTATGAAAAATGATGTGTCTGAAACTTCAGCTTGTCTGAAACATGTGACCTGTCTGAAGTTTTGGTCGTCTGAAATTAACTGGATGTCTGAAATCTATCACTTGTCTGAAATGAACAAATGACGTGGCAATAAAGGGACGGTTTAAATTTTCATTTAATTTGTCTCTTCCACTTCACACGATTCCCTATGTCTGCGCAGCCAGTTCGTGCCATCATTAACTCAGAGGTCTATAAGTACAGAAGGCAGTGAGTCCTTGATACGTTACAGCTCTCATACTCTCTCAGAACCTTTGCTATTCTTCATCTTCAAGAAATAATTTTTCTCTCAAGTTCTTTCCAACCTTCAACAATGGCACCTAAGAAGTCTGGAGCTGATAACATTGTGAAGACCAAGGGTGTCTTTCTGGAAGATCTTGAAGCACTGGGGATGGACCTTTATGCAGAATTTCAAGCAGCTGGGTGGCTTGAATATTCAACAGAAATCGTTCACAATGGCATGAGCAGAGTATTCTTGACTTCTAGGCCACAGCCAGAGGAATCCCTAACCCTCAAGGCATCTACACCACCATCAAGGCTACTGTGCTTGGTACGCTATCTTTATTGATGAAGACATCCTGGCCATCGTCTGTGGTGTCAAGACTGAAGGTGCTGTCTTCTCACCTGGCTGGGAATCAAGAAATGGAGGTCAGAAGAACTTTACAGAATTTTTGTATGGAACTTCTTCCCCTGCAAGTCTGGATGCTAAGAACATGTCAGCCAAGGCTAGGGTTCTGCATGCTATCTTAGGGAACTCTGTAATCCCTAAAAATGGCAGCAGAAACCATGTGTCTGAACTGGAGGATTCTATCTCATCCACCTCTAAAGAAGCCGAAGATCAACCTCCCAAATATCATCATGTACCACTTCAGAAGAGGTTGAGAGACTCTGCTGGGAGTTTTTCTTCACAACACCATCATCACCAAGGTGTTGTTGCACTTCAAAGGTCTAGTTCACCAGCTCTATGATCACCACTCAATCCTATGTTTGGTGGAATCAATCTGAAGAGCATGAAGATTAAGCTGACTCCAAGGCCTCCCTCTCCCACCGTGAAAGAAAGCTTACTGATGGCGAAAGGCTCAGAGGATGAATACTACAATGCAGATTCTGGAAAATGAACTCAAGGGTGATATCAGAAGACATGAGTTCAAGCCTTCAAAGGAATCTCCTCAACCTAAGCTGAAGAAGCTTCCTGTGAGAAGCTCAGCTAAGATAGCTTCTGCATCTGTGCAGAATCAAACATCTGAACCTGTTCAGAAACCTTCTCAAAGGTTGGCTGAAATTGTGGGTCAGGTGTCTGAACCTGCACAATCTTCAAAGCCTACTTCTATAATGGAAGGACAGGCTGAAGAAGTTGTGGATACTGATGCAGTACTACTCAACCTCTAGCTGCATGTCCTTCTGACCTTGAATTGATTCAGGTTGCTGCTTTGGCTACTGCCATTGAGCAAGAGAGTTAGACAGAAGGAAGAGCAAGAGAGGACTGACAGAGCTCTTGCAATAGCTTCACAAACTTGCTTATGCTGAGGATGACAAGCAAGCAGCCATTGCTGAGGCTACAAAGAAAAGAAAGAGGTCAAGTGCACCTCAAAGAAAAAGGAAGAAGGGTAAACTACTTCAGACAGTGCCTGAAGTTAGGGTTACCAGAAGTATTGTTTCTCAACTAGAAGAAGCAGATATTGCTGGAAGATATCAGAAATTTGTAAAGGATGATCATTACTTCAAGAGAAGAAGGGGCTCTTTCATCTGAGCAAAGAGAAAGGGAAGATAGGGAAGCCAAGGAAAGGGGAAGAAAGAGAAAGAGCTGCTAAGGCTTAAGAAGTTGCTGCTTCCCAACCTTACAAAGAGGATCAAGGTGAGAATTGATAATGTAACTCCCTCACCTCCTTCATCACCAGAAAAGCAACCTCAACCCTTATCAAAACCCACCTCACCAGAAAAACAACCATCTCCACCTCCTTCTCAACCATTACCAACCTTACAGATAAATACAATCTCCAATCTGAACCTTTCATAACCATCCAAACCCTCAGCATCACTACACCAATCATACCATCAGACAAACTGCTATCTCAACTCCCACCTCAACCTTCAACTCAATCTTCCACACATCATCTCCAATCCTCACCATCCTCATCCCCACCTGCTTACACCTTTACCACCCTCACCACCTCCATCTGTTCATCAAGTCAACCTTTCATCTGAGATAGCAGCCATTTGCAAGAAACTGACAAGAACCTCCTTTGGCTCTTGCCCTTTGCCAAAATTCCAGCATCTGTCTGAAGAGTTGCAACACTTTAGAACAGCCCTGTCTGTCTCACTACATCATGGTCTCACTAAGAGGACTGTGACTGATGAAAGAGCTTTATACTCCAATGATGCTGATGGATTGGAGAAGATAAGGAAGGGTGTTGTCCCTCCTGGTCATACATGGGATCTTATCAACCCATTTTCTGAAGACTCATGGAAGCTGAGCAATGAGGAATGGCTCATGGTAAGGAAGCTGAACACTGAAGCTGAGTTATTCCAAAGAGACTTGGCTAGCCCTAGAACAAGTTCAATCAGACCTTCAACCAAAATCTTGGTGAAACCCGATAGGATTGTTCCTAGGTATCCCCCCTCAAGGAAAGGACAAGATGAGAAATACAAGGGTCCTAAGATCTACTCTGTATCAGGACCCCTGTCTGAAGCCATGACTGCTTCAGAATGGAAGGTCTACCTGAGTTCATCATCTCAGAAGGAGAAGGCTTGAATCACTTGCTTGAAAATTGGACGTGGGATTCTTATTGGCAGATCAGGAAGATGCTGGGTCTTCTTCTGGGTGTAGTTGTCCTGATGTTGAGTCTGCAATGGGTGTTGGACATTCCACAATGTTCAGCACCATTTCTTAAGAGATCACTTTCCCCCACAGGCAGATTCATTCAACAAAGCTTGGGTGCTTCTGAAGTATGTTGGGACCTTTTTCTGTCCAGTCTACAATCTTCAGAATATGGCTTGCAGCCTGGTTTTGGAGTTTTGAGATTTGTATCTCCCTACCTTCAGCTCATCTTTGTTGAGTCTGAACCTGACCTGTATGAAGAGAACCAGAAGTTGAAATCCAAGGTCAAGGCCCTTGAGAAGAGGTGTGAAGAATCTGAGAGGAGATGTGAAGTCTCAGAGAGAAATCACAAAAGGTTATTCAGAATCAAGAAGAAATTCTCCATGACACAACAACTGATAAGAAGTGGTCAACAAGAGTTGAAGTCATCTATTGAAACTGCCATAGACAAGGCCAAGGAAGAACTGATCTCCTTTCTGTCTCAAGCTTTGCTGAAGAAGAAGGACTGATTATCTACCTATGTCTTTTGTTCATGTTAATTTCTACAAAGTGTCTGATTGTTATTTTCACATCCTTACATTTTTAATCCAATCAGTTTTTGGTTATCTCATGTGTTGCTCTGATAATTGTTTTATCTTCTTCCTGTATTACCCTGTCTGCATGATTGCACTATTGCTATTATTGCTCTGTGGCTCCCTTTTGATTGATGACAAAAGGGGGGAATATTAAATTCTAACAAAAATCTGGCGTGATTACAGGATTCAGGGGAGTTTTGGAAAAGATCAAAGATGTATAATCTTGTGAAAGAAAAGCAACATTTTATCCTAACCTGTATCGGTAAAAGGATACAATTGTCTTAGGGGGAGTTAATCTTTATATGTCAATTTTTGCACAATTTAAGTTAAATTTGTCATCATTAAAAAGGGGGAGAATGTTGAGTCTCAAAAATATCATAAAGAGGTTTTATGATGTTTTTAAAGACTGAAATTCTCTAAGTTTTAATGATCAACAAATTCAACTTAAGTTGTTTCTCAAAGATACAATTGTCTAATTATTTATCTATGATTTTCAGCAAAGAAGCCTATTATATAAGACTAAGTGTTGGATCCGTCTGAAGAAGCTGATGTTGTCTGAAGATGATCAAACCCGGCTGAAGCATCAAAGCCGTCTGAAAGCATTTGATGACGTGGCATCTCTTGTCTGAAGCTGTGACAATCCTTGTACCTCTGCTCGTTTTTCATGCACGTTCTTTGCCCACAACAGCTGGCACCTGTGCAATGCAATTCAAGCACATTCTCTGTCACAACGTGTCCCTCTGCTACGCAGCAATATGCAGCAGCAACAAAGAGCACCTTTTTGGCAGGAGCAAACCTTGTAAAAGTGTCAGAATTTGTCAGGGAATATCAGAATATGTCAGAGAATATTCTGTACTGCAGCAGCTGTCTCACAACGGCTAGCATGGATTTCACAAGCATGAGAGTCTTCAACGGGCCAATAATTTGGGTATAAATACCCCCTCATTTGAAGACCTACAGATAGAGAAGAATTGAAAAAGAACAAAAACTCTGCAAGATTTTTGCTTCAACACTCTGATTTATTTCCATACATTTTTGTACAAACAAAGTTATTTATCCTGAGCATACCTCAGTTTTTCTTTGTACATTTGTATTTGTTTAAGTCTCAAAACTGTCATAGTTTGTGAGCTTAAGCACTTTCCATTCAACTGTAATTGTTGTTGAGCCTGGAGAGGCTTGTCTGAAAAGAATACTTGTGTTGTTGAGCCTGGAGAGGCTTGTTTGTAAAGAATACTTGGTTGTAGAGCCTGAAGAGGCTTGATAGAAAAGAATACTTGTAATCTTGCAAGATTAAGAGAAAATTCAAGTGCTAGTTGGCATTGGGACTGGACGTAGTTCACAAGTGGTAGTGAGTGAACCAGGATAATTCTTGTGGCTAAGTTTCTCTTTCCCTTATCTTTGTCATTTCAGTTTTACGCTAATCAAGGGGACTGATATTTAATCTAATATTTTAAAAAGAGAAGAAAACTTCTTTTAGAACATTTTAAGGCCGTCTGAAACCAACTTCAGACAGCTATCTGAAAAACTTCAGACAGTCCTCTAGCAACCTGTCTGAAAGTCTGTTTTTGTAAATCTGTTTTCGAAAGCTTCTTAAAATATTAGAAACACTATTCAACCCCCACTTCTAGTGTTTCCCTGTGTTCCTACAGTAAGAAGTTAAGTTGGGGGGATTTTGATAAGTGAAAATTAGTTGATAAATTAGAGTACTTTTTAGTTCACTTATCAAGGATTAAAATGGTAATTTTGCCCCAGTTTAATCCCCTTTTTATTAAATATTAGAGAAATTGTATTTATTAATCTAAGATTTGAATTTGATGTTATTTTGATAGAATATTGCTAATTTTGCAAGATATTGCAAAGATTTGATTTGAAGAATAAATAGCATTAAATGAGGGAGATTATCTGCAAGATTTGAGATTGATTGAAGATATTTAATGAAGATTTAAAGAAGATTTGAAGCCATTAATGAGGAGATCACTTGCCAATCAATCAAGGTTCCTGCAGACAAGTTTCCCAATTAAATCAAAGATTGCTCAATAAATACAAAGATATTCATCAAGAAAAGGGAAACAAGGAAAGACAAATCTGCCAAAACTAGTCCGGGGAGAGAGATCAAGATTAAAAGAGAAAGTTGGAGCTTGTAGGACGCTTACCTGCGCTATAGCGTAGGGTGTGAAGCGCAGACTCTCTGGAAGTTGCGCCCCATCCTGCGCAGTAGCGCAGCCTGGAGCGCAGGTCACACTGATTTGCTCCCCCCTGTTGCCATTTTTAGAAAGATTTCTCCCGAAATTGCATTGTCTTCCTTAGTTTATAAATAGCAATCCTCTTTGCACCAATCCCAAAGGCTGGACAGTGCATGATCATTGTAATTCAGTCTATATTTTAGTGATAATGTACCAGAGCTAAGTTTAGAGTAGGAGAGGGGGAGCGCTTCACAAGGATTGAAGATGGGGACAACATCTTCGGTGGTTTGTATGGCTACCTTGTGTAGTTACTCTCCATTAGGATTGATGTAATTGATTCTATCCCCAAGTGTTATGTAAATTCTATATATTATTTTTGTGCTCTCTGTCTATAATATTGGTTATCTTATTCTGTACTTAATTCCTAATTCCCACGCTTGCGTTTCTGGAGTTATAGGCTAGTCTTGACTTAGTTAGTTTGACTAGGGATTGAGAGTGGGGGAGCGGATTCTGAAGAAACTCACTCTCTGATTGGATAACAGGCTCGGTAGCCAGGGTTCCTTTACGGGGGCGTTGCTTATGATGATGGGTAGTGTGAGTACTCTAATGAAGGGCGTTCCAATATGTTAGGCATGGTTTTTGAATTACTGATAGCAAAGGATTAGTTGATTGTGAATCCCGGAAGCAAGGGTGGTATATCTAATGAGCGATGGGTAGTGACAGTACTCTAGCGAAGGTATACTTTATTGGTAGGCCCCGTATTTCAATTAGTCCTTACAAACTGAACAAAATAGAGCAAAATAAGTCGGATGGTAAGTCTATCGCTTGGCAGAGCCCGCATGGATTATCTTTGAGTGTGTGAGATCGCTGGTAACTCGGGGTCTTAGCAATAAAGTTTGTCTACAGTATTATAGAGTAAACTAAAATAATAGATAGTTTTTTACATGCATAAAGGGTGCTATGAGATGAAGTCCAATCCTAATCCAAGTAAAGTGTCTCTAACTCTTCCTTCTAATTCCAATTGATATTTACTTTTTATTTACAATTCCGCAACTATACTCTCTAAACTGTGCCTTCTCTTGATAAATAGATCACAATCTACATAGATTAACTGTTCCCTGTGGATACGATACTCTTTCTTACTATTATAATGCTGGATTTGTGGTTTGCTTGCTAGAAACCCATCATACGTAAAGAGGGAAAAAGACATAGTTCACTTCCTAGGGTAAGACCTTCACCATAGAAGTTCTCTTTCAATGCACTTTAGTTGTGGGGACAACGAGGCACACTTAGAAGGAGAGGTAAGGTGTGATTGTTTTAGGGCAAGTAGTTTAGAGAGAATGATTAAATATGCTCCCTAGTAGGCTAGTGGAGTGTTGAGTGTTGGCAAGTAAGCCTTGGCGATGTAATGTGTTTAAAGAATGATAATTCTTATTTTTGCTTGAATGATGGCTTGAATTGACTGTTGTATGTGTTCCCTGAATGATTGAATGTCTTGTGTGCTAGGTGGTGATTTGATGAGGGGTGTTATGATGTTGCATGACTTGTGTGTTAGATTGCATGGTTAGAAGGTCATGTAGGTGGGAGGTAATGATGATCTTATAAGGTCAGGGTGAATGATTTTAGAGTTGGAATTTTGTGAATTTAGGATTTCATGCTTAGAATAATAGGGAGGATGGCAGGGTAGAGGTTAGAATGGAAGTGTGGAACCTCATGGAGGTTATAGGAAACTTAACGCCTTTAGTGATGGAGGTGTAATCCTAACTTTTGGGTAAGTTACCTCTATGGGTAGGTAGTTGATTCTTAAAGACGAATTGAGGCATGGAATTAGGGCCTCTAGACCCACACTATTTGTTTTCCTTTCTTTAGATCCCTGTTAGTGCATGCTTATGTTGATGGTGATGTTCCTTCAACCCTAACCCTCCTCAGTAGATTCTAAGTCGTCTATGTAACCGGTTAGATTTCTCATTAGGCGTTTAATGATTTTGTTATGATGGTGGTGAGATAGTTAAACCTTATGTCCTATGATTTGTTTTTAGTATGCAAGTGGTAAGCAAAATCCTTTGTCTCCTAAGTTAGTAGACCGATGCTCCTAGAACCCATAATTGGCTATTAGAGGTAATT